>CM056956.1:27433516-27773012 GCA_029856935.1 Cyclocarya paliurus
GACTATAGTTTGTTACGTGGAACTTTATTGATTAATGGTCAGTTATACCTCTCAAGCTATTGCCTAGTTGAGCACTATCATCTTGAAAAAACCTGATGCTTTCTTATGCGTTTTTCCAAATTATACTGTCAGGTGATGCATGTGAAAATTGATGTAATATCAGTATATTTCATTCCTTATAATTATTTTATATCTTTTTTTTTCTTCTTGAAGATGGCATATTAGTTGCATGGAATGTTAACTGGTGCTGTTAGCTTGATAACTTGGGAGAAGGTTATGCCAGCATATGGAGGGGAGTCTGAATCCTTCCTTAACAATGTAGTTACCCCACTATACAGGGTTATAAGCGAGGTACAACTTGATTGCATCCTGTCATTGTATATTCCTCTATAAAAGCTAATTTTGTTGTTAAAAACTGAAGGAAGGTAAGAAAAGCAAAAGGGGACAGCTGACCATTCTACATGGAGAAACTACGATGATCTCATCTAAATTATGTTTGGTTTATGCAGTATAAATATCAGAGGAAGCCTCCAGATCAAAATCTTTTTATTGCAAAGTTTAATGTTTCTAGCATGCCAAGAGAATAAGCTGACCCTTTTTCTTGTACATGAAGTGACAACTGATTTAGAGTTCTCTCTCAATGAAAAGTAGGACAGAATATATTCAAGACCCAAAAATTTAAACTGTTTAAATTTTTTTATAAAATATGCTAGAACTATTTTGCTTCAAATTTATTAGGGTTTGGTGCATAGCTTTCAATGGAAATTATTCTACATGAATCACATGATTGAGCTTCTTGTTCTTGCCTTTTATTAACACAAGGATTGGTTCTTCCTGGTCTTCTTGTTCTATTCCCTCTTCCAATGGTTAGTGGGGAAAAAGAAGATTAGTAATACATTTTTATTTGTATCTTCATTTTTATCTTTTGGTGGCTGAATTTAAGGTTTTATTGATTTTCTCTTCTCTTTTTGGCAGCTTTTGGGTTTGGTTTATGAGAAATTAATGGAAAATCTCAGTGGGGAAGAGTACTCATGGCAAAAAAATTCAACAATGTTATTTACTTTGCATTGTTATGTATTAGTTTAATTTTTTTTTCTAATCTTTTGTATTAGTTTAATTAATTGTGATGTATTATTATTTATTTTATTCTTTGTAAATTTATTTTTTGCATTTTTGTGTATTAGTTTAATTAGTTGTGATGTATTATTATTTATTTTATTCTTTGTAAATTTATGCTTTGCATTGTGATGTAACAATAATATTATCTATTTTGCATTTTTATTTATTTTATTATTTAATTTATATTTTTATAAATTATAATTAGAAAGTGTTTTAATTATTTTTTTTTAAAAATCTGGGCAATTTAAGCATGATATCATAATTAAAAAAAAAAACTGCTATAAATTTGTTTTAAAAGTTTTAGTCTTTAAAAAAAAAAAAAAAAAAACCTGGACCAAAATCCGGTTATAATCCGGATATAACCAGAAATCCGGATTGAATCTGGTTATCTGCCCGAATTAAGTCCGGATTAATCCGAGCGGTTAACCGCCCGATTTTTTAAATCTGAATCCGAATCCGGTTATGGCCGGATATCTGGATCCGGATCCGGATCCGAATGCACACCCCTACCCATTACAATCCACGATAAGCCAGATGGAACCACCATACTCAAGTTATCCCATAATTCCCTTCGTTCAAGATATAAGCATTTTGCATAGACAAACGATACGAATAAAGTCTTATTTTTTTCCTTTATTAGTACTGTGAGCGCCTGCCTCATTGCTGCCACTACCAAAACCTGCACATCAAACCTCCATTAAAGCCAAAGCTTGCCCCCTTGTACATCATTAGACAAACATCGTGAAAAATGCATATTCTCCCGAACCTTTTCCAGTTTAGAAGAAAACATAAACGATTCGGCCAAAACCAAAACACCATTATTATACTTCCTACATAACTTGCTCAGCCTTTTCTTAGAGTTCCCTAATCCTCTAATGTTCCAATAAATAATGGGACTCATCATAGGTTCATTCTAAAGGGCTTGCTTTTAGCCCGAGTTGAACTTCTAGTGATTAAACCATCCTTCGATTCACTTAGGATTTCAGCGTCAGAGGCATAATCTTTGTCCTTATGGCTCCATAAAACCTTCCCTCCCAGATTCTGATCTAACCTCCAACTCAAGAGCACTTGCCTGTTGATGCTCTTCCGCATCACAAAACTCTCATTCCTCTACATCTACATCCATTTAACGGAACACCCTAGAGTTGAGGTCTACCACTTCTATAATTCCTGGTTGGACTACCTTTTGCACTATCCCAGATTTCGAACCCTCACCAGGATCCACCATCCCAATCTTTGATGCAGGAACTTGCCCACTTCTCGCACCCATTACTTCCCCATGTTCTGTTTCCCCGTACAGGAAAGAGTTTTTTTTTATAGAAGACCACTCCAGTTTCTTCCCTCTGGGAAGTATGCCCCACGTCGCAGAACTCTACCCCTTCTTCCAGGTTCATTGCGAGAATATTCGGATCATCGGTGGCATTGACTAACTCTTGTTCTTTCTGTGTCTCGTTCATTGGCTCATCTTCAACATTCAAAATCAGCTTCCCAGCACCTGTATCCTTATCCTCCTCCTCAACACCCTTCTCATCTTTACACAACCAGCGTTGACCATCCTCACCATTATCAAATTTTTTCTTCTCACCCTATTTCTTCACCTTCCATTTACAGGTTGTCAGATTATGACCCTGCACCAGACAATGTCTACAATAGGCAGGAAGCGTTTCATAAATCACATGTTGAAGTCGGCTCCCATGTTGATGCGGCAATCCAATCCAAAAGGATTCAATCGGGTCTTTGGAGACATTCATTTCAATACACAACCTAGCGCCGTCTGTGCGAGTTGCACATCTAGTGCAGTTGTCGCTACGCACATACTTACCCAGAGGCAGGGCTATATTCTGAAGAAATGACTCGTGATAAAAGTTTGGGGGAAGGCCAGGCAAAACAATCCACACAGGGACCATTGCCGACTCTGCCTCCTAATAATACTCAGGGCTCTAGTGAAAAACCCTATAGGGAACCCCATTCACTTCATATGATTCCCTCGAAAACGCCTTGACAAAATCCATCTCATTAGAAAATCGGATAAACACTGACTTAGGCTTAGGCAACGCTGAAACCACCGGTTGAAGATCCAAACCCCATCTGCTTCGAATGACCACTTTAACGGAGTCTAGCGTCGGCCTTTGTCGAAGAAATTTCAGCACTAAAAAGAACATAAAAGGCTTTGCAGACCGATCAATTTCTTCCTTAGAGAAACAAATGAAGGTTTCCCCATCCAAAACTTTGGGTGGTCTCAAGGGTATCTCCACCTCAGGAAGAGGTTGGGGAGAGTGAGCCACCATATCAGAAAAGGAGCGCCGCTGGAAGACGCCAAGGCCACCGGAGGGGGTTCGGCGGCGGGCATTGCTCACTCGAGGGACCAGCCTGCAGCGCTAGGGATTTCAAAAGAGGCGAGGAAAATTGTTTCCTCCTTGATATGCATTCTAAGCAGCAATCTCATTATGTATCAAGAGCTATTTGAAAGACTAACGTCTTCTTTTTCGTTTTCCTGTACAACCAAATGGCGTCTGTAGACTCATCTCCCATCTCCTCTACACAAAATCCAACACCCATTTGTCAACCCCACAATTCTCAACTCTGCAAATCATTTCATCACAAGCCAACTTTCCATTGATAATTATCTTTTATGGAAGGCCCAAATGGTTCCCTTCCTCAAGGGAAACCAATCATTTGGTCCATATGGATGACGCTTCTACAATGCCTCCTCCCATGATCGACGGCAATCCAAACCCTGAGTATACTTAGTGGCTTCTATTAGATCAGCTCATCCTTTCGACTCTTAACTCTTCTCACTCTGACCCAGTACTTGCCCAGGTGCTCGACTGCTCTACTTCACAGGAAGTATGGACTGCTATACCTTGCAAAGCTTATTTGCTGCGCAATCTTCGACCCATGTGATGCAAACGCAATATCAGTTAGCCACACTAAAAAAAGGTTCTGAGTCAATCACAGAGCATTTTCATAAAGCCAAAACCCTAGCTGCATCTTTAGGAGCTGCCGGCCAACCTTTGTCTCCCTCTGAGTTTTCCGTGTATCTACTTGCGAGACTAGGAACAGATTATGATTTCTTAGTTACCTCCCACACCACACGAGCAGACCCTTTTAGCTGCTCACGTAACTACCTCCAAATCCTCTTCCTCGTTCCCAACTTCCCATAGAGGCAGAGGTTCTTGGCACTTTCGTGGTCGACGTGGAGGAGGTCGCACCAATTCGACTTTCTTTTCCATTCAACCAGATTCATGTCCATATTGTCAAGTTTGTAATAAAGGGCATACTGCCCTTTCATATGTTATCACATATTTAATCACAGCTATCAGGCTTCAGCTCCACCTTCCCTTTAAGCCAATATCACCTCCATACCCTCACCAACTTCTCATATAAACTCCTGGTTCCCAGATACTGCTGCCACTAACCATTTCACTTCTGATTTCAGTAACCTTAATCTAGATGCTTCATCATACCAAGGCACGGATCAAGTGAGTATTGGAGATGGTTTCACTATGCCAATTCAGCACACGGGCTCCATAGCTGCTCATTATGGAGCATGTGCCATCTTGATTCAGATTGACTTGATCTTTTGTCCTAACTAGGTCTGGCAGTCTTTCTTTAATGTTCAGTTGGCATTTAAAATACTGTTTATAAGTAGAGATCGAGATAACGTTGATTTGTAATAAAAGTTGACTTTTATTTGCATGATAGCTTAAGCCATTCTAAATTCTAATTGTTCAAATTGGCATTAAATTAGTCTCTGAAATGAGCTGCATGCACCAATCTTTAAATTCAAGCATTGATTTGGAATCCCAGATGTATACCTGCCTGCCTGCTGCTAGCTTCATACATATCTAGTGTCTTTCTCGAGCGCAGTTCAGTTCTTCTCTGAAGATATACATACATATATTCAGCCATGGAGAACAAAATTGGCGATTCTACATCTAAGATTACCAGTGAGCTTGGTGTGTTTCTAGTTTTCTATCTTCCCTAGCTACTTTGAAAGTTTTTCCTCTCTTCTCAGCCAGTTCTTTTGATCTTTTCTGTTTTCACTTTCTTGTTCTTTTTTCTTTTTTCCAAATGGTCTACCCTATATATATGGGCTTCAAGACATGATTTCATTAGAAGATCAATAATTGGCTGAACAAATGAAGGCAGAGTACCAGATCATGTTTGCCAATGTGCATGCACCTCATGTTTAACGGTACAATTTAGTTATCAATAGTACTTAATTTATTACAATTTCTGGGCTTTCAAGGTCTGAGAGAGATCTTCCGCCAGCTAGCTCACTATACGTTGAAGATATTGTCATACAGCTTAGTGTCCAAGGCACATCTAGAGAAGTATGAATCTGGTGTCTTTGAAGCTGGGGGGTACAAATGCATGGTAAGCCCTATCAAATGCTCCAATACTTGGCTTTTAATTACTCTATTAATAGCAAGTCATATATTATAATCTCAGTAAGTTTATAAGCCAAGAATGGTTTGATCTTGTTTTCATTAGTTTCTGCAGCTAGCCTAGCTAGCTAGGTGTTAAATTAACAAACTTATCCAATTAAGACTTGAAAGATGACAAATTTATATGGTAGTACTGCGTCTTCATTTATTGTGAAGTCACGACCCTATATGACAAATTTGATTACATAATTTCTTTATCTTTACACTATTTATTGTTTAATTTATAATGAACTCCTATTGCGCTTAGCCTCTTAATTTATGCTCCTTCCTTGAGGTTGAGTTTTGCTCCTCCACTTATCCCTTGTTTTCTTTTTCATTTGCTATTTTAACCATATCATATTATAGAAGATGTTGGTCGACAAAGTTGCATGTTTGGTGCCCTGCAGGAGATTGTCCCTTTACCCAAATGGAAACAAGATCGTTGCAATATTGGATACCTTGTCGACGATACCTGTGTCTTTGGCGCAGAAGCTTTTGATATTACCCACAGTGGCAAGTGGGAAGTTTACACTTGAAAATTACATTAGCATATAAGAAACCTGCTAATGGCATTTACACTTACAAGGTGGAAAATTTCAGTGCTCTAGATAAAAGTTTTTACTATTTAAAGCTTTCAAGGTCGGGGAGAGGAATTGGTATGCACTTTCTAATATTAATTGGTGCATTCCATATCATAAACTAACTACTAAACTTAGATGGGTTAATATTTTGCTATTAATGCTTCTGTTTGTGACTTATCTTAAATTGATTCAGGAGGAAGGTTTTCCCAAAAGGAAATGACGCTCAAAAGGGCAAGAACCTGTCCCTATTTCTTGAGCTAGTAGACGGGGAAAGCCTTCCACTTAAGAAAACAGTTTATGCAGACCACAAGCTGCGAGTAGTGGACCAACTGCATGGCAAAGACTGCGAGAAAACAGGTTAATTCCATTGTTTTTAACTGCTCGATTCTAGCCACGTACCGTTCAAACATCCCACCACTTCCACTGCACTGCAATGGTGTAAACATCAGACATATATTATTGATTTTTATTCTCTCTTGCAGCTAACCACAGCCTTTCTGCCGCAAGCAAGGTCTGGGGATACCCGGCCTTCATGTTATTAGGGGATCTAAACGAAGCCTACAAGGGCTTCATAAAAAAGGATACTTTGATTGTTGAAGCTCAAATCCTTGTCATGTCTGAGACTAAGGTCATGTACCCGGCCTGAACCCTCCATAAGGGTTTCATAAAAATTATGCTTTAGTTGCTGAAGTTCAACTTTTTCGTGTCCCTGATCACCAAGGTTTTCTCGTAAACTCAGTTAGCATTTAAGTTTGGAACAGTTATAATTAGAATCCAGTTGGAGATACTACAATATTTCCAAGTTCGGAGAATAAATTGCATTAGTATTGTACCTTATTTGGATGTGTTTTTTTTTTTTTATATATATAATGTAAGCCAATTGAATAAAATTGAATGATGCCATACTTACGACATGCTAGTCATGTATATGAAGTTATGGCTTGATTTTCGAATTTTAAGTTTTTTAAAGCTAATGCATGCCAACCACATCGATGATATTATGTGGGTGTTATGATGTCACGTGTGTCGATGTTTATATCGAAGCCATCAGTTAGCTGCTAGCCTGCTACCTTAATTTCTCGGAAGGTTTAGGCAAAAACCCAGCTGAAAACATTCCTCGTAATAAGAGTCACATGGAAAACGACCACCAAGGCATAGTAAATTAATATAAGATTTGTAATTCTGTCAAACCTTCTGAATTCAACAATAAAACACGATAAAGTGATATAGAACTGAACTCTTGTGGGACAAAAGGACCAAAAGTAGAAAGAGCGAGAAATTAACTAAAAGCGTCTGCGCTTGGCTCTCTCTCTCAACTAATTAGTATTAAAGGCCAGTTTTGATGCGAATTCAGAGAGTGTCCTTGTGGAAGAACCATCTTCGCTCAATGCTTTCTCAGCTGCAATTTTGAGTTCTTTCATACGGTTGTGAACTCTCTTCCCCTCTTCTCCGACCATTAATCCTTTAATGACTTTCGCAATTTCTTCTCTGTTCACTATGCCTTTCTCTTCTGTTTTTGGTCTCAGGGCCACTTTGAGATCCTCAACAAGTAATACTGCATTCATCCTCTGTTCTGAGTAAAGCGGCCATGCAATTAGTGGTACCCCATTGACGATACTCTCCAAAGTCGAGTTCCAGCCACAGTGTGTTAAGAACCCACCCGTTGAGTTGTGGCTAAGGACTTGGACCTGCGGTGCCCAAGATGACACCACTAGACCTTGCACTTTGGTTCTCTCTACGAACCCTTGTGGTAAGAAAGCAAGAGGGTCCTCATGGCTTTGGTTACTAAGATACGCTGCATTAGCCAAATCATTATTTGGTCTTCTTGCTACCCACAAGAACTTTTGCCCGCTCAATTCCAAACCTGAGGCTAGCTCCTCTAGCTGATCAGAAGAGAGAGTCCCACCACTCCCAAAAGAGACGAATAGGACTGAGCCACTTGGCTGATTGTCCAACCACCTTAAACACTCCCACCCTTCAACCTGATCAGCACTTTGGCCTGTTTTAATCATGGGTCCGATAGGGTAAAGAGGGGGGTTTCCAGCTTCTTCATCTGACAAAGCTTTTATAGCTCTCTCCTGTAAGTCCATAAACGTATTAACCATAATACCTTCAGCTAATCGGAGTTGTTCTGTAAGGCGAAGAAACAATCTGTACCACTCACCTTTTCGGTCTTGAATCGGGTCCATTAGATCTCTACCGTGAATAGGTATGCATCCAGAAAGTTTCAAAGGTTCTGGGAGGTCTCTGTACTCGCATGGAACTGTCTTGTCCAGCTCTGGCAAATGCAAGAGCAATGACAACGCCAAAGCATTTGAGGGGAAGAAAATGTATGGAGAGACGTTGAGTTCCTTGGCAATATTTAGTGCATCGCTAGCAGAATGATCAAGGATAACTGCAACCAACCGAGTAGTTTCAGCTAAGGACTTCAACACATGGCGAACAGAGGGCAGAGAACGAGTCATGGTGAGGGAGACTTGGATTCCAGGCAGCGCTCCGGAGACGTCTTCCAAGCTCACTGGAGGAAGAAAGACATGGTCTATGCTGGTGGGAAGGCCCTCGAGGACGCCTTTAATGGCATTGGATGGAGTCCCAGTTGTGGGAATGATGCATGTGACACGAAAATTATGGTGAAGAGCAAGTCGCTTGGCAAGCTCAACTATGGGGATAAGGTGACCCATCCCTGGGCTTGGCAGAATAGCTATGTGTGATTCTTGTTCCATGGAGAATAACTCCTTGTTTTGAAGGGACGGTGTTATGAAGAGACTGACTTGTTGCAGGAGAAGAACTCGAAGTTCTTCCTGTGTTGAGTGTTTTCTATTTTCTTGTGGAATATACTATAAATATACTTTTATAGTACCAAGGATGGGAAGACAGACGTGTACTGACAATTGTTTCCAGTTGTTTTCTTGAGGTCCAAGCTTGAAGCTGGTCCAGGGGAAAAACATATTAGAAAAAGATCCAGCGAATTGTTTGAAAAAGCTAGCACGTGAGATGACAATATGATGATTTTAGTTTATAACATGTCTACATACGTTGATACTAATGATTAATGACTTTTTTTCCTTTCCTTTTTAATTTCCGAGTAAGATGGCAATGATGATTATCGTCCCATCAATTTTGATGCATCCGCGTGCTACTAAATCTTGAACATCACACATAAATATATTTTTAAATGATTTAGTTGAAAGTAGTGATGCCAAGTAACTTACTAATATGACGTTGAGTCTAAATTTTTGGATATCAAATTTAACAAACTCAAAATTATGATCTTGATGGAATCAAAATTGCAAAAAGGAAGAGATAACCCTTTCTCTGAATTTTTCTTAAAAAAGTTTGTGTTATTTGAAAATTTTTATACTACACACCATGCATATTATATTATTTAATTTGTAAAATTAAAAATTTATGTTTTCAATTAAATTATATCACGTTAATAGTATATACTATAAAAACATTCCAAATTATTTGATAGAAAGTAGTCTCGTGTGTCATAGCCCTATATCATCACGCAGCTAGATCTAGACTAAAAATTAGAGTACTCTGGTCAAAGACGTTCAATTTGGTAAACATCAACCGACGTGGTCTTCTTTTTTATTTTATTTTTTCCTTGAAGCAGCCATCCACCATCTTGGAGGTCTCAACGCAAAATACTTTTTCCCTTTCATTTATTATTTATTATTTAGGGTTACAAAAAATAGTCAAAGACAACGACCACCAAGGAACCAACGACGTAAAACAGGGCACGACCAAATTACCAATCATTCAATTTACACTTATTCAGCAACAGTACCTGACAAAATGACTGTAACTAAAAAAGCAAAAGCAAGAACCATAAAGAAGAAGAGCAAGAAAACTAAAATGATCTCGGTTTAAAAGCAAGTTTCGATGCTAATTCAGAGAGTGCCCTTGTGGAAGAACCGTCTGCACTTTTTGCTTTCTCACCTGCAATCTTTAGCTCTTTTGTACGCTTGCGAATACTCTTCCCCTCTTCTCCGGCCATTAGACCCTGCACGACTTTCGCAATTTCTTCTCTACCCACAAGGCCTTTCTTGTCAGCTTTTGGTCTCAATGCCACTTTTTGATCCTCAGCTAAGAATACTGCATTCATTCTTTGCTCTGCAAAAAGCGGCCAAGCAATCAATGGTGTGCCATTGATCATGATGCTCTCCAGGGTCGAATTCCAGCCGCAGTGGGTCAGGAACCCACCCGTGGAGGCGTGGCTTAGGATTTGGGCTTGCGGCGCCCAAGAGGGCACGACTAGACCTTGACCTTTGGTCCTCGCTAGAAACCCTAGTGGTAAGAAAGCAAGAGGATCGTCATGGCTCTGATTTTTAAGGTATGCGGCGTTAGCAAATTCATTGTTTGGGCTTCTTGCCACCCATAAGAATTTTTGCCCACTCGATTCCAATCCTAAGGCTAGCTCGTTTGTTTGATCAGATGACAGGGTCCCACCACTCCCAAAAGAGACAAATAGGACAGAGCCACCTGGCTGATTGTCCAACCATCTTAAACATCCTGACTCGTCATCTTCATCATCAGTACCTGAGCCACTTTGAATGATTGGTCCAACCGGATAAATTGGGGGATATCCAGCTTCGTCCTCTTCTAGAGCTTTTATAACTCGTCCTTCCAAGTCGATGAACGTGTTAACCATGATCCCCTTGGCTAATGGGAGACGTTTTGTATGGCGAAGAAATAGTTTGTACCATTCACTTTTTCGATCTTGAACTGCGGTTATTAGATCTCTACCGTGAATAGGTATGCATCCCGGGAGTTTCAATGGTTCTGGTAGGTCTCTATACTCGCATGGAATTGTCTCATCCAGTGTTGGAAGATGCAAGAGGAGCGACAAAACCATGGCATTTGTGGCCATGAAAAAGTACGGTGACAGTTGTAATTCCTTGGCAACTTCTAGGACGTCACTTGCGAAAGGGTCAAAGACGAGAGCAGCCAACTGAGTCGTCTCAAGTAATGACTTCAACACATCACGAAGGGATGGTAGAGAGAGAGTAATGGTAAGGGAAATCTGGATCCCAGGGGGTACTTCCTTGAGGTCCTTGGGGCTCACTGGAGGAAGAAAGACATGGTCTATGTTGGTGGGGAGGCCTTCGAGAACGGCTTTCATGGCTTCTGATGGATACCCAATCGTGGGAATGATGCACGTGACACTGAAGCCATGGTGAAGAGCAAGTAGCGCCTTGGCAAACTCGATTAGTGGGATGAGGTGACCCATTCCTGGACTGGGTAGAATAGCTATATGGGATTTTTCTGTCATGGAGATTAATAATAACTCCTTGTTTTGAGATTTGAAGGGATATATGGTGTTGATTGAGTAGAAATAAGGTGGTCTTTTATTGGAGGGAGAGTGCGCTTGGTGAGTCTATACACTGTTTTATGTTTCAAGTATTCTGATATTTGTATGCATTTTGAGTGGTCATAATTAAATCAGTCGTGCAAGTAATCTTATAAAGACGGCAATCTTTGCATGTGTAAGCTGGGTCCCATGTCCCCCACTCATTCCGTAAAGTCCTTTTATATTTTGCAACCTCATAGTGGGATTGAAGGCACCCATGTGCATTCTTCTTTCTCATTTCTTTTTCTTTTGGCTCCCACCGAAACTCTCTTCGTCTTTATTCAATTCGCGTCTTTTCATGCAGGTGGAACAGGGATTTGGTTTAAGAGACGTTTATTTTCAAAACTCTCGTCACTTCATTTCAACTCATCTCATCTTTATCATTATAATTTTTTTAAATTTTTATATAAAATATAATAATACTTTTTTTTCAAATTCTAAAAAAATCTTCCTAAATTTCCATATCAAAATATAATAAACAATTTAAATTTTTTTAATCTTAAGAGTGAGTTTGGATATTGAGTTGAGTTGAGATGATAAAATATTATTAGAATATTATTTTTTAATATTAAAATTGTTTTGAGATTTGAAAAAGTTGAATTATTTATTATATTTTGTATTAGAATTTGAAAAAATTATAATGATGAGTTGAGTTGAGTTGAGTTGGGTTGAGGATTCAAACGCAGCCTAAAAGAATCTTTTCAAATTCTCACATAAAAAATAAAAAATAATAAATTTTTTCAAATCTTAAAATAATAATAATATTAAAAAATAATATTTATAAAATATCTTATTTTACTATTTACAAATTATCTCAACTCTCATTCCTATTCAAACAGTCCCTTCAAGCAAAGTTAAAATTATAATAAAATATTTTTTATTTTTATTTTTAAATAACTTTTCTTAAGGTATAAAATAATCTGATAGTAAAATTTAAAATAAAAATCAAATACGATTAATACAATCTATATATTAAAAAAATATATAATATGTCAAGAATAATATATAATTGAAATAACATAAAGACACTAATACAAATATATCAAATAAAAAAAACACAAAATGTTTAAAATTATAACTTGCATTTAAAAAAAAAAATCAAGTATTAAATCTAAATATTTCTTAACTATTTCTCATTAAAATGATAACTGGCCTGATTTGTTTTCAGAAAACTCTCATCTCATCTCAATTTCATCATTACACTTTTCCCAATTCCAATACAAAATAAAATAAACAATTCAACTTTTTCAAATTCATCTCATCTTCTCTCACCTAATTATTACAACTTTTTCAAATTTTAATACAAAATAAAATAAACAATTCATCTCATCTCAAAAATTTTCATCTCATCTCTAAAAACAAACGAGATAATTATTTAATAAAAGAGAGAGCCAAGATAATTATATCAAGAGATATCATTCTATTAAATCATAAAAAATTAATATGTATTTTTTTTATTTTTCAAATTCTCTCTTTTTTCTTCGCTTGGCCTGAGCTAAAAAATCTCTAAACAAACGGAGAGCTGCTGGGTCCTTTTCATATCTCAATTCTTCCTTTCGTCCGTGTCTTGCTCCACAGCACCGAAAGCTTCTGCATTTTTTCTTTTGCTTTTAGCCGTGCGGCGCGTGTGCGTGAGTTTTCTTGCATTTTGAAAATGAAACCCAAAACTTGCTGCCTTGTTTTGTCAGTGCCAGAAAGATGGGTCCCGTCTCCTTCTTTTTCGGTTCCAGTGTGTCTTGCATTTTGCCCAGTTCAAAAGAAATCCTACTGTGTTGCTTCCGTTTCTGCTACAGAAAAATCCAAAAAAAAAAAAAAAACTCAGCATTCAGCGGCGTGTGATTCAGCCCTCAGTCCGTTGCTGCGTCTTCGTGTGCAGCCTTGCTGCGTTGCGTCGTTTTGAGAGGAAACCAAAAATCTGCTGCCTTCCAGCGTGCGGTTCCGTTGCCAGCCAAAAACAAAACTCTTCGTTTGGTAAGAGCGGAGAGCAAAACTGCTGTGTTTCTTGGCATAAATGAAAAAGTAGTAATCAGAAAAAAATTAAAAAGAAGAATAAAATATAAAAACTGTGTCGTATATGTGAAGAAATATTGTTTAATTAAATCATAAATTATAAAATTAAATATAAATAATACTATCAATCAATTTAAATAATAATTTAAATTTATAGTTCTTAATTATTTTTTCATCTAAAATTAATAATAATATATACGTATGATGATTTTAGTTTATAAAACATGTCTACATACGTTGATACTAATGAGTAATGACTCTTTTCCTTTCCTTTTTAATTTCCGAGTAAGATGGCAATGATGATTTTAGCTTAGGGATGGATTCCGATCGATTATTGTCCCATCAATTTTGATGCATCCGCGTGCTACTATCTTTAACATCACACATAAATATATTTTTAAATGATTGAATGTAGTGATGCCAAGTAACTTAATAATATGACGTTGAGTCTAAATTTGGATATCAAATTTAACAAACTCAAAATTACGATCTTGATGGAATCAAAATTGCGAAAAGGAAGAGAGAACCCTTTCTCTGAATTTTTCTTAAAATAGTTTATATTATTTGAAAATTTTTACACTATACACTATATATATTATATTATTTAATTTCTAAAATTTTAAATTTTAAAATTTATCTTTTAAATTAAATTATATCACGTTAATAACATATTGTAAAAAAACATTCCAATAGTAGTCTGGTGTGTCATAGCCCTATATCATCACGCAATTTGGTCAAAGATGTTCAATTTGGTAACATCAACCGACGTGATCTTCTTTCTTTCTTTCTTTTTTCCTTGAAGCAGCCATCCACCATCTTGGAGGTCTCCAGGCAAAATACGCCAGCTTTCCCTTTCATTTATTATTTAGAGTTACAAACAAGTAGTCAAAGACAACGACCACCAAGGAACCAACGACGTAAAACAGGGCACGACCAAATTCCCAATCATTCTATTTTCACTTATTCAGCAATGGTACATGACAAAGTGACTTAACTGAAAAACATAATAATAATAAGAACCATAAAGAAGAAGAGCATGAAAACTAAAATGATCTAGGTTTAAAAGCAAGTTTCGATGCTAATTCGGAGAGTGCCCTTGTGGAAGAACCATCTGCACTTTTTGCTTTCACACTAGCAATCCTTAGCTCTTTCGTACGCTTGCAAACATTCTTCCCCTCTTCTCCGGCCATTAGAGCTTGCACGACTTTCGCAATTTCTTCTCTACCCACAAGGCCTTTCTCGTCAGCTTTTGGTCTTAATGCCACTTTTAGATCCTCAACTAAGAATATTGCATTCATTCTTTACTCTGCATAAAGCGGCCAAGCAATCAATGGCGTGCCATTGATCATGATGCTCTCTAAGGTCGAATTCCAGCCACAGTGGGTCAAGAACCCACCCGTGGAGGCATGGCTTAGGATCTGGGCCTGCGGCGCCCATGAGGGCACGACTAGTCCTTGACCTTTGGTCCTCGCTAGGAATCCTTGTGGTAAGAAAAAGTGGATCGTCATGATTATGATTTTTAAGGTATGCGGCATTAGCAGATTCATTGTTGGGCTTCTTGCCACCCATAAAAATTTTGTCCCACTCGATTCCAATCCTAAGGTTAGCTCGTTTGTTTGATCAGACGACAGGGTCCCACCGCTCCCAAAAGAGACAAATAGGACAAAACCACCTGGTTGATTGTCCAACCATCTTAGAGCACTAGTATTGACTTGGCCAAATGCATCTCTAAATTTTAGCCAATATCACACCTTTTTACATTTGCCTATTCTATTTACATTCAATCCTCACATTGGATTAGTCATTTACTCTCTATATAATAATAAAATATTATTAAATTAATAATTTATTTATTTAATTTATTTGTATCACATTTTATAATTCTACCAATTGAATATTAATAATAATTATATTCTAATTAAATTAATATTAAAAAATTTATATTTTTAAAAGTCATTTAATGTTAATAATAAAAAATATTAATTAAACTTATCTAAATTTTTATCTAAATTTCTTAATTACAAACTAAATAGTATTTTTATTAGAGTGAGAAACTAATATTTTAATATTTTCTTGAAGTAAGAAATTAATATTTTAATATTTATTGAATCAATAGTGATTCTCCATCTTTGACCAATCACTATAGCAAAAGTCCATTTTATTTTAGATTTGGCCAATCCAATGTGGAGTGTTTCTAGTACATATTATCTAAATTTTAGTCAATTTTTAACTTTGGCCAAGCCAATGCTAGTGCCCTTAAACACCCTGACTTGTCATCTTCATCATCAATGCCTGAGCCACTTTGAATGATTGGTCCAACCAGAAAAATTGGGGGATATCCAGCTTTGTCCTCTTCTAGAGCTTTTATAACTCGTCCTTCCAAGTCGATGAACGTGTTAACCATGATCCCTTCGACTAATGGGAGACGTTTTGCATTGCGAAGAAACATTTTGTACCATTCACTTTTTCGGTCTTGAATTGGGTTTATTAGATCTCTATCGTGAATAGGTATGCACCCTGGGAGTTTCAATGGTTCTGGTAGGTCTCTGTACTCGCATGGAATTGTTTCGTCCAGTGTCGAAAGATGCAAGAGGAGCGACAAAACCATGGCATTTGTGGGGATGAAAAAGTACGGTGACAGTTGTAATTCCTTGGCAACTTCTAGGACATCGCTTGCGAAAGGGTCAAAGACGAGAGCAGACAACCAAGTCATCTCAAGTAATGACTTCAACACATCATGAAGGGATGGTAGAGAGAGAGTAATGGTAAGGGAAATATGGATCCCAGGTGCTTCCTCGAGGTCCTTGGGGATCAGTATTAGAGGAAGAAAGACATGGTCTATGTTGGTGGGGAGGCTTTCGAGAACGGCTTTCATGGCTTCTGATGGATACCCAATCGTGGGAACAATGCACGTGACACCGAAGCCATGGTGAAGAGCAAGTAGCTTCGTAAACTCGATTAGTGGGATGAAGTGACCCATCCCTGGACTGGATAGAATAGCTATATGGGTTTTTTCTGCCATGGGCATTAATAATAACTCGTTGTTTTGAGATTTGAAGGGATATATGGTGTTGATTAAGTAGAGATAACGAGGTATTTTATTGGAGGGAGAAAGTGCTTGGTGGGGTGTATACACTGTTTTATGTTTCATATATTCTGATATTTTTATGTATTTTGAGTGGTCCTAATTAGTTCAGTCGTGCAAGCAATCTCATAAAAAAAATTTTTACATAACTTCTTACTATTTATACAATCTCCACACATCACATTTTTTTAATTTTTATTATTATTTTTTTTATCAAATATTTAATATATGAATAATAAATAGAATAATTAAATTAATTTTAAAAATTTTAAAAATTTAAAAATATAGCGTATAGAGATTATGCATTACTCACCTTATAAAGACCACAAGCTTTGCATGTGTAAGTTGGGTCCCCTGTCAGCCACTCATTCCGTAAAGCCCTTTTATATTTTGCAACCTCATGTGAAGGGCACCCATGTGCATTCTTCCTTATTTTTGGAGCAATGCTACTCTGCCGCTCAATGTTTGTTGCTGGCGTGCCGTCAAATATTTAAAAAATAAAAAAATATTTAAAATTATTTTCTTAATCACTAAAAAAAAAATAAAAAAAAATAATCATCGGTCAATTTGAGCGATCAAATTGGAGGACATACAAGCTTTTTCCTTCTTTTTATTTCTTTTTCTTTTGGCTCCCACATAACTCTCTTCTTCATTATTCAATTCGCATAAAGGCACGTGTAAACGTGCGTCCAAACCGGTAAACTGTTCTATTTTTTTTTCTTCGCTTGGCCTGAGCTCAAAAATCTCTAAACAAACGGAAAGCTGCTGGATCCTTTTTTTTTTTTTTTTTTCTTTTGCTTTTAGCCGTGCGACGTGTGTGCGTGAGTTTCCTTGCATTTTGAAACCAAAATGAGACCCAAAACCTGCTGCCTTGTTTCGTCCGTGCTAAAAAGATGGGTCCCGTCTTCCTTCTTTTTCGGTTCGTCTTGCATTTTGCCCGGTTCAAAAGAAATCCCACTGTGTTGCTTCCGTTTCTGCTACCGAAAAATCCAAAAAAAAGGCTCAGCATTCAGCGGCGTGTGATTCAGCCCGCAGTCCGTTGCTGCGTCTTCGTGTGCAGCCTTGCTGCGTTGCGTCGTTTTGAGAGGAAACCAAAAGTCTGCTGCCTTCCAGCGTGCAGTTCCGTTGCCAGCCAAAAACAAAACTCTTCGTTTTGATAAGAGAGGAGAGCAAAACTGCTGTGTTTCTTGGCATAAATGAAAAAGTAGAAATCAGAAAAAAGTTAAAAGAAATAATAAAATATAAAAAATGTGTCGGGCATCGAAGAAATATTATCTAATTAAGTCATAAATTATAAAATTAACCATAAATCATGTTATCCACTAATTTAAATAACAATTTAAATTTATGTCTTTTAATTATTATTTTTTTCTAAAACTAATAATAATATCTACGTGTGATGATTTTAGTTAAGATAACACAGGTTGGCCATCTTAACCACTTCAGCAAGGTTTTTCATCAGAAGGTGTGAACTCCGTATACATTCTCGGGCTTCTTGAAAATTGGATCTGAATTAAAAAAGATTAAAAAATCTTAGAAATAGAGATATTCTTATCAATGTTAAAAAGATTAAAAAATCTTAAAAATGTTATACTTATACTTAAGATAACACTATACACTGCGCTTTGTTGTCTTGGGATGTTTCTTGGAGAGACCCGTATTCTCTTCCTCAAGATTATCAGTTAGGAAAAGCAGAAACATAGTAAGAAAATCGGCATCAGATGGACTGGACTGCGGCAGACCAACTTTCTTCATGCATGTCTGTGAAGGCGCGTCAATTTCTTCTCTATTCACTATGCCTTTCTCATCAGTTTTTGTCTTAAGGCCACTTTTAGATCCTCAACAAGTATTGTTTGGTTTGGTTACACAAACTAAATCATCTTATCTTATCTCATATAATCATTAAAAAAATTTTAAACGTCCACACAAAATATAATAAACCATTCAATTTTTTCAAATTCTGAAACAAAAATAATATTAAAAAAAATTTATTCTAATAAAAATTTATTCAATTTTCAATTTTTATCTCATCTCATCTATGTAACCAAACGAAGACTAATACTGCATTCATCCTCTAATCTAAGTAAAGCGGCCATGCAATTAATGGTACACATTCGACGATACTCTTCAAGGTCTAGTTCTAGCCGTAATGTGTTAAAGAACCCACCCGTTGATATTGTTTCTAGTTTTGAAGAAAGAGTAGGAATAACAAATAGAGTTTTGATATTCATTATCCTCACTAACCACATACTACATTTTTTTATTTTATTTTATTTTATTTTTAATTTATTCTTTTTAAACTAATTGAGTTCTTCTGCACTTCATCCATACACCACACATTAGTATAAAAAATAAAAAATAAAAAATTATACTTGGTGTGTGTTGTGAAAATGATGAGTAAAATTTTTCTAACAAATATACCTAAATATATTATTAAAAAAATCAAAAGAATGATTTAGGTCCTGTTTGGTTTTAAAGACAATCTCATCTCATCTTATCTCAACATCTAAATACTATTCAAACTCAAATATAAATATTTTTAAATTTTAAATTTTTAAAATTTTCATCTAATCATTACTTAATCTAAATTTTCTAAACTTTCTAAATAAAATACAAAAAATAATTCAACTTTCTTTAAATTTTAAAATAAAAATTATATTAAAATATTATATTTTATGTGCATGTTTGAGATTGCGGTGAGAAATACAACTTATAACTTTAGGGCTTATACTGATAACTTAAGTATGAAGTTCTACAATTAAAAAGTTATTTACTATTTTGTGACCATATATTTAAAACACTTTCAATCATGTTACATTTGTATGGAAACAAATTTAAAAAATACTTTTTGAGGTAAAAATGACGATTGTTTGAATTTTTAAAAACTACGACCATATCCATGAAAGTTTGAAAGTCGTAATTATCTGAAAGTTGTATGGGTATTTTTGTCCTTTGACAGTCTTTTTTAAAATTCAAATTATGTTCCGCATTATTCGAAAAAAAACTTTTGAGAAAAAGCATCAAAATAAAACTTTTTCTCAAATGTACTTTTTAACTTATTTGAGATTAAAAATACTTTGATATATAACACCTAAATAGCCTAATTTTTCTATTAAAAAACTTTTAAACCTATTTAAATACTTTTTAATACTTTTAACACAATACCAAACAACTCTCTTTTAATAATATTCAACTTTTTTTTTTCTTTCAAAGTCTTAAGAAAATTTGAAGTCAAATCATTTTACTTGACAAAATATCTTATTACTGTCCCACATATTTCTCATCGCGTTGATGCGTAAGATCTTTGAAGTCCTTTCCGCTTCTGAGAGAGAGAGACTAGAGGGTACCATCCATATTCTCTCTCTAAGCTTGTAAGGTATCTTTCTTTGTACTTTCTCTCCCAGGAAGCCTATTCATTCATCAAAAGCTCAGGATTTTCTCGTCTTTCGGTTAGATTGGTATGAAATTAGGGGGTTCTTTTGGCTTGTTGGGAAAATTTTAATTTCTATGTTTGGAATTATAAGATGTTTGATACTAGGTAACAAATTGATGATCATATCTGTGTAAATTTGTAAAGAAACTTGAGGAATTTCCGTTACCCCCATCTCCATGAGGCATAAGCACTTGTTTGAAATTTTATATCTCAGTACAATATTAGAGTTTAGACCCACTTATTGATATTTTCCTAGAGATAAAGGGTACAAAGTATGCATGTAATCGTGGCAACCTTGTTGTTTAAAAATTAAAGAAGTTTTCTTTTTTTCTCTTGTGGAATTGGCCGGCGTCTTTCAGATTCATAGGTAATTAGGAGGTTTATTTTTTGGGAGGCTTTTTTTGGCTGGGAGGGGGTGGTTTAGACATTAAAGAATGTGTAACCGTTTGGTTGTAGTAAGCTTGTAGTATTGACGATATAACAACTCTTTTTTTTTTTTTTTTGATAGAAAAGCATTTCATTTCATAAAGGCATAACACTTTGAGATAGGTTACAATAGTGTTGATCAATGAAAATTATATTCTCAATGATAGGAGGAACATTATTCCACCAAATGAACATATCTTCAATGGACCAAGCATGTCTTGCAAGTCGATGGGCAGCCTCATTTGTAAATCTGCTGCTATGCTCAATACTGCATTGAGGGAAAGTTTGCATCAAACTTTTGACATCTGCTACCATAGATCTTATAGCTTGATTAGACTCAGATGATCTGTTAACCTCTTCTATCAGGACCAAACAATCACTTTTGATAATCAGCTTAGGGATGCGCATACTCATGTACAATTGAAGTCCCCTCAATAAGGCCACAGCTTCTACTTGTTCTGGTTCCAGAAAAACAGCTTCAACTCTACTAACTGCCATAAGCACTTCGCCCATGTGATTCCTCAGAATAGCACTCATACTAGCTTTGTTTAAGGCTTGGTTTGGATAGTGAAAGTGTTTGAGAATGTTTGTGAATAGTAGTAAAAAGTAGATGAAAAATAATAATAGAATATTGAATAGTAGTAAAAAAATATGTGAAAAGTAATGAATAGTAGTAAAAAGTAATAATAAAGTAGAGAATAGTAGTAAGAGTGTTTGAGAGTACCTCAGAGTACATCGACACCCAAACAAGGCCTAAATCAAAGAAGAGAGCCCCATCAATATTTAGCTTAAGAAATTCTTCTGGATGGGGTGACTATCTGTACAATAGGTTTTTAGAATTAGGAAGCCCCAACTGATGCCTAACCAAAGCACAATGCAATTTCTTTGTAAAAGCAAAGCCAATAACTTGCTGAGGGGGTAAAGCAATCTGTTCATGAACCATCTTGTTCCTTCTGAACCAAAAAGTCCAAACCATCAAGAAAAAATTAGTCAGTTGCTTAGTAGAGCCTTTGAAGAGAATATCCATTGCAGTAGTGATAAAAGAGCTGATTTGGCCTCCATTTTGAATAACAAAAAACTTGCACATTAGAAATTCATGGATGGAAGGGCATAATATCAACACATGGCTCAAATCTTCAATTGGATGTTGACAAATACAACATTACCTCTTAATGTCCAGTTTTCTATTAAGCATATTGGCCTTAGTTGGTAAGTTGTCTTTACATGCTCTCCAAGCAAAAACCTGAACCTTATGGGAAATTTTTAACTTCCAGAGAACAGTCTAGAACTTTTTCATCAAAGCCCCATTAGAGGACTCCCCATGTTCAGGTTCCAAGCAAGTTTTAAAGAATCTGTAAGCAATTTTGACAAAGAAAGATCCTGACTTTTCATGTTCCCACATCCACTGATCTATTGCTCCAGTATAACTAGGATGCAATCTGATAACAGCATCCACAATGTCTGGATTGAATAGAGGTCTGACTTTTGCAAGGTCCCACCATTTAGTTCTTGGATTAATGAGAGATAAAACTTGATTGTCCAATTGGCAAAGTTGCTCAATACTCTGCTCATCTCCCAGTTCTTGTCTCAAGTTTCGAAATCTAGGTATCCAAGCATTATTTAAAATATGAATTAAGCTTCCATCTCCCACATTCCATCTTCCACCTTGCACTAGCAGGTTCTTTGCCTCCCAGATGCCTCTCCAAGCATAGGAGGGATTACCTCCAAGAGAAGTTGTCAAAAGGTTCCCATCAGAAAAGTATCTAGCAGCATACATCTTGTGGAGTAAGCTCTCCTTAGTCTGCAATAACCTCTAAGCTTGTTTTGCCAACATGGTCATATTGAAAATCTCTAGCTCATTGAACCCATGCCTCCCACAAATTTTGAACTGCACATTTTCTTCCAACTTAGCCAATGAACCTTTCTCTCTTCATTCTTTTGACCTCACCAATATTTGGCCATCATACTCTCTATTTCAAAGCAAAACTTTGTTAGAATCTTGAAGTAACTCATGGCATAAGATGGAATTGCCAGAGCTATTGCTTTGAGGAGGATTTCCCTTCCCCCTTGAGAGAACATGTACCCTTTCCATCCTTGCAACTTGAGCCAAATTTTGTGCTTAATTCCTGCCAATGCCCTTGATTTTGACCTATCCACCACTAGAATTTGTGCTTAACGACTTATTTTTTTAGGTTTTTACTCTCTCTCTCCCCAGCATTTTCCTTTTGTATATAGATGGGATCTTTCCTTTTATTATTGTTGGCGTCTCTGTAGCTTATGTTTGATGAAGTATTTTGCTAGGTTTGGTAGGCGATGAGAAATGGACGACTATTGCCCTATTCTTGCTTTTAATGGTTAATAATGCCTTTGGTGGATTCGGTTGGGAGGTTGGTCTGCTACCGTCTATTATTTAGTTTCAGTGATCTTCTTCCTTGTGAATTGTTATGATTACTAGAAATTCTTCAAGTTTATTGTGGGGACTTTTCTTTGTCAATCATTACTAGCAATTGCTAATGGAATTGGCATATTGAGATTTCTTCTAATTCAAAAATAATATATTCATCTAGAGTAGCGTTCCTGGAAGAAAATTGTTGGAAACATTTTTGGGGAGCTGATCTTCACCCTCTAGATGGGTGTTCCTCAAGTACTTGAGTTGGGCCTTTTGTGCTTCTCCAATAAATATTTATTACTCATAAAAAAATCCATTATGGGGAGCTTCTTTTCTTTCTTTTTTTTTTTTGTTTTTTTTGTTTTTTTGTTTTTTGTGTAACATGCCTAGTGTGCTATGTTTTTGCATTATTTCTGTCATGGTTGTTCGGCTATATTTTTTTTAATGTGATTTTACTACCAACTAGCGTCCTGATCATGTCTTTTATTCGGAAAATTTATTGTTATACAAACTCATTTCAAATTTTGCATTGGCCTTCAAAGTTCTGTGGAGTTCGATTATGGATTATCCCTTTTTTGAATATGCAGAAGTTTTGAAGGCTTCAATCATGTTTGGGCGTGGGCCAAATTAGAAGAATGGCAACACCGAATACTATGAAATTCATGGTGTTTTAAAAAAAGTACAAGTCAAGATGAATTGAAGAAGGCATATGAAAAAGCTTCAATCAAGAATCATCCGGATAAAGGTGGTGATCCTAAGAAGGCGGGTCCTCACACAGACACACACTTGTACATATACTGATATGTAAATACCCTATATATATGATGTATGTCATATGCTTGCCTTATTTGTCATGTTAGAGAAACTATTGGGCGTTATCTGTATGGTGGTTGATAAACAATTCATTCTAGGCTCAGTCATATATATTGCAGTGAATTTAGATCTTCGAGTGCTAGTTTTAGAGTCTTTTTTTTTTTTTTCTAAGCAAGCAAACTTCATTAAAAAAAGGATGATACAAGTTAGAGGGGGTGGGGTTCCCCAACAAGATACCCCAAAGCAACAAACACAGTGCAAATGTGATGAAAAAAAGAAAAAAAATGGGTGGCGACCAATTTCTTGGTCTGTACCCAGTCCCTACTAAGAGGGATCCGTCTTAAAAGACGTTTTGAAGGTAAGCCACCGCTGGAAGCGGTGCAAGTGGCTATACTGTTATTGGAAGTCTTGAGGTATTTGTTGGTGAGGTCCTTAGTCTCTCTCACAAGATCACCGGTTAGGGAAAGCAATAATCCGGATAGACCGACAAGGGAAGAGCAAATCTACAGTGGAGGAACAGTCGACCAACGCCTCTGGAGTGGCGCGTGGGGGCCACGCGCTGGTGGAATGGAGGAGGCGGCTGACCAATCTGAAGGATCGGAAGGTCGGGAAACTGCTGGTCTGGCGCGTGTACCCATTGGAGCTGTCGGACTGCGGCGGCGCATGAAGACCACGCGCGGAAACAAATCGCGCGTGAAGGCCATGCGCCGACATTTTGGGTGCGATTCAGCATCGTCCTAGTAGATCGGCGGAAGGGGAACGTCGTGGTGGGGCACGTGTCGACTGTTCATAGTCGGAGAGCAGCATATCTGAGAAAATCCGTGCCGGTGGAAAAATACTGCCATAAAAGCATATTCACAAATAGGTAGTGGAAAGGAAGAGGAAAGGGAGAAGGCAAAGGAGAGAAAGGTGGAGCTGAGGCTCACACCTTCCTCTCTGGCGACAGCACTCGGCGAGATTTTTCTTCTAGAGAGAAGGAAGAGCTTCTCTATCTAAGATGAAAACCGCCTCTCGTTTTAGAGTCTATTTATCTTGAAAGAGCTATACAAAATATTAAAAAGAAAACTCTAAGCTCGTCCATTGACTGCTCACAATCTTCAAAACTTCTATCCTCCAAAGACACTATTATAGGCAAATGGGAACCATCTTCCATATGGCTGATACTTGTGAGTTGCCATACAAGCCCTTCCAACTTGCTAGAAAATCAACTACCTTACTTGGCATCATCCAAGTTACCCCTCTCCTGGCAAAGAATTCATTCCATAAGGTCATGGCTACCTCAATGTGGAGGAGTAAATGATTCATAGCTGCCCCACCCATTTTGCACTTGCAACACCACTCCACTATGATGATCAAGGGTATCTGTAGGTTGTCAATGTGAGGATCTTTCCCAAGCAAGTTTTCCATATAAAGAAAGCTACTTTCAAAGGTGTCTTAGATACTCTTCTGCGGGAATGATCAAATGGTATTGTTCGTGATAAGTACCACATTTTTTTTTAAAAGTCGTGATAAGTCAACATTGATAAGAATATCTCGAATCTCTAAGATTTTTTAATCCTTTTTAATTCAAATCCAAGAAATCATTTTTTCAAGAAGCCGAGAATGTATACTGGAGTTCACACCTTCTGATGAAAAACCTTATTGAAGTGGTTAAGATGGCCAACCTGTGGATTTGGTCATTCTGGCCACGTCTCCCGGTTGGTGTGCTTGACAAACATGCCCCTTATTTAGATTTCGCTTGATGAATAGTCTTTATATGCTATACTTAACTGGCATGATCTAAGGGATTTTCACTCACATATTGTTTAAGGTTGTAATGTGGCATTTGCATATTATTATTGAGGAAAAGGGGTTTATGTGGTTACATAGAAGAATAATTATGCTAATCATAATATTTTGTACCTTTTGATGGCATGCATTACTTGGTGTCATGTTATTTTACTCTCTTGACACTCATCTGCTCGCATCCTGGATCAATTCAAGGAAATAGCTCAAGCCTATGATGTTCTCAATGATCCGGAGAAAAGAGATATGACATCTAAAATCCCAGAAACCACCCCAACTGCTACACCTAAAATATCATACACAACCAGAACTCCCTTAATCTTTGGCTCTTTTGTTTTTTCATATCATATATATATAATCGTAATAAATTCTTAGGCCCGTAATCATGGACATTTAAAGAGCAACCTCGAATATGGTGCTCATCAACCTAGGTTAAGTTTTGGATTGACTACAAGAACCTACATTAGCCAGGCTACTTGCTCTTCACTATGACTTCTGTTGAAAGCTGGCTTGAATCCTGTTAAAAAAGTGCCTCTACAAATTTCTCGCTTGAGTGGTGTCAACCCGAGAGTTCTCTCATCAGTTGCTCAACAGTCAGCTTGAGCAGTGCATAACCCTTGAGTTTGCTCGACACCCGTTCGACAATCAGCTTGAGCAGGATGCCAACCTGTGAGTTCGCTCGACATCCGCTTGACACTCAACTCAAGCAGGATGCAAACCCTAACGTTCGCCAGAGCATTGCTTGACACCTCGCTAAAGCGAATGTTCTGTTTTAAGTGCTTTGTGTCTTTTCACTATATATACATACTGTTCTTTATGTATTGAACACTTTTGGCATTAGAAGCAGTCATATACTCATAGTAGAGAGAGAGTTGTCCTCTTGTGAGAATCTCAAAGTTCAATAGGTGTATTGTATTAGGGCTTTGGGATTAAGGATTTTTGTGATTGATCTCTTGTACTCCACCTTTGTTGATAGTGAATTCATTGACACCGATCTTGCCAGTGGACGTAGGCTCCCATTGAGCTGAACCACTTAAATCTTGATGTTGTGTGTGTGATTGTCATACTTTTCTTTTGTTTGCTTCCGCTATTTCTGTGACGCCCCCAAATTCCGCTTGGGATTGGACGGACATTTGAAGCGTCGAGACATGCAACACAAGGTTACGTATCTCCGTTCATGACATATAAGATGCAATGTTCTTAACATACATCTAGCATTATGCAATATTCGCAGCGGATAATTTTTTTCTTTAGTAATACTATGCACCAAATTCAAATATCCCAAAATGTTTAAAATATACTTCATACATAAAGGCATACTAAATATCAGAGATCACAATACTAGTCCAAAATGATTGTGATCAAATGAGTACTGAAGATGTAACTTCATAGTACATATAGTAATTTTAAGTTAACAACTATATTAACCTTGAAGCCGCACTGTCGCTTAATCGACCGTGTCCAGTTGGCTGTTTCCCAGTTCTTCTTTAGATCCTGTAACAAAATCTACCATTCGGGGGGAATGGTAGTTGGGACTACCATAGTGAGATTTGATTACAAATCTCAGCAAGTTAACATAAAACATACACACAGGTTAATAATGCATGCATGACAGTAAAAGCATAAGTACATAATCAAAATCGTAAGTAATCATAGCATATGGCATAACTTAAATTTGAAACATAACATGAACATGAATGAACTGAACTTGACTTACTTGTCATAGACTTGATCTGACTTGACTTAACGTGACATGAACTTGAAACATAACATTGTCATGGATTTGATCTTACTTGACTTAACTTGACATAAACTTGAAACATAACATTGTCATGGATTTGATCTTACTTGACTTAACTTGACATAAACTTGAAACATAACATTGTCATGGATTTGATCTTACTTGACTTAACTTGACATAAACTTGAAACATAACATGAACATGAGATTGAGCATAACATGAGTTTGAATTCTTTTTCATTTAACTTGATTAACGTAACATGTGGGTGCTACATGGGTCCCCTAGAGCCATGTGTCCCTGCCGATTACCGCATCACAACACAGGTATCTACACCAGCTGTGAGTGCGTTAATACATACTCCACAATTGTTGTGGCCCCATGTATTCTACGTGTCACAATTGCTGTGTCTCACGTAGTGTATGTGCCACAATTGCTGTGACCCCATACTTCATGCTCCACAGTTGTTGTGGCCCCATGACTTATTAAAATAAAATGTGGCTCCATCGGCGTTAGTGTCTGGTGCGCTCCGGTGACCAACTAGTTAGGTCACATTCGCAACCTGTTGACTATACTTCGTCAACCCAGAGAATTTCACACCTATTTAGACACTCCAGCGTGAACAAAGGAGTTTTACTAGGATATTTTCCCATCCTAGTATTTAGGATCGTGATTGACATGAATAACTTAACATGATTGTTCTTGAAATACATAAACTGTATTAGAGACAGAATGTGACTTGAATATGAAAGGTCAAAAGCCCTGACGTAACACAACATGACATCTTTAACATAACGTGCTTGCAACAGTGAATATACATTACATGACATACATGATATTCTTTTTTTTTTTTTGATATTATCTTGATGAATTTTTATCGTAGAAATGAATAGTACTCATTAAGTAAGTTCCCAGGAAAGATCAATATTTCCTAGACAGAACTTCTAGATTCCCAGGAAAGAATGGAGGGTCACGAGAACACACTTAGAAATTTCCAATCTCCTTAGACAGAACCTCCTTAGATTGTATGTATTCACACTACTTGCAATGTATAGCAATACGTGACAGAATATCTTGTGTAACAGATGAATAATTCATAGCAGAATAAATTATGTGTAACATATAAACATGTAATGATTTGGCATAGAATATATAATAACATACATACATATACTGTAGTTCATTTACTTATCACCCATACATAGTAAACTGCTAGTAAGTTAAAAGCTAATTTACCTCTGTCTTCGCGTTTCTAGGCAAAACACAAGTGCGATCACGAGAGACTGAAAGTAGTGATTTTTAAAAGTTATAACTTAATCACTAACAATTAGAAATATAGAAAAATATCAATTTAAGAGTAAAATTATTAATTCACCCTCTACATGTGGAAAAAAGACCATTATATCCCTAACTTAAGGATTTTGTATCCTAACTCCAAAAATCACCAAAATTTATATATCTCATGTAGATTTTATTCTGAACTTAAATATGAATTCAAAAAAATTTAAAACTAAACACAACTATTAAAATTCTATATAAACCGAAACTTATATAGGTCATTTCCCTTGATTTTTGTTTCTAACTTGTTTTGATCAACCTCTTGATCCATGACTTATAAAGATGTGATCTTCAAACCAAAACATCACATGGTTTAAAAAGGTGTCCTAAAGCAGATCTAAGCTTTAAACTCAAGATCACATGGTTAAAAATCAACCAAAATATTAATTTAGCCAAGAACATCATCACTTGGCCTATTCGAATATCTCCTTGCATAACAATTTCATATCTTTGAAACTAATATCAAATATTTTCAAAGCAACATTATATCATGTACATAAGAAGCTTAGGATCCTCAAATAAAAATATCAAAGCCATTGCAATAAGATTAGACCATAAAAGATTTAAACTTTCTTAAAATAGAAACTGTTTTTCCTCTTCCAGATTCGAAGTTTCTAAATCTAAGAAAATCTTTCACCAAAACTTTTAATCATGCAACAAATCCTAAACCAATAATCATATACCTATGTTAACAATACTCCATAAGATCAATCCATTAACTTTGTCAAAAATTCCAAAATATGACATACTCTCTGGTTATTGCCCAGAATGACCTTTTTGGGTTTTAAACAACTTTTGACTAACCAAATGATCTACAAATGGAACAAATAAGATATCCACGTAAACTAGACTAAAAAATAAACAACTTTCATGAAGGAAAGTTTGTGAGAAAATACTTACAAAAGCTTCAGATAAGGCGTGTAAAAGAGTTCATAAAAACTGCCCGAGAGTATTTTTTTGTATTCTAACAAAGCAAAGTGTAAAGGAGGGATGATTTTCGTTGGAAGGGGCTGGAGGGCTATTTATACAAGTTTTGGAAGATGATAGATCTGAAATGGAGATTGAGTATTGATCTTTTGTTCCAATAAAATATACAAGATATGTTTTTCAAGGTTGAGTCTAGAATTGAAAGAGTGAGGTGTCCCCTTAGTCATTCACTTCAAGAACATTCTAAGTGCTCTAAAATAAATCTGATAAGGCAAGTGGAGGGTGAAATATCTTAGACAAAATCATTGCTAAGGTGGCTAATTTCGTGGGCCTTAATGGGCTTAAATCGAAAGGGCCTAAATTCTTGGGTTTTAAGAGGGTTTGGGTTGCTATCAAGCCCAAATCTGATTTCTATTGGCCCAATCAAATATCCAAGGTTAACTAAGTTGGATAATGATGTTCTAATACAAATTTAAAAGATTAATAGCATATGAAAATAATTTAATTAAGTGATTAAACACGATGCTAGAAACTGATTCAATAAGGTTTTGGATAAAACCGTATAGGATTTTTGGTTTCTAACACGCTTATGGGTTCTTAGTTGGATTCCAACCATATAGGATTTACTACGGTCCTAAAGACAATAGAAATTTCATCATTGAATTTCTAGCGGCTGTTACAATTTCACTTTAACTTAGCCTTTGATAATTAGTTAATCCCAACAAACTAGTATCAGTGCCCTAGGATCTGTGCCAGATCTTGTGGGATGGCTATGGAAAAGTTTGAAGTAGAGGAATTCGACGGTTAGAACCGTTTTAGTTTTTGGTGCATCAAGATGAAAGTTTTACTGCAATAACAAAGTTTGTCCAAGTTATTGGATAGGAAGGTGTCTAATGATTCTCCTGCACCGTCAAGAGAAGAAGAAGAGAAGGCACACAGTGCTATTGAGGATACCGCTGCTGGTCTTTGGACTAAACTTGAGGGCCTGTATATGAAGAAATCGCTCACAAACCGTTTGTATCTGAAGCAATGGTTATACACGCTCAAAATGAAGGAAGGTACTTCTATTTCTGAACACTTAAATGAATTTAATAAAATTATTATAGATATGAGGAATATTGACATTAAGCTTGAAGAAAAGGATCAAACCTTAATTGTTTTGTGTTCGTTGCCCATGTCATTTGATAACTTTGTGAATTCAATGTCGTGTGGTAAAGATACTATTTTCTTGGCAGATGTGAAATCTGCTTTGAATTCTAAGCAGTTGATAACTAAATTGAATTTGAAGGGGATGAATAATCAAACTAGTGGTTTGTTTGTTAAGGGTTCCTCTAGCAGGGGTGGACCCACTGAAAGGGGTTCAAAGAAGAACAGGAGTAAATCTAGGGGTTATTCACAGTCAAAGTTTAACAAGAAAAATGTTAAATATCATTACTGTTATAAGTTTGGCCATTACAAGAATGAGTATCCTAAATTGAAAAACAAAGTGGAAGGCACTAGTTCCTCTAATGTTGTTAGCGTTGTTGATGAAAAGTTTAACGGTTCAGATATTGTCTTAGCAATTAGCGACTCTAATAGTCGCTTTGGTGACAAGTGGGTCATGGACTCAGCTTGTCTTTTCATGTGTCCTAAGAGGGACTGGTTCACTACCTATGAGCGAGTCAACGATGGTTCCATTTTGATGGGGAATGATATGGCGTATAAAATTGCGGGGATTGGTTCAATTAGAATTAAGACAATCGATAGATTGTCGTGGCATTATCTAACGTCCAACATATCCTATATTTGAAGAAAAATCTTATTTCTTTGGGCACTCTTGATTCTTTGGGTTTTCGATACACTGGCGAAGGTGGAGCTAATAAAGTTAGTAAGGACTCCATAATTGTAATAAAAGGAGATAAGACCGATGTTCTTTATTCCTTTAGGCTAGTACAGTGACAAGTGCTGCTGTAGTGTCTACTTCAAATGACCCAAACTCAGATATCGCCAGTTTTAGGTACATGCGTTTGGGTCATATGAGTGAAAATAGGATGTCTATTCTGAGTAAGGAGGGCTTGTTGTGTGATCAAAAGATAGGAAAACCTGAATTTTGTGAACATTGTGTGTTTGAAAAATTGAGAAAGGTTCAGTTTACTACAGGGTTCACAGAATTAAAAGTAATGTGGACTATATTCATTCTGATCTTTGGGGTTAATCTTCTGTTCCATCAAAAGGTAGAGTTCAGTATTTGCTCACTTTTATTGATGATTAGTCAAGAAAGGTTTGGGTTTATTTTCTTTAAAAAAAGAGCGATATATTTGCTAACTTTAAACAGTGGAAGGCTTTGATTGAAAATTATACAGGCAAGAAGGTAAAGAGACTTCGAAGTGACAATGGTATGGAATTTTGCAGATGTGAGTTTGATGAATTCTGTAAAGATGAAGATATTGTCAGGCATCGTATAGTTAGACACACTCCACAGTAAATTGGAGTGGCTAAATGAATGAATGGAGAGAGCCCGTAGTATGCTTTCAAATGCAGGCTTGTCTAGAGATTTTTGGGCTAAAGCAGTCAACATAGCTTGCTATTTGGTTAACCGCTCTCCTGCCATAACTATTAGCTTGAAAACTCCAAATGAGGTATGGTCCGGTACTCTTGCTGATTATTTAAATTTAAAAATTTTTTATTGTCCTGCATATTTTCATATTAATGATGGAAAACTTGGGCTAAGGGCAAAGAATGGCATATTCATTGGATATGCCAGTAGGGTGAAAGGATTCAGGTTGTGGTGTACTGATCCTAAATCACCCAAGTTTATAATTAGCAAAGTTGTTGTATTTTTTATGAACAATCTATGCTTAATCCAATAAAGGAGTTTACTATATCTACAGGTGAAGAGTAGGATAATGGCAAGAAGGTGGAGTTGCAGGTTGATGCTTCCTAAGAGATGCCAAGCGGCACCCAAGATTATACTATTACTAATGAGCTTGATTCTGATTCTGATAGTGGCCCGTAGGGTGAACATGACTACAATATAGCTACTAGTAGATAAAGGAGGTAGATCAGGCCACCTCAGAGATATGCTCATATAGACATAGTGATGTATGCACTTACTACAACAGAGAATATGGATGGTCAGGAGCCTTCTAGTTATTCAGAAGTTGTCAAGTAAAGGAGTCTGCACAGTGGTGCACAGCGATGATAAAAGAGATTGAGTCTCTTCACAAAAATCAAACCTGAGATTTGGTTAAGTTGCCGAAGAAGACAAAGATTATTGGTTGCAAATGGGTCTTCAAGAGAAAAGAGAGAATTTAGGGTGTTGTAGACGCAAGGTACAAGGCACGCTTAGACGCAAGGGTTACAATCAGAGAGAAGGTGTGGAATTCAATGAAGTTTTCTCTCTAATTGTGAAAAAACAATTTAATCAGAGTGTTACTTGCTATGGTCTGATTGTATGACTTAGTGCTACAGGAACTACATGTTAAAACAACGTTCCTACATGGTGAGCTTCAAGAAACCATTTACATGCATCAACCAAAGGGTTTCATTATTGAAGAAAAAGAAGATCATGTGTGCAAATTGAAGAAATTATTATAAGGTTTGAAGTAGTCTCCGAGGTAATGGTATAAGCGTTTTTATTCTCTTATGATTGATCATGGTTATTTGAGGAGTAGCTATGATAGTTGTGTTTATTACAAGAAGTTATCTGATGGGTCTTTCATTTATTTGCTATTTTATGTTGATGATATGCTTATTGTTGCTAAAGGCATGTCTAATGTTAGCTTGTTGAAAACCCAACTCAGTAATAAGTTTAAAATAAAAGATTTAGGTCTTACAGAGAAGATTTTGGGGATGGAGATCCACAAAGATAGGAAAGCTAGAAAGTTGTACTTGTCTCAGGGAAAGTACATTGAGAAAGTTCTTGAGAGATTTGGAATGTCTCATTAGTACTTGAGCCACTTTGAATGATTGGTCCAACCGAAAAAATTGGGGGATATCCAGCTTCGTTCTCTTCTAGAGCTTTTATAACTTGTCCTTCCAAGTCGATGAACGTGTTAACCATGATCCCCTCGGCTAATGGGAGACGTTTTGCATGGCGAAGAAACAATTTATACCATTCACTTTTTCGATCTTGAACTGCGTTTATTAGATCTCTACCTTGAATAGTTATGCACCTCAGAGTTTCAATGGTTCTGGTAGGTCTCTGTACTCGCATGGAATTGGCTCGTCCAGTGTCGGAAGATGCAAGCGGAGCGACAAAACCATGGCATTTGTGGGGATGAAAAAGTACGGTGACATTTGTAATTCCTTGGCAACTTCTAGGACATCGCTTGCGAAAGGGTCAAAGACGAAAGCAGCCAGCCGAGTTGTCTCAAGTAATGACTTCAACACATCACGAAGTGATGGTAGAGAGAGAGTAATGGTAAAGGAAATCTGGATCCCAGGTTGTGCTTCCTCAAGGTCCTTGGGGCTCACCGGAAGAAGAAATACATGGTCTATGTTGGTGGGGAGGCCTTTGAGAACGACTTTCATGGCTTTTGATGGATACCCAATCGTAGGAACGATGCACGTGACACCGAAGCCATGGTGAAGAGCAAGTAGCTTGGCTAACTCGATTAGTGGGATGAGGTGACCCATCCCTGGACTGGGTAGAATACCTATATGAGGTTTTTTTGCCATGGACATTAGGGTATGCTTGGATAGTGAGATGAAATTTTTTTGTTTTAGATTAAAGTTTAAAATAGTATTTTTTTAATATTATTATTGTTTTAGGATTTGAAAAAGTTGAATTGCGTGCATATTTGAAAAAGTTATAATGATGACACATTGGCGATACATTGAATATATTAACGGCATTTATCTAAACGCCACCACTAATTCAAATAACAACATCTTTTATTGTTTATTTCTTTTTCCTTTTAATCATTTATATTTTAGAGTTCTTTGACGAGTTTCATCCATTTTAATCATTTTTAAAAATTTTTTTTATTGTTCATTTCTTTATCCATTTTTAAAGTTATTTTATTGTTTATTTCTTTATCATTTTAATCATTTGTTTTTTAGAGTTTTTGACCAGCTTCATCCCTTTTAATCATTTTTTTAAAATTATTTGATTGTTAATTTTTTTTATCCCTTTTAATCATTTGCTTTTTAGAGTTCGATGAGCTTCCCACATGTACAGCGATTTCCCGCCTAGTTGTTTTTCCTTTTTGGGTTAATCATCATTCACATTCTACTTTAATCATTCAGCTTCCCACATGCACAACGCATTCCCGTCAGCTGTTTTTCCTCTTTGGGCGAATCATCATTCACATTCTGCTTTAATCATTCAGCTTCCCACATTCACAACGAATTCCAACCCAGCTGTTTTTCCTCTTTGGGCGAATCATCATTCAGATTCTGCTTTAATCTAAATGATTTCACCTTTAGAATGTTTTTTTTTTAATCCAATGTCAAATAGTCAAAGACAAATGCATTGTACATAGAATATACGGCATCGCCACTACCATGATCTAGCCTAGCAGTAGCACAGCGCCACTGCATAGACTGACCACTGCATCTCCTCCTCATCCCACACCGCAAGTCTTTCCACATCCATAGTCTCGGCAAGGCCACCTCCCATAGCACAACCATTTCCACCTTGAAACCCAGCGAGAGAACCACGCAGTCCCAACTCCTCCGCACGGCTCCTGCACCAACATCCCCCAAGCCTCACGTCGCTGCATAAAGGGAAGCCCACCTGGTTGTGCGCCACAAATTCACCTCCTGAGACCCACGATCCAAGTTACTGCACCTCCGCAAATCCACTAGCTTATGGAATCAAACCAAGAGGATGAACACCAACCTAGCCACCGTAAACTATCACCATCACCCTCCTGCGTTCTGCTCAGTCATTACCAGTTGAAACCACCGCCCAACGCGTCCTTGAGGCCTCCTTTGTAGGCTTCAAATATCTCTATTTTGGCTACCAAAAATAGAGCAGTACTCATCCGCAAGTCGTCAGCTCTTCCATGCCATTACCACATGTATTGAGATCATCGCCGGACACCCCAAGCCACCCCTGATCCTCGCACGCCTCCACTTCGTCTCTCTGTATGTTTTCATTCTCTCTCACGTCGAGCTCTTCCTCCGTCTCACTCTCTCTCACTCATCACTCTCTCTGTCTCTCTCGTGCTCAGCCGTTCAACTCGACTACATCTCCTCCACAAACCGTTCAGCTTGACTGCATCTCCGCCGTTCAGCCCAACCCGTCACGCCTTGCCTCCTCCACGCGTACCTCGATTTTTCCCCTATAAGCTAATGCCGCCGCATAGTCTTCTCTTTTCATTTTGTTCTCTTATAGACTTATAGTATATATTTATATCTAGATTAACCTAATAGATGAGATGTACTATTACCATTTTGCCCTTAGTGTTTCCATATTATTGTTCTGGGTGATTAGTTAATAGGTTTATGTTTAATAGGTTAGCCATGTCACCTATATATAAATCCCAGAAGATTAAAGAAATTAAACCCCATCTAATTAATTACTATATATCCATTTATATATATATATATATATATATATATATATATATATCATGATTTTAGTAGAATTAGTACGTTGAAAGCATTTGATCTGCTTATTTTTTTATTTTTTATTTAAAAGGAAAGTATTTCTCTTTCTTTAAGTCAATCTACTTGCCCTATGGGAGAAAATTGCTATAAGAAGACGTACGTTTCAATTAAGTTGCATGCATGCCACCAAGCAAAATCAAAAACATTATTTTTTTTTCTTCTCTCGTGTAACTGCATGCATGTCATGTTTATTTTCTAATAAACTATATATATATTATACATACATATATAATATGGTGGATATTTGTATATATATCATAATCATAAAGCCTTGTGAAGTTTGCAGTACTTCATGTACGTGATATTAATTGGAATACTAGTAAGATCTGCTAGCTAGCTAGGTTGATGATCATGCATATAAATTAACCTCGAGACAGCGCCACTTCAATAAAACTAAGGATTGCTGGCTTTTGATAAGCGCCAACACCTGTAAAAAAAAAGCCACAAAATGCTTAGAGCATTAGTATTAGTTTTTCTATATGCATTTTACAAATTACATCTTTTGAAGATTGATTTTGCATATCAAGAAAAATTCTCACATTAGATTATGCATTTTTGAACCAAATAATAATAAAAAAAAATTATTTTTTATTTTTTTCTTAAAATTATTATTATTAATATATATTTTACAATTAGCACAATGTGCTCAAAAATACCAATTCTATATATCAAAATGACCAATCTAAATATTTCTAATTTCATATATCAAAATGACCAATCTTATTAATAAATATTAATATGTACTAAAAAACACTTTGTATCATCATATAAATTTCTATATCAAAATTATCTTAATACAAATTCTACAAAGTTGATTTTAATATGTAAGAGAGAGAAAAAACATTAAAAATAATGTTTGGAGAGTGCATAGTACTTTTTCAAACTTGAAAAAGCACTATTCATAGCTATGTAAAAATTTAGAGATGCATAAGTCAATGTAGATGAATTAAAGACATATTATGCAAATATGAAGATGAAGATAAAGATGAATAAGTCATTCCTAGTGCTCTTATATTGTATATTCGAACTATTCACCTCGTGATTCCATTCCTTCCTTCCCACTATCCACCGCCCAGTTGTTTTTCCTCTTTCGGCGAATCATTATGTTTAATCGACCGTTATGAATTTTTCTGCTTTAATCTAAATCATTTCACTTGAATGCTTTGTACATTAATAGAGCATACCACATCTTTCATTACTATTCAAGACAAATTTAGATTTTAGATAATATATCAATTATTCGAGACAAATTTAAATTTTACATGATATTTATGATCTTGCATTCTCATTCAATATTATTTTTCGTACTATGTTTTAAGTTATTGATGATCTTGCATTCTCATTCAGTTCTATTTTTATATTTCAAATATAGTTAAGTTATGGATAAAAGCTGGATAAAAAAACCTCGACATACAAAAGAGTGTGTCGATGGTGTCAAGGAGTTTTTGAAGTTTGCATGTGAGAATTGTCCTACAGATTCGTCGATTTGTTGCCCATGTAGAAAATGTGGATTGCGTAAGATGTTCATGCTCAACATGGTTTATGATCATTTGATTAGCTATGGATTTTTCCAAAGTTACACCATTTGGCATGCTCATGGGAAAAGAAAATGTGAGGTATCTTACCATGCTACTGATGCCCAAAACAATAATGAGCAAATAAATGAAGATTCCAGTGGGATGACAACCATGTTACATGACTTTTTCCTTATGTTTGATCATGAAATAGTTGAAGGTACTAGGCCTGAAATAGGTGTGGAAGCTGGAGAATTAGCTGAAGTGCAATATGAAAATCGACAAAGATCTAGGGAGAGAGTTAATAAATTTTACAATATGTTGAAAGATGCCGATGAGCCATTATATGAAGGGTGCACAAAACATACTAAGTTTAGTGCTATCATACGTTTCTGGAATATGAAGTGTTTGGGTGGATTGAGTAATAGCATATTGACAGAACTGCTTGAATTTGTGAATGAGTTACTCCCTCCAAGAGTATCATTGCCTAAAAATACATATGAGGCGAAGAAGTACATGAGTGAATTAGGGCTTGGATACGAGAAGATCTTAGTATGTCCCAATGGTTGTATGTTATTTTAGAAGGACAATGAGAATCTGGAAACATGTGTGGTATGCGGAGCGTCAAAGTGGAAGCAAAAAGAGTCTATGGATGAAAAGTCTAAAAAAGATAAAAGAAGTCCAACGAAAATATTACTGTGGTTTCCTTAAAACCAAGATTGCAAAGACTTTTTATGTCATCGAAGACTTCTTCACAAATGAAATGGCATGCTATAGGCCGCACAAATGATGGGGTACTAAGGCATCCAGCAGATGGTTTGGCTTGGAAGACGTTTGATTCACAACATGATCAGTTTGCTTTTGACCCCCGCAATGTTAGGCTTGGTTTATCTACAGATGGCTTTAATCCTTTTGGTAACATAAGCATTTTCTATAGTACCTGGCCGGTTATGTTGGTACCTTACAATTTACTTCCTTGGATGTGCATGAAATGATCAACTTCATGCCATCGTTGATTATACCGGGACCATCATCACCTTCAATGAATATAGATGTATACTTAGAACCTCTAATATCATAATTAAAAGAATTATGGGAAGTTGGAGCACCAACCTATGTTGTTTGCTCTAGAGACATATTTACAATGCGTGCAGCTTTAATGTGGACGATAAATGATTTTCCTGCATATGGTGATTTGTCTGAATAGAGTAGGAAAGGTCGTTTAGCATGTCCTTGTTGTATGGGTAATACACGATCTAGATGGCTGAAACATGGAAAACAAATTTCCTATATGATGGCAAGAACATTTGATGGTACAACATAAATTCATTCTCCACCTACTATGTCAACACCTGATGAAATTTTGAAACAATTAGATAATCATGAATGATGCAATGATAGAACAAATTGTAAAAGAAATAGAGTCGTGGGGTCCACTAATGTTAAGGAACACTCATGGAATAAAAGTAATATTTTCTTTAGTTTGCCTTATTGGAAAGATAATTTATTGCGTCATAATCTTGATGTGATGCACATTAAAAAAAATGTGGTGAATATATTGTTGGCACACTGTTAAATATTGATACGAAATCAAAAGATGGCATACAGGCACGCCTTGACTTACAAGAGATGGGTTTGAGACCACAACTTCATCCGGTCATCACAACTGCAAACAAGACATATTTGCCTCCGGCTATTTTCACAATGAGTAACAAAGAGAAAGAAAACTTGTTGAAGGTTATAAAAAATGTAAAAGTACCAGATGGTTATTCTTCAAATGTTTTACATTGTATCAAGCTCCAACACCGTACTATAGTGGGCATGAAGAGTCATGATAGCCATATACTGATGCAACAGCTCCTACCAATTGCATTACATGGGTCATTACCTAAGAAGATAATAGAACCCTTAATCGAGCTATCTGGATTCTTCAGAGGAATTTGTTCCAAAACGATGCGGCTTGAAGATTTGGACCGATTGAAATCTAAATACCTTACATATTGTGCCAATTAGAAATGATATTTCTGCCATCATTTTTCACGGTTATGGTGCACTTGATTATACATTTAGTTGCAGAATGTAAACTTGGAGGACCCGTTCATTATCGATGAATGTATCTCGTTGAAAGGTACCTACACCGACTTAAGTTTCTTGTGCGCAACAAAGTTGCTCCAGAAGGCTCCATTGCTGAAGGATATTTGTTGGAGGAATTATTGACGTTTTGTTCTAGTTATTTAGAATCCGCTCAAACAGTTTTCAATAGACCATCTAGAAACCCGGATGATTTTAAAGGGAAAGTTCTTGACGTTTGCCTCGATTTTATGGAGTGGACTCAAGCACATCGCTATATGTTCTTCAACTCTGATGATTTCACTTCATTCCACATGTGAGTTGCAATGCTTAATACGTACGAATTGATGAGTTGTAATGATTTCACTCAACCTTTAAATTTGTGTAATTATAATAGAAATTTGTGATGTCATGAACATATGTAGGATGCACTTGGAAATATTGAGGAATACAATTAATGAGAGGCATTTATCGAATGACGAACTACAGAAGAGGCATCAAGACCAATTTTGTAATTGGTTTCAAGATTATGTACTATTTACACCCCGTTCAATATTATATCACATAATTTGTTGTCTCTCTAGTTTTTGTCATTTAATCAATTCTAATAATCCAACCTTTTAGGTAATAAAAATGGATGACAATGGAAGAAGTGAATGAAAATGCCCATGATGAGGTATTTATTTAATTAGTATTTATTTACTATTGAATATTTGTAGTTCTTTATTTTCGATATATATGTTTGATTTAGAATATTGGACGCAGAAAAAATCAATTAGGACATTGCCAAGTAGAGCCTAGTTGTTTGTCAAGACCCATAAGAGAAAGGATGACACCCACTACAATGATGAGACGAGGAAGAAAGCGGTATATTTATTTTCAAATTTATTATTTTTTAATTTTAATGGATTTATAAGATGAAGAATGCGTATTTTTTATTATCTATTACAAGCTGAGATGGAGGAACTTTTAACACAGGATACAAGTTCCATAGAAATGGGGTCTGGAGGAACCATGGCTTGGGCATCAAATGATGTTTATTCTAAAGTTATGGGCCCAGAACGGCCTGGGCGTGTGCGTGGTTTAGGGTTTGGTCCAACCCCTACAAGGCAAACTTGTTAACATTCACTACCAACTTTTAAGCAAGAAGATGGTATATCCAAGGAAGAGCTTGATAAAATACGGAACGAATTAGCTGAATTGCGAAACTTAGTAAACACATTTGTGCATGTACAGGTGAGCACCCCACATATGTTTAGTTGATATCAATCAACCTTATTTTGGAATGTTTGGACCCTCATTTGAATTTATGTTCAGGTTTGAGGACAAACTCAAATAGAGAATGAAGAGGAAGAGAAAGATGAAGAATAGGGGAATGAAGAAGAGGAAGAGAACAACGATGACGAGGATTGATGAGATTATAAGTGAAGAATCTCACATTTTTGAGATAATATTTACGGTTAAAATTTTCAATTGGGAATTTACAAATAATCTACACATCAATTTTGGTCATGAAATGAAAACTCAATTAAGAACGTCTTTAAAATCTAAAACCCTAGAACGAGATTTAAAACCATCGAGCGGACAACATTTTTCTGGAGCCCTAGGTCGACAAAGTCGTAAAATCAGGAACGCTGGGTGTTGATACATCCGTAAAGTCTGGAGCCATGCTTCGTGTCTCGAGGGACCCTAGGTCCCACCTGGATTGACTATCGCAAACGCCTCTAAGTCTCTACTCAAGAGACGCTTATCACCCTTCAATGACCATAGTCTCACAAATCACGCTTCTCACTCTTGTGCTTCTGCATTTCTCACAAACTCACATTTCTCACAAATGGCCGGCCAACAGTCTTCCAATATTATTCCTGATCTGAATCAGGAACCATATGTGCCACAATCATTAATCTTCAATCCGAATGCCATCAATGCCATGATAGCGGCAGATAATAATTTTTCAAGCAAGAGTGATGCAGAGGTGGTGGCAGGAGCGAGAATACTGGGTGCTCAATATACAACTGCTGTTACTACCATGACCCGAAGGTTACAATTATAGATGAGTGAGGTGGATATACTTAAAAAATAAGTAACTGAATTGAAACAGAAGTTTGTAAACAAACGAAGAAAGAATAAAATATTAAAAAGAGAAAATAAGGAGTTGAAGACATCTGTGGACTGGTACGCTCAAAACCTACAACCACGATTCGCGAAATTGGAGCGAAAGAGAGAACAAATAGAAAGCCAACATCAACAGTTAATGGCAAAGGTTCAACACTTACAAGAAACATAGAGACAAATTGCATATCTTGTAATCAAATAGCTTGTTCTGTTCTCATGTCCAACTCTATAAAAGCAGTTTGAGTTTCAACTCGATGCAACCCTACACAAATTCAAATATCTTGATTCCAAACATTAGTGATAGCAATTTTTAAAACCAAGAATACACATCAAATGTAAAAGAGTATCAAATTTATATAAATCACAGAGGGGCAAATACAGAGTATTACACATAAAATGAATGTGCGTCTGGCTATATCATTATAATATATATATATATATATATATATATATATATATATATATACACTATATGTAGTAGTAAAACTATTAGAGTATAATATATAGTATTATCATTAATTATGTTTTCAATGAGTTAAAAGAATAATCCGCCCGGGTCCGGACAAAAACTTCGAGCTGACAAAACTTGTCTGAATTCACGGAAATGTTAGGGTCTAGACAGACGACAAAAATTCAACAAAAGTTATTTGGATTTACGGAGATGAAGCAGCACCAAAACCCTTTAAAATTGTGATAATGCAGTTAATTTGCACAAAGCCAAGAAATTAAGCCAACCAACACCAAAACCCTCTAAAAGATCAAGATGACTGGTTTTGGTTCTCCTTGTAAAGCTTGCAAAATTCTGAAAAGGAAATGTGTTAGGAGATGTGTTTTTGCTCCTTATTTCTGGCATGAACAGGAAGCTACCCATTTCTCCACTATTCATAAGGTTTTCGGTGCAAGTAATTTATCGAAGATCCTTGCTTACCTCTCGGTGAGTGATCGTTGTGAAGAGATTGCCACAATCTTGTATGAAACGCATGCTAGGCTTCAAGATCCTATTTATGGCATGGTTTCACATATTTTTGCTTTTCAGTAGTAGGTTTTCACCATTTCACTTTCTCATTTTATATATAATGATTGAAACCCTAATGAAAGTGCCGTAGGTTGTAAATCTACAAACTCAACTAGCATCTCTAAAGGAATTACAAGCAGTTCAAATTTTTCTCGATGGTTCTATCAATGCAAGCCCTAATGAAAATTGCGACGGAAGACCTTCTCACCTACAAGATGTTCAAAGTTGGTTTCAATCAGAAATTACCAATTATATGATGCCACAATTCAGTACAAATAATATCTCTAATAAGGCCTTAACAATTCCATATGACGAAAATGTGTTCATGGAGAACTCTCTTGGGAATTATGAAAGTGCCTCAAATGTGTTCAACCCTGAGGAAAGTGCCTCAAATGCGTTCAACCCTGAGGAAAATGCCTCAAATGCGTTTGGCTATATGTAGCAATATTCCTGAAGAGAGTACGAGCTATATATTAATTGGCTATATGTGTTGACTATATGTTTGGCTATATGTATGGGGATGTGTTTTTACAAATTTGTTAGTTTGATATATACTACTTTCCCTTCAAAAACCTAATTCTCTCATTTTTTGGCAATAACTAATTTATTAGTATTTTTTTTTCATATAATTTAAATAAGTTTTTTAATTCTTTTCGATTAGCGGCATAAAATTGATCAATTCTCGATATTTTTTTAAATGCCGCCAAAGCTATATATTATTACCGGTGTAGCAATATACACGCTGAAAAATTACTAATTTATCGACATAAAATTTATCAATTGTAGGTATTTTTTTTAAACAAAATAAACGCCGAAAAACTCAATAATTTACCGACATAAAATTGAACAAGTTCCGGCATTTTGTTAAATGCCGCAAAAGCTATATATTATTATCGGCATAATAATATAAACGCCAGGAAAAGACTCATTTACCTGCATATAATAGATATATTTCTGGCATTTTTTAAAACGCCACCAGAGTTATATATAATTACCGGCATAACAATATAAATGCCAATAAATTCAATTATTTAGCGACGTAAAAATTAAGCACCGGCAATAATATAATTTTACCGGTGTAGAATCAACCGCCGATAATATAAGTGTCGGCGGTTGATTCTACAGTACACTTTATTGATTATGACTGGAAGCTACACAAGAGGATTCTTTCATTTTCTTTGGTTGAAAATCACAACGTTGATACATTTGGTAAGCGCATAGAGATGTGTTTGCATGATTGGGGGCGACCAAAAATATTTGCACTCACTCTTGATTATGCAAATTCTAATAATGGGGTAATTTCTTATTTGAAAAAAAATCAAATATAGTAGGGACACGGTCTTGCAACATGAATTCTTGCATGTTCGATGTTGTGCCCACATTTTGAACTTAATCGTCTGTGAGGGGTTGAAAGAATATAATGAGTCTATTGCGAAGGTGAGGGGTGTTGTGAAGTATGTTAAATCCTCCCTTCAAAGGTGGAGTACATTTAAGAAATGTGTGGGGTTGGAAGAGATTCAATCCAAAAGCTAAGTTTTCCTAGATGTATCAACTCGGTGGAACTCCACATATCTTTTGTTAGAGAGAGCTTCAAAATTTAGAAAGGCTTTTGATCAGTTGGAGGAAGAAGATTCATGCTTCTTTGGTAGTATTGGAGATGACGATAATATTGATAACGATGTCGATGATGAAGATGAGATGAATAGGAGAAAGTTAAAGAAGTTAGGGCCTCTCAATGCATCCGATTGGGAGAAGGTAAAGTTGTTTGTGAGATTTTTTCAATTATTTCATGATGCAACTTTACGCTTCTCGGGGAGTGAATATGTAACTTACAATATATTTTTTTTCCTAAATTGGTTACTATTAAAGATGTCATTAACATGGAGTGTAAAGAACGAAGCCTCATGGTGGGATTAATGGCCACAAATATGAAGAGAATGTTTGAAAAGTATTGGAAAAACTTGGATAATCAGAATATGTTGTTGTATAATGGGATTCTTCTTTATCCTCTCTACAAGATGGAATATCTTGAGTTTAGGTTGGGACAAATGTATCCACATGATCATACAAAAAAAATTGATTTCAGTTTGAAGGTGAAAAATGCATTTATCCACATGTATGAGACATATATGGAAAATGAAAAAGGAAGTTCTCCTTAGCGCACAAGTTCTTCACATGAAGATGTAAGTCCTTCAACTAACAAGATTACGAGTAGAAAGACACATTTGATGGCCCAATTTATGCAACAGTTACAATCAGAAGACAGTTTGAAAATCAAGTCAGAAGTTGATAGATATATAGCTGAAAGATGTAAGGATCAAGATGATAGTTTTGACCTTCTAAATTTGTGGAAGGTGAATTCAGTTAGATATCGCGTACTTTCTAAGGTTGCACGTGATTTACTTGCAATATTAGTATCTATTGTGGCCTCTGAATCTGCATTTAGCACTGCTGGTCGTGTACTTGACCCTTTCCAAAATAGTTTAAATCAGATGAGTGTTGAGGATCTCATATGTGTACAAAATTGGTTTCGTTCTTCTTCTACTCTAATAAGCCTTAGGACTTTAATAGATAAAGTGAAAGAATTTGAGAAGCAGCTGGATATGGGTATGTAATAAATTTACTTTTGATATCTTTTGTGGTTTATTTTATTTTATCTTCTATATTATGTAACTTTATTTAACTTGTTTTGTTTTAAATTTTTATGAATATGAATAGAACTTGTTGGGGACTTTGCTGATTCTGTGGAGACGTCAAATTCAATGTCTACCGGCCCTACACTTAATGCTAATTAAATACTAAAGAGGTGAGAAAATTGTTGGTTATGGTTTCTGATATTGTTGGTTTTTTAATCCAATATGATTACCTTTATCCCCGATTTTAAACTCTAATAACTTTTGTGTTTTTTTTTTTTTTGGTTTTGTAACTTCTTTTTTCTTTAATTTGGGCTCTTGGATTTTTTTTTTCGGTTTTTCTACTTCTTTTTTATATAGATTATTTTTCTTTTATCATTTTTTTTCAAGATCAATTTTTTTAGTATTTTTTAGCTTAAAAATGTACAAAATGTGAAGTGGGCTGAAAATAATTGAAATTGGGCCCAAAATAAACCAAGTTTGAATTGGACTCAATAGGCTTAATGGGCCATTTTAGGTATGGTCCATACCAAATGGATCGACCGGACCAGACTGGACCGAAAGGGACCGATCCTATACAGTACTTAGTCTGGGTTTTGGACCAATAAGTCCAATCTGGTCCACAAAACTCCCTGGAAACCAACCGGACCAGACCAAGATCACCCTAATGTTGAGAGGAAAATTCTAGAGAAAGTTCCAAACCGGCGAACCGCGTAATGAAAAAGGCCAGGATGTGTGACATAACGTCAACTGTATATTGAGGATGATATTGCGTTAAATTTTCATAAATGCCCTTTACATGATGTAAGTACGCATGTAACGGTTCATAATTATGTGATCTATCATGAGGATAAATATTAAGAGTAATTCTATATGCAATCGTGAAGTGCGTCAAAACCGCGTAATCGCTTTAAAAAATAGTAGTGTCCACTATTAAAAAATTAATTTTTTTCATATGGGTCTTATGTTTTATTCATTTTTTTTAAATGATTAGGTGACAGTTGCACAATTTACAATTACAAATATCTTTTCTCAAATATTATTATATTTTAATCGTATTAAAAACGAAATGGGTTTTCTTTTTCCAAAAGAGACGATCAATGTCGTTTGTCTGTGGGATCCGTTTAAAGTGAGTGCAAGTAAATATCACAATAATTGAGCAGCCATTAATTTATAATTAAGTTGCTAATTATTTGGAATCTTTTGCAATTGAATTCATTCTTTAGTAATTAGACCCAGCTTGCATATAATAATATGGCATCAGACTTAAGGATCCGTTTGGATTGAAAAGTGATCTCAATTCATCTCATATGATCTCATCATTATAACTTTTTAAATTTTTACATAAAATATAATAAATAATTTTAACTTTTTTAAATTTTAAAATAATAATATTATTAAAAAATAATATTTTATTCAACTCATCTAAAATCATCTCATCTCTCAATCCAAATGTAGCCATTAACAAGAAAATCAGTAGCTCCACTAATGACATCGATCCCTACATGACACATGATGCTCTTTTCCACAATAAGTCATCCCAAACCTCCATTATTTTTCGGTTCACACTGATCCCTTTACCCTTTAACCAATTCAGAACTACCTGATAATTGGATTCAACCTCAAACATCGATCCATAGCTAGCTGCATCTTTAAACATATATAGTACTTGTTGTCCATCGATCTCGATCTTAGATATATATATATAGCCGGCACCCTATATCGTAACCAATTTTAAATAAATTATATTAAATATTTTGCCAAATTCCTTAATAAATATTCTCCCTTAATAAATGGATTCAAGATGCATGTGAAATATTTTAAATAAACGATCGAGGCCAGGGAAGTGTAAAATTGGGATTTGAAGTTTGAATCTAGGACATCATCATGATATATGCTTTGAGATCATGTTAAAACACTAGTTGCATGCCCAAAATGTTAAGTTAATAAGAAAACGTAGATTTAAGTATATAATTGCTAAATGATGCACATTGTTTCTTCCAAGCTCTTTAAATATTGCTAGTACTGTTGTGCCGGCCGTGCTGTTGTCTTAATTTCGTTCAACCTCTAGTATTTTTTTAACTTCAATTTAAATGATGGATAGTGGTCATGTACATATAGATACTATATATATATATAGACAAAAATAAAGCACCCATCCCCTTTTTAAAGGAGGAAAAAGGCATTTTTTGTATATATATATATATATATATATATATATATATATATATATTCCATTTTGTTATCCCCTTGTATCCTATCGATTGATTCTATTCTTAATGCATCGTTCACTTTCACAAAATTTGTTATCTCATTTAATCTCATATAATTATTACAATTTTTCTAAATTTCTACGTAAAATAAAATAAACAATTCAACTTTTTCAAATCTTAAAATAAAAATAATAGTAAAAAAAATATATTCTAACCATATTTTATGTTAATTTTTAACTTTTTATCTCATCTCATCTCATTTGCGAAAACAAACGAGACCTAAGTGCATTGGTATTGGATTATGCAAATGTAAAGTCATAATTTGCATAATATCACATAATTTTGCATTTGGCTATTCCACTCAAAACATATTTCTACATTAGATTATTCATTTATTAGCTAAAATAATAATAAAATATTATTAAATTAATAATATTTTTTTCTTCTAATTTGATAATAATAATTATCCACCACCAAATATTCCACAATTCGCATTCACAATTCCACAATTCCACATCTAATTCAACAAAATCAGCCCATCACCGAAAATTAAAACACTGCAGAATACACTGAAACAAGGCATGTCCTGATATGTAATACAAAGAAACACAGAGTGCATCTATTGGGGCATCTTTCGACTATAGATTGTCACTTTTAGCTGCTCTAGCATTGTCTAGCTCATCCACACAATCACCTCTTTCAAAAACAGCTGCAACCCCATGCCTGAGCTTGCAGTGAGAACACAAAAGAGGGTAGGAGTAGAAATCAATTATATTCTTTGAAATCAACTGTATAAACTCTGTTAGGAGGTTATCGGTTTAGCTCTTGTACACTAAAAAACTCTGTTCTTTGAAATCAATTGTATAGATTGTGGCATTTGTCAACAATAAGTGTTTCCTCACATCTCTCCCATTGTCCCCATTTCCTTTTAATTGTTAAAAGAAGAAAGAGAGAGAAATATAAAGCACATTGCAAAAACAATGCAGAGAAAATTCACTTCTACTAGTTTGAGAATGAAAACTAATTCATGTGATTACCTAAAACTAGCCTAATCCCCAATTCATGGTTTCTTACCAATTCCAAGTTACATATGTGTGTATCAAAGCTAATCATTTATTCACTTTAGATTATTACGTTATAAGGAAATTTGTACCTGAAAATGCCGAGAATAGGAAGTCCCTTCTGCATTGTCGTGCTTCTCCTCATAAGGAGGACTGCTCCAATACCATCACTCACCTGGCTTGTATTTCCTAAAAACATATTTGAATAAAAATATAAATTCTCAATGCATGAGATCAATGAATAAAACTAATTCAGGTGGTTACTTGATGCAACCACCACATGGGAGAAGTTTGATTCCTGCTGCCACTGCACTAAAATGTCGTGTGCTGGACAGAGCAGGTGGTTAGTAAGATGAAATATACATAAGGTTGGCTTTACCCACCCATTTGGTGCAGTTAAATAAACACTGTCGGCTGGCCTTGGCTTCCTTACCTCACTCATAAACACAACCACAACCCAGATGCACAAAACAAAACCATAGCCCAGAATCCTACAAACTTAAATTTGTTGTGTAAAACCCCACTTCCTCCACTAGCAACTGCTACGAAACACCAGGGATAATTAAGCGTCTTGATCAAAAATTCAAAATGCATGCATGAGTTTAACTTTAAGCTTCTTGAGTATTATGGCAATATAATATTATAAATAATCAGAATGCAATAGCATCATCGTTGTACAAAACATCCAACGTATAGATATCAGCATATGCTCTATGCTCACCTTGATCATCAATGTAGACCAACATCTCTATACGTAACTAAAAATGTATAGAGATTAGAGTTGTAAAACAAAATGATTAGACCAACATCTCAATGCAGACCAACGTCTCTCATAGGAACACACTAGAATCCCTAGTGTAGCATCAGACCAAATGATTTGAGTTGTAAAACAAAACTTTATCCTATAATCAACTTTAAAAATGTCATTACTATAAAAAAAGAAAAGAAATGCTTCTTGCAATGGCCATTGAAACCGAGTATGCAAGTCAAAAGTCATTTTTCTTTGAAATGAAGTCAAGTAGCACTATAGGGAGCTTGATTAAATTATAACACAATGGAATATTATGCCATTAAATTATAAGACAATGGAACGGAAGGCAGAAGCTTCCACGGCCACGCAAATTGGACCACAGCAAGAAATTTCCATAGTGTCGAGTTTCCATCTCCATGGCCATGCAAGTGTATGCATGAAAAACAGCAATCAAGAAAAGGAAAATTAAATAAATCTTGAAACTTGAAACACAAGAACTACAAATGAGTATATATCCAAGTTAAAGGGTTCTAAAAAGCTCTGCCGTCATCATCTCTTTATAAGTTACTCACATCAAATGTGACAGAAGTATATGTAAGTGTCAATCCAGCTTTATACATGGAAGACAAACAATAAAAAAGAAAAAGAAGTGGATTCTAGTTATATAATATATATATATACTCATACTAGAATTATTTTTCTCTCTCCTAAAATATTTTCTACATTTTATGTTTCATTGGTTTTTCTTGCTGTTGGTGGTGATTCGTTAATGGCTTTTTCTCCCTGTGGAGATTAGTGTATCACTACAGCTTAGGTTATCGTGTGGGTTGGCTTAGATGGGGTTGTGCAGCGAGGTTTTTCTTGACCAGAAGTTATTCGAGTTCAGAAAGGAGAATGGAAGGTGGTGGAGAATCATAGAGAGTAGTCGCCGTGTAGTGAATTACATTTCCTTAGATCATGAAGCCCTGGGTTGGCTGGGCTCTATGGTGAGGGAATGTGTAGTGTCACTAGGCTCCTATGAGTTTCTGAGAACTCATAGAAAAGGAGACACTGTGTTAATGGTGCGAAAGGGACGTAACCACAATGGCAGTTTTATCTCCCTCTCAGAGTTTGGGCATGATAAGATGAGAGGTTTGATAGTGGTGCTGGAAGGGAGGAAGGGAGGAAGGGGGAGGGGTGCAGGAACTTCGGAGATACATTGATGGAGCTCCATTCCTCTTCTATTTCAAGCATGAGAAACAAAGTGGCTCTTGATGCCCAGGCAGGTTACTCAAAGATGTTTAGAGGAGATGGTGGTGCTCCATCGTCGACGGTAGGAGGTTCAAAGTCGTACAGTGAGGTGCTCCCAAGTGAAGAAAGTACTGCCTTGAGCCGTAAGTGCCGTGGTGCCAGGCGTGCCCATTTCAGAGGTCGTGTAGATGCATGGAGGAGATGGCATCGGGTTGTTTGGGTCAAATGAGGAAACTTTCTTAAGGATGCAAGTTGGTATGGAGGAAAAAGTTGGAGCCTTGTTAGGGAAATAAGTTGTCTGAAACGCTGTGTTAAGGGCAAGGCAGAGATGAAGACTGACTTGGGCAGCATAACGGGCCATAATGATAGAATGGGCAAGCCTTGTTCTTTGGGTAATTTGGTGAAGGGCCCTGGGATGGGCCAAGCCGTAGGCCCAAAGAAGGCCTGGAGGGCAATTTATCTGGTGTCTGCCACTATTTCGGCCCAAGCACCAAGACAAGCTCTCGTGGCACCGATAAGTACTTCACCAGCGCAAAAAGAATTGCCAGTTTCCGTCGACCATCCTGGTGAGCCGATAGAGTCACTCCGACGAGAGGAGCTGGAGGACGGAGAGATGGTGGAGGAGCCGGTAGTGGTGGAGACCTTGAGTGTTGATTTCCCATCGTCGTCACTTGGGATGGTGGTGGAGAGTCGGATAACTGATTAGTCAATTGACTTTTCATAACAGATTAGTCAATTGTAATGATTTTTTTTAACACTAGAAAGGATTATTTCCAGCGATTATGAACTAAACCGTAGATCATAATTAGTCTTTCCCAACAATTATGAACTAAATCATAGATCATACTTATCGCGATATTCAGGACTTTTCCCAGCAAATAAAATCGCCGGTAAAAATTACCTTTTAACGGCAATTTTTGGCTTCCATTGGGATAGATCAGAAGTGGAGGAATAATACTGGCGAACATGCAATGAGGTAAAAATCACTAGAAAAAGATAGGGGTGGCGAATTTAAGGACTTTTCCCAGCGAAAAAATCGCTAGGAAATGTCACTTCCCTTGTAGTGCCTCCCAGTTCTAATTATGGGAGCTGCTCATCAAATTGACTTTTTAAGAAGGTAAAGGAGCTACAAGATATTATTGGGGTTTCTTTTGACGGTTACGAAGAACAATTTATGGCCCTTCTTATGGCTATTAAAGCTAGCCGTTCAAAATCAGCCACAAAGCAAGATAGTGAACGTAATCGTTTAACTTGTTCCATCAACTATGATGTTAAGGAAGGGAATAGCATAAGGGATAGATCGAAAGGGAGGGGCAATCAAAGTTTTTATGAAACCTAAGATTTTATCATGGAATGTACGAGAACTCAATGATAGCAATAAACATCTTCGTATCAAATCATTATTGAGGATGTGGAAGGGTGATGTGGTATGTCTTCAAGAAAAAAAGTTGTGTTTCATTGATAGAAGAATTGTGCGTAGTCTATAGGGATGCTCATATGTGGGTTGGTCCTCTTTGGGAGCCTCATGTGGAGTGTTACTAATGTGGGATAAAAGAGTGGTTGAGGCAATTGAGGAGTGTGTTGGAGAGTTCTCGGTTTCAACTTTATTAAAAAATGTGAGTGATGGATGGGAATGGGCATTTGTAAGGTCCTATGGTCCTAACATGGACAGGGATAGGCGAAGGTTGTAGGAGGAATTGGCGGGTATATACTCCTTATGGGATGTGTTGTGGTGTGGGGGGGGGGGGTGATTGCAACACTACCCGCTTTCCTAGTAAACGATCAAGGCATCATCGGAATACTATGGCCATGGAGGAATTCTCTGAGTTCATTTTTTATCTGGACCTTCCGTTGGTGTGGGGCGAGTACACATGGTCTAACGGTCGGGCTTGGTTGAAATTGGATAGATTCCTTGTCTCTCCTTGATGGGAAGCCCACTATCCAGAAGTAAGCTCGAGTCAGTTGAGATCATTTTTCCATTCTCTTAGATTGTGGGGGCATTCACAGGGGTCACTAGTACTTCAAGTTTGAGAACATGTGGCTAACAGCGAATGGGTTTGTAGAGATGGTGTGTGCTTGGTGGGTATCGTATCAGTTTAGTGGCACTCCAAGTTTCATTCTTGCAGGTAAGCTAAAGGCTCTAAAACAAGATCTAAAGAAATGGAACTTGAAAGTTTTTGCTCACATTGACAATCAGAAGTCTACATTGTTGGAGGAATTGCAGGAGCTAAAGGGTAAGGGACTATTGGGAGATGCCTCGGAGGAGGTGTTATTGAGGAAGGGTACAGTTGTGGCAGATTTGGAAAGGGTTTTGTTGTCAGATGAGACATCATGGCGCCAATAATCCAGGACCCTTTGGTTGAAAGAGGGTGATAGGTGTATGAAGTTCTTTCACAAACTGGCTAATTCACATCAGCGTAATAATGTTATTGAGTCGCTTCATTCAGATACTCAGGTGTTATCCTCTTCTCCCGAACTAGAAAATCATATTGTACATTATTATGAGACTCTTCTCATCGAATCAGCAACTTGGAGGCCAAAGCTTGATGCCTTATCCTTTGAGGCAATTGATCTGCAAAGTTTGAGTGTCTTGGAAAGACCTTTCGATGAAGAAGAGATTTTCAAGGTCATCTCTAATATGGCTAAAGATAAAGCGCCGGGTCCAGGTGGTTTCTCAATGGGTTTCTTCCAAACTTATTGAGATGTTGTGAAAAGTGATGTCTTGCAGGTGTTCAGTGAATTTCACACTTTTCAGAAGTTTGAAAAATCCCTTAACGTGATATTCATTGCTCTCATTCCCAAGAAACACGAGGCTTCGATTATTGAGGGCTTTCGTCCAATAAGTTTGGTTAGTAGTGTTTATAAGATTATTTCGAAGGTTCTTGCTAACCGGCTTAGTCCAGTGTTGGAAAATATTATTTCCAAGCTTCAAAATGCTTTTATTTGTGGGAGAAAAATTCTTGATTTGGTGCTCATTGCAAATGAGAGCTTAGAAGCTAGGTTGTGGGAGGGAAGTCCAGGTATTCTTTGCAAGTTTGACATGGAGAAGGCTTATGATCATGTGAATTGAGAATTCCTCTTGTACTCGCTTGAGAGGTATGGCTTTGGGGATAGGTGGATGTCATGGATGCCATGGATGCATCATTGTATTTCAACAGCCCGATTCTCAGTTCTAGTTAACGGCACTCATGCTGGTTTTTTTGATAGCTCGAGGGACTTACGGCAAGGAGATCCGTTATCTCCTCTTCTATTTGTTATAGTTATGGAGGCGTTGAGTAGGATGGTGCAAGCTGCTACTGCTGGGGGGGTTTTTTATCTGGTTTTCAGGTGGGAAATGACTCTTGTGGCCCAATTATCATCTCACACTTTCTTTTTGCAAATGACACTCTGGTAATTTGTGAAGTGGATAGCAGCCAGGTCCAAACTCTATGAGCATTGTTACTTTGTTTTGAAGCAGTGTCAGGGCTCAAGGTGAACCTTGGCAAGTCTAAGATGGTTCCGGTGGGTGAGGTCCCTAATATCCTCAGTTTAGCAAGTATTCTGGATTGCAGGGTGTCCTCTTTCCCAATGAAATATCTGGGCCTTCTGTTAGGAGCAACTTTCAAGAGTAGAGCTATATGGGATGGGGTGATGGAGAAGATAGAGAAAAGATTGGCTGGATGGAAAATGGTGTATTTATCAAAAGGGGGTCGTCTCACTCTTATCAATAGCACCCTCACTAACCTCCCCACTTATTTCTTATCTCTTTTTCCTATGCCTACAGGGGTGGTGAATAGGATTGAGAAACTTTTTAGGAAATTCTTATGGGGAGGCATAAGGGAGGAGAAGAAATTCCATCTGGTTGGTTGGAAGACAGTATGTGCCACAGTTGTGAATGGGACGTTGGGTGTGTGCAACTTGAGAACCTTTAATAAAGCGTTATTGGGGAAATGGCTTTGGAGATATCACTTGGAGCGGGGATCATTGTGGAAGGAAACTATAGGCGCTAGATATGGTGTTGCTTGGGGTGGATGGTGTTCCAACGAAACAAGAGGGGGGTATGGAGTGGGTTTATGGAAGTTTATAAGGAATGGGTGGATATGCTTTAAAAATCATATTCGCTTTGTAACCAGTGATGGCAACCGAATTAGTTTTTGGCGGGACGTGTGGTGTGGAGATCATGCATTGGAAAGGGTTTTTTCGGCTTTATATCGTATTGCAACTAATAGGGAGGCTTCAGTGGCAGCTGTGTGGTTATTTTCTCGTGGTTCGTATCAGTGGAATATTCTATTTAATAGGAATTTTCATGACTGTGAATTATCTATAGTTTCATACTTTTTTAGCCTATTACATTCCTTGGAGACTACTATGGCACAACATGATAGCTTGAAGTGGAGGTCTAAGGATCACAAGAAATATACAGTTAAGGCGTATTATAACCTTTTGACAACACAGGATCATAGTTCATTTCCTTGGAAGAACATTTGGAGGTCTCGTGTGCCTTATAAAGTTACTTTTTTTGTTTGAAATGCCGCTCTTGGGAAGATCTTGGCCACAGACAACTTGAGGAAGAGAGGATGTGTAGTGATGGATTGGTGCTACATGTGTAAAAAAAATAGAGAATCGGTGGATCATCTCTTACTACATTGTGGCGTAACAAGGATATTGCGGGATGAGATCTTTCGAAGGGTTGGTGTTGCTTGGATAATGCCTATGAGAGTGGTGGATTTGATGGGTTGTTGGAGGAAATTGCAGGATTGTCATCAAGTGGCAGTAGTTTGGAAGATGATTCTATTGTGTATCATGTGGTGTATCTGGACAGAAAGGAATACACGCTATTTTGAAGACAAGGAACACACAATGGTATAGCTGAAGAATTTTTTTTCTACATACTTTATTGCTTTGGTTTTCCGCTATTCTTTTAAACGAGGATAATATTCATGATTTCTTGTCATTAGTTCATCACTCTTAGAATGTATCTAAGTGTTCTTTTGTATACTTCCTATGTACATGGGCCATGCCTATTTCATTCATATCAATAAAATTGATCTCTTACTTATCAAAAAAATAATATATATATATATATATATATATATATAAATATCACCAATTCAAGCAAAACATACTAAATCTGTGTTCTATGCATAAAAAGGAGCATCTATTGTCTTCGCATCATTGTCTATACCAAGTGTGATCACCTTAATTTTGCAATAGAAAAATGGTTTAAATAATGTTGAGCTCACCCCTTTGGGTCAACGTCAATAATGTTCATTTGCTGCAACTGTTGTAGAATGTGGTGAGCAACAGAACCATTGCTCTTGCATAAATCGGTGGACGACTTCTATTCCTCTCACTCCCACCATAAATCCTTCTAAAAGAACCAATCTTTTAAAAAAAATAAGAGCCATAAATCAGCTACCAATATTTTTTTAAAAATTAGGGCCAAATCCAAAAACCCATATCAGCCATAAATCAGTTATCAATATTTTAAAAAAATAAGAGCCTAGTTTTCTTACAGCTTCTAGTCTTCTACTCCATTTTTCCTTGAAAAACAGGCGGGCTATGTAAGAGTAATGTGTGTGTGTGTGGTGGTGGATATACATACCTTGCCAGATCGCTTGAGATGAGCCGAGTAGGGCTTCACGAACTCGTGAGGTGAAACGTCCTTCATAGTCATCACGGTCGCCCTTGATGAAGCAGGGTAGAGAGGCTTGGGTCACATAGGTGAGGGAGGCTAATCATATTCTCAGTTCAAGATGTGCGTCGATTTCTTCGTTAAGAGATGGATGTGCAGAAATTGGAGGGAAGTGAGAGAGAAATGGGGGACTACATGCATAAATTGGAGAGAAACGAAAAGAGCTCCAAGAGGGAGGCTTGGGAATACGAGGGAAATGGGAGAGAGAGGAGTTGGAGTTCGGTGTTTTTTTTAATAAAATATTCATTTGGTCTATTTGTTGTGCTAATCCAAATATGATCGGTGGGAGGAGATTATTGTAGCTCAAAATCATAATATTATGCATTTGGTTAATCCAATACAAATATTTTATGCATTTGGTTCACCTCCCCCTACTCGATTCCCTCTCTCTGCTCACCTAGCCCCATCGTGCGCCACTTGCAGTCACCAACCACCACCATCGGCTCCCCCTCACGCCTACCACCTTCAAGCCTCCACGACAACCCCCATGTGCAGGCCCCTCTCTCAACCCTAAATGGGTTCTCCTACACGGTTTCTCCCTCTCGTTGTCAACCTCCAGCAACAAGGTCGGTACCGGTGGAATCAGCCGCATCGTGTACTCCTCCCTCACCAAGCAACCAGCATCATGTTCAGCCTCTGTCTGCCACCGACCACCTCACTAGCTCTCCTTCACACCGGGGGCCCTCCAACCATCTTCGAGCCTCCACGGCAGCCCCCACGTGTAGCCCCCTCTACTCTCCCGAAATGGGTCTCACGCACGGATTTAGTCAGCATGCCGCCACCGTACGCCAGCCCAGCCACCACCACCAAGCCCCAAGACCTCCCAACAACCCCCACCGTCGAATCCAAGTCACGACAACCCCCTCCTTCCTCTCCATCGCAGCTCACATAGCCTCAGTAGTTTGGCTTCCTTTGTTATGGATTTCGAATTTTGGGGGGGGGGGGGGGGGGGGGCTTCGGGGTGAGGGGGACTTAGAGACAAATTGGTCAATTTGTTTAGGGAGAAATTGGTCAATCTGCTTAGCCACGTAAGGTGTGCTTGGTTGATGCCAACACTTTTTCTAAAATTTATCCAAGGCCCTATGATTGATAGGTGCCTTCCCCAGCGGCCTGTACCTTAGATCTCATGGAACCTGAGTCTTCACTGATATTCAGGGCATGCATGCAATTTACGTTACGTTTGTATAGTGAGTTGATTTCAAATAATCTATTAATAGTAATAAAAAAAATAGTAAAATAATAATAAAATATTAAATAGTAGTGAATAGTAAAAATAAATAAATTAATAATAATAAATTAAATAATAATAGAGTGATCTCAAATTACTCCAGTACCCAAAGACAACCTATCTAGCTGAAAATATTTCTTTTCCGTCTCGTTCATAATGTATAACATTCCAGTTGTATGCGATAATCCCCTTCTCTCTCTAAACCCCCTCCCTTCTCTCTAAACTTCCCCAGTTTTCAGAACCGGCTAGAAGGGGTGGGAGCTTAGGCTCCTTCCCCCCTCACTCCCTCCCTCCGTCTACCTGTTTTCCTTTGTCCAATGTTTGTTTTCTTGTGTTTTTTCTTTTTCAGACCAAATAAAGAGAGATTCGACGTTCGGGACTCGCCGGCAACAAACAGACGGCACGCGCCCCACCTGGAGGTTGCCTAGCCGCCGATCAGCAAAACCCCCAAATGCGGTATCAACCGGAGTGGCGCGTTGCCCTCACACGCGAGTCGGAGATTTCAGAGGTCTTCTACGCGTGGTTCCCACACGCCGCCACGGAACCCTTTGCCGCGGCCACACGTGGCTGATCTCGTTCCGATGCCTCTGGATCTCTCTGGCTTGACCGTTGATTGTCCCTCCCGCAATCCTTTTATGTACTGTTTTTTCCTTTTTACAGTATTTTCTCTATGTATTTTATCTTATGCGCTGTCTTTAATTTTCAAGAATACAAAAGCCCAAAAATGTAATGCCTCCGGACCTTAGTCCGAAGGTAGTTCTCCCCCCTCCGCTCAGGCGGTGATGTTTGGGGTTTGGCTTTCCATATTCCGATTAGTCGGGTATGGAGTTTGGTTTACTGTAACCTCTGTCTTAGATAGAGATGGACTATCTTTTAGACTTAGGTCTTTAGAGATTTGTCGTTTGAACTAGACTGTGTCAATCACGAAAGTGTACTGAGATACTACCAACGTTTGTAATTAACTTATTTTTTAAGTCAACTTTATATATACTCTTTGAATGAATGGAAAGTGATCTTTTATTATAAAAAAAAAAAAAAACATTCACAATATGGAAAACGACCACATATGGAAGAAAAGTAAATAATTATACAGGCAAGACAGTTAGCTAGCCAGATAGGACGATAGGGTCAAACATTATAAATTCAACAACAAATTAAAAGATAGAAAACAACTCTCGACGAAATAAAAGAAATATATACATATATATATAGAGAGAGAGAGAGAGAGAGAGAGAGAGAGAGAGAGAGAGAGAGTAGAAGATCTGAAAGATTGAGAAACTAAAATCGTCTTGGTTTAAAATCCCGCTTGAATGGTAACTCAGAGAGTGCCCTAGTAGAAGACCCGTCTGGGTATAGTGCTTTCTCAGCTGCAACCTTTAGGTCTTTCATACGGTTGCGAGCATTCTTCCCATCTTCTCCAACCATCAAACCCTTTATGACTTGCGCAATTTCTTCTCTGACCACGACTCCTTTCTCGTTCTCTTTTGGTCTTAATGCCACTTTCAGGTCCTCAGCTAGGAATACTGCATTCATTCTCTGCTCTCCGAAAAGCGGCCATGCAATCAAGGGTGTGCCATTCATGATACTCTCCAGAGTCGAGTTCCAACCGCAGTGTGTTAAGAATCCACCCGTGGAGCCGTGGCTCAGGACCTGGACCTGCGGTGCCCAAGATGGCACTACTAGACCCTGCCCTTGGTCCTCTCCACGAACCCTTCCGGCAGAAAAGCAAGAGGGTCCATGTCATGACTTTGATTGCTGAGGTATGCAGCATTTGCAGGTCCATTGTTTGGGCTTCTTACCACCCACAAGAACTTCTCTCCACTCAGTTCCAATCCCAACGCCAGCTCATTCAGTTGATCATTCGAGAGGCTGCCAGCACTCCCGAAAGAGACGTATAGGACGGAGCCACCTGGCTGATTGTCCAACCATGCCAAACACTTTGACCCGTCAACTTCATTGCTAGTTCTGGAACCAGTTTGAATGATTGGTCCAATCGGATACAGTGGAGGGTAACCAGCTTCTTTCTCCTCTTCCAAAGCTTTGATGACCCTTTCTTCCAAGTCTGTGAACGTGTTAACAATTATTCCCTTGACTGAATGCAGCCGTTTGGTGTGGCGGAGAAACAATCTGTACCATTCACTTTTTCGGTCTTGAATTGAGTGTATCAGATCTCTACCCTGAATGGGTATGCATCCCGGGAGTTTCAAAGGCTCCGGCAAGTCTTTATACTCGCAGGAAAATGTCTCGTCAAGCTTTGATAAATGCAAGAGCAAAGACAACACCGTGGCATTTGAGGAGAAGAAAATGTAGGGTGAGATATTGAGTTCCTTAGCCACTTCTAGTGCATCGCTTGCAGAAGTATCAAGGATAAAAGCATCTAACGGATAAGTCGCCTGCAATGACTTCAACACATCACGGAGAGATGGAAAAGAACGAGTAATGGTAAGGGAGATTTGGATACCAGGTTCTGCGCCTTGGAGATCATCCTCCAAGCACACAGGAGGAAGAAAGACATGGTCTACGCTGGTGGGAAGAGCTTCGAGGACGCCGATCATGGCTTTTGATGGTGATCCAAGTATGGGAATGATGCACATGACTCCGAAATCATGGTGAAGTGCTAGCAACTTGGCTAGCTCGAGTAGAGGGATGAGATGCCCCATCCCTGGACTTGGTAGAATTGCTATGTGGGATTTGAGTTCCATGGACAATAACTCCTTGGGTTTGAACTTTGAAGAGGAGGTGATCTTCGAGGGAGACCAGCCTGGAGAGCAAGTGGTTTATTAGTATTGTCATGAGATACTGATCACTTTGTTCTTAATTATATAATTCAAACTCAACATGGAGAAGCATGGGACCTCAGGTAACTTAAATATTATGATCATATTATTCTTTCGAGATTACAAATTAATGCTCGAGAGAGATTCCCTTAAATGGCTATTTATTTATTTTTAACAAATATTAAATCAAGAAAATGAAATAAATAGTGAATTAAATAGGTTCTAAATTAAAGAAATGTGAGCGGACATGCAATTAATTTGTACACGTTAGAGTATGATCTAAAAGCAAATAGTGCCCAAAAGGAGGAGGATAAAGTTGGGTTACAATAGGATCAAAAGGAGATTTTAGGTGGACACACAATTTATGTTTTGTCGACAAATAGGTATCAAATGGTATAAATATATAAAGCAACGATAAGAAAGTTCAGCTACATGACTAGGATCCGAAGAGATTTAAGTGGACACGAAATTTTCTTTAAAGTGGACACGAAATTTTCTTTTCCGACAAACAAGAAATTAGTGTACATAAAACAAGGATAGGAAAGTTAAGGCGTCAACAGGATCTAAAAGATCAGATTTGGAAGAGAAGAAAGGATCGAGGAGCTAGAATCTGTCCGGATGCGGGAGAGGTAAAAGGTCCATTTTGCTAGAATATCATGGGCTACAAATTTTGCAGTACATTAATATTGCATATATCTTTTGTGCAAGTACACACGTAACGCTTGGTTATGTTTGGATTGATTTGACCGTCATTATCCTCTATATATATATACTAGTAGTGGGGTAACGTGCAAGGCAACTTTGCCCAGTTGAAAGGAAAAAAAAAACATAACGATAAGTTAAAGAATGACAATAATATCGTGTATCAGATTGTGATACAGAGTATTAGCATTAGAATATGTAAATGCAAATCTAATGGAGGTTTGGCTAATAGAATCTCAAAATGTGTTGTATTGGATTCTATAAATGAAAAAAGTGATAACTTTTTAGGTCATATTTGATAGTCATTGTAGCATGACCATAGAGAATAAAAAATATTTTCTTCCTTACAAGCTCTCTCTCTTTCCTCAGTTTTGGTTTCTACTGAACTCTTTTTTTTTTTTTTTTTTTTTCATTTCTTCCCACGTCTTCTTCCTTTCCAGCAGCACTTGTGTTTTGTTGTCCTTCATTTTTTTTTTTTCTATTGCATTAGTAGCATTAATTGTTAAACTCAATTTTTTCCCAGTAGCATTAAGAGCATGCATTAATTGTTGTATACTGAACGATCGTATTAATTTTCCAATTAATGTTTGTATCATGATTAATGGTTATATACTCAAAGTCTCATATTGTATAACATTAATATTTCCATGTAACTCTTAATTTAGAAAAAAAAAATTAATAGAACAAAAAAATAAAAAAAATTATCATTAAATTTATAATATTTTATTATTATTTTGACTAATAGATGGATACAATTCAATATGGAAATAGGTATTGAGTGGAATAGCCAAATGTAAAATCATGTCATATTATGCAAATTTTACATTTGCGTTTTCATAATCCTATGCTAATAATGCTCTCAAGAAATAATCTTTTGTTGACAGCTAGTCCGTTTGATCCAAATTTAAATTTATTTTCTGACAGCTAGCTAGTCCGTTTGATAAGATTAAAACAATCTCAGTCTGGATCAGCAATGTACGTAGCAACCGGCCATCAAGTAGAACCATTAGCTTACGGATCGAATACCAGAAGTGAACATAAATTATGACAGAAGTGAATTCCGGACCAATTAACGCATCATGCATACATGCACACAAAGAGAATGTTAGTACTATTATTATTTTATTCTCCAATCGAGAAACTTTTTTTCTTGAAAGAGATTATTAATGATGCAGTAATCAATTGCCAGGGAATCACAGGTAGAGATAATACATGAGTCCGTAGTTATTAAATGCCACTTAATCCTCAAGTTTCTTATTTTTTATAGCAACTCATAGAAATTCAAATGAAGCTAGCTAGGGCTGTGTTCACTCCGTGTGTGTGTGTGTGTGTGAAATATACTGGGAAAAACCCCATTACATTCAATAGAAATGCGAACCTAATTTCAGGTTATCGAGAGACCTATCAATTGTTAAATGTTATCCTCTACCGTTGTTATTGGTAGGCGCTGCTCAAATGGCAGGACCTCTCTCGTAATGGGGAGAATCCAGTTCAGCATGGGTCACTACTGTAAAATTATATGAAAGCTCCATTAATTACTATACTTTTTATAGCCATGGAGAGAATCCAAACGCCTTTCAGTGCTAGCCACTGTACCCTTATTGAGAGTGCCTTCAAAGTAAGCTCAGGGAAAGATGAATATTCTAACTCATGCCATGATAAGAATCAGCTCTACTTTACCCTAGAATTATTGGTGATTCTCATCTCTTAATTATTAGACTCTTGGTGTCAAATGGGTTTTGCTACACGTACAACCTCCACCACACTTCACACTCCACATTTTTTTAAATTTTTAAATTTTTTAATATTTTTTTTAAAAAAAATTTTGAGTTTATTCTTTTAAAACTATTTCAAATTTTCTATTCACTATTTATATAATAAATATTTAATAAAAGAAAAAAAAAATGTGGTGTGTGGAGTGTGGGTGAATAGTATAAGATTGTAAAGATTTTTTGCTAAATACCAATGGCTCTTAGAAGCCATTCTTGGGAGAGAATGGAAGAAAAATCAAATTACAGAGGGCTTAAAAGAGAGAACACAAATATGAACACAAGGGAAAAAATTGAAAGGAAAATTCTAGATCCAAATATATTTAGTTACAAACCTGTTTGTAGGGCGTTTCCCTCTCTAAAATCAAATGAGCGTTCCATAAAATGCATGCTAATGAAACAAACAAAGATACCATTATAAAATATACCAAACTGAAAGCACCCATATATTAAATATAAATATGTCATACAAAGCTACGCAAACCTAATCCATTATTAGCAGCAGGCTATTTCATTTAAAAGTGTCAAATCGTATTAACAGATCGTGCTCGTATCGTATTAAGATATGTGCATTATACTTAATGGGTCAACCGAACATGACCCACTAAGAAATTCGTATCAAAATTTAAAACACTAACACGACTCATTAAAATAACGGGTTGATATAACCCGACCCGTTTTGACCCGTTACTGAATACGAAATAGATTGACACAATACAACCCGACCTGTTTCAACCCGTTTACGTTAATGGGTTGAACAGACTCGTTTCAATCCATTTGACCTGATTGATTTTATATAAATATTAAAATGTAAACAATATCTATATTAAAAAAAATTAACTATGTACAAGTCTAAAATTACAATCCAAACAATAAAAATATCGATATTAAAATTTCAACAGTACCAAATATGATAAACACAAAATTATACAAATATGATAAACATACATTATAATAATATTAAAGTTACAATCCCAAATCAAGCTTATTTAGAATTCAGTGGCCGGATGTATGGGAGAATCATCATTGCAAATGCAAGATAAAACTCTTTGGAGGAGGATATGGCATATGAAAGTTCCCAGGAAGATTAAAAATTTTGCATGAAAGGCTTGCAAGGATATATTACCAACTCTCACTAATCTCAGGAGGAAAAAGGTTGAAGTGGAGACTCAATGTGATTTCTGCCATGTTCATGAGGAAGATATTAGCCATACTTTGCTCACTTGTTCTACTATTTATAGTCTGTGGAAGAAATTTCTTCCAATGTTACAAAGTTTTCAATCCTCTTTTAGCTTTATTGATATTGTGAGAATGGTTATGATGCAAGGCAATGAAGTTGATTTAACTGTATTTTTTATTCTGTGTTGGAGCTTATGGTACAGGTAGAAACAGTGGCAGATAGAGGAAAATTTGATACAACATGTACAAGCAGCTGACCATGCTTTATCTCTTTGCAAAGTTTTTAATGAGGTGCGATCTGCATCAGTCCAGGATATGCATAGGGTTTCTAAATGACAAGTACCACCAGATAGGTTTCTCAAAGTAAATGTAGATGGTACAATGTTTGCTGATTTGAGGAGAGCAGAAGTTGGGATAGTCCTAAGAGATATGAGTGGAGGAATTGTGATGGTAGCAAGTAAAAATAAAGAGGATGTGGATGAAGCAGCCACTATATAATCCATTGCTATGTTGAGAGGCCTTCAACTATGCCTCCCACTTGGTATTCCTAAATTAATCCTTGAATGTGATTGTTTGAATGTGGTACATGAGTTGCAGTCAACAGAAGATTCGTGTGCTAGTGCTAGTAATTTGATCAATGAAGCCAAGCTTTTAATGAGGCGTTTCCAGGAAGTCCAAGTTCAACATGTTAGTAGGATAGGGAATGGAGTTACTCATTCTTTAGCTAGATATGCTTGGAACATTGTTGATATTAATGTTTGGTGGGAGCAGATCCCTTCTTTTGTTAGTCATGCACTATGGTTTGATACTAATTGATGTATTGTTGATATTTTAATGAAGTTCTGTTTATCAAAAAAAAAAAAAAAAGTTACAATCCCAAATATTATAAACACACATTGTAAATGTTGATGTTGCAATCACAAATATCATATTAATGTAAATTCAACTTTCTTAACGGGTCATAACGGGTTGACCCGTTAGTGACCCTTCAAGCAATCGTGTCTTAACGGATCAACCCATTTGACCCAAACCCATTAAGGCTAAATTCAAACCCACTTTTATCGTGTCGTATTCATGTTAGATTAACGAGCCGTGTCACATATTGTTACCCTTAATTTCATTGTAATGAATCAATATTCTTACTTAGCTCCTCCAGCTTCTTCATATATCTCCTCGCCCTGACAATACATCACACCACTACACTGTAGAAGAAGCAAATCTCTAGGAGCCAATAAGTAAGAACTCGATTTGATCCTCAAAGGATCAAATAATCGATACCCAACAAGAACAAATGCCACAACGAAACCCATAGCCATTTACAAACAAACGAAATCGAGAAATCCCAACACCATCACAACTAGTGAAACTGGGGGTCAAAAGCTAAAAAATGCAAATAAAACAAAAGGAAATGAGGGAGAAAAAGGGCAAATAAAGTAAAAAGATGGGCAACCAAGTAATATGCGAATAAAACAAATGGACAAAGAAGGAAATGAAAATTTGTCCAAAAGCCACTGTTCAGGAGTTTGAGGGACAAAAACATAAAATCGGATTAAAAGTAAAACAAACTAAGGGAGAAAAAAAAAAGAGAAAGCAAACAAAACAGAAGGCAAAACCATAATATGATCGGATGCAGGGGACAGAAATGGAAGAAGGAAGTGTCAAACAAAGACACTGTTCATTCATCTTCATTTGCCTACAGCAGATTTTATAGTACTAGCAGTGGGGTTACGTATGAGGCACGTTTGCCCTGTATTATTATAAAATAAATTGCTCTAAAATATAAACATCCAGTGCACAAGAAGAAAATTTAATAATAAGGTCTACGATGATAACATAGCTCATTCCAGTTAGAAACTATTAATTCAAACAGCAATAAGTTTAACCAACCTATAACTCAAATTCAAAACCTTCAATCTCATGAAGTATTGATTAAGCTAGATCATTGCATATTTTATACATTTAGAACCGATATATTTCAATTATTTCATGACATTATTATTGATTTTAGATAGAAAAAATGGTTAGAGGCATAAATCCGAGTTGTGAATTAAATTGATTAATAGTATGATTTATGTTTAATTTTATAACTTGTGATTTAATTAGACAATATTTCTTCACATGAACAACACATCTTTGATATTTTATTCTTCATTTTTATTTTTATTTTGGTTTCTAGTATTTTTAGGCCAATAAATGCACAACATTAGCAGACCAAAAATGAAAAAACAACATTTTTACAAACAAATGAAGGACCCCTTCAATCCCATTGTGCACGTTTTACCCATTCAGCATTTCTATATACCTACCAAGAGAGGCTCAAATAGATGAAGCACATAGGTTGCAAAAGGAAGAGTGGGCTGGCCGGAAAAAAAAAAAAAAAAAAAAAAAAAAAGCCAGCAACTTTATTTGAAAAAATTAGAGTTTTGTGCAGAGCATTGATGGAAAACAAAAGTATCAAACATAAAATAATTTTTATTAATGTTTATATATCTATAGCCTCTTTTAAGTATAAGGAGATATAGTAAGGGGCCACGTGCCATACAGTTGTGAAAATATAAAAAAAATAAAATTGATAGTGAATGCAAAATGAGAAAGTGAGAAAAAAAATCAATAGAAGTATTTTTTTTTTTTTTTAAATAAACTAGTCATGGATTTACACAATTTAAAGTAAACCTAAAATAAAGTTAACAAAAATAATATATTTATACAAGTCAATATTTTATCTAGTTATATAATTACAACAAAAAAGTTTGATAAGAGAAGATTTTAAAGGTTTATGCCATTGTTTCATTCACGAGACTAATGAGGAGACCTTCAGTTTTTTTGATGTTGTTGTCCAAATTGATTTACTTCTATACCAAAATGGACGATTCATTCTTTTTCTGAAACTTGAAATCAATTCAATTCAAACTCAACCCTATAGGCTATACGCCAATTTTTAAGCATAAACTAATTTGTAACATTATCTATTTTCAAATCTAACTTATCAAAAAAAAAAAAAAATTCCATTTTCATATGTAAAGTCCATAAACCCAAAACATAACCCCAACCCGTCCTCCCTAATTTCAGACAAGAAGCCCAGCTATCTCTTTTAAACAAAATTATTAAACAAAAATTATATATCTTAATAAATCATTAAACAAAAAATTACACTACAGTATAGTATGACATTTATTTATTTCGAGAAATACAATAAATAATTGTACAACAAATTTCAATTCAAGTATAACGTTTCAGAAGTGGGGCCATGATGAATTAACAATTTTATTTATTTAATCTCTGCTCGTTGGTAGACACAGAGCTCAAGACGGCCGTACTTCTTCTAAATAATTGCTTCCTCTTACCTCGCTGCAGCTTTTCAACCGGTGGTCCCTCCTTTGTGATGGTACCCTCCCACTTCCAAAATGTAAAAAGACAACAAACACTTGGCAAAACGAAGAAACAAAATAAATGAAATGTAATTTCATTATAAAAACAGGGGTAAAACAGGAAATATTTTTTAATGAGCTGATTTATAAAATGGTCTATCACATGTTAAAGGCTAAAGCTCAAAAAATAAACCCAACCTTCAGCTACTTAAACGGCAGCAAATTGGGTGCAGGGAATCTATATTTTTATTTACTCTTCTCTCCCCTTTCCTCTTTTGCTAGTGGTCGGAGTCTAGACTCCTTCTCTCTTTTTTTTATGGAAAAAGCTTCAGACCGGAGGTGTGTAAAATCTATTTTCACACCAACTAATAAAACAATGGCACGTAGGCATTCCATAGAAATTCTCAGTACAGCCGCATACATTCCAAAATGTCTCCCTCTCCTTTCTCCCCATCCCTCCCCCATATGCAAGATACACAAAGCTAGAAAGCCCAATAAAAAAAAAAAAGGCACCAAGTTGAAGCTGTCTCTCCCTCTCCCTCCCCCATCTGCACTCGATGCCGACGAAAGGTAGCCCTTACAAAATCGTCTTCTTTTTTAAGCTCCCTCACGCCGAAGCTCCCTCTCCCGCCAATACCTCAACCTTATCGAAGAAAATAATCCCACCACGTGTTGCACCAAGCGATTTAGGACGGATCAACAAACTGAATACGAGTGGTCTCCCCTGTCCTAGAAAAGAAAAGAAAACAAGTTCTAAATGGTAATTTTTCGAATAGTGCTCAATCGGATCCCACTACAGTCACTGATGCTCTTGGAAAACTTTAAATGGAGGGTTTAAATCACCAAAATGGTTCCATGTGTTTTACGCAATACGTAATTGCGTGCCTGCTGATTACGCCCAAAACATAACGCGGTAGTTGTAGCATAGTTTTAAGGTGTCGATTCCACAGGGAGACAGATTAAAAAAAAATACAATAAATAATAAAAAAAACTAAAGGAAAATAATTAATGATCAATAAGAGGAAATTGATTTTAATATGATTCAGCAAGTAAATTAAAAAGGATAAAAATTAAGATCATTGAAATTATAAATAGTAAAGCATCAGGAATCCCTTGCACAAATTTAGTTATTTCTAATTATTCTTGATTTAATAAATTACACAATTAGAGATTTATTCAAATACCTCAATTGGAAGATATATAATTAAAAACCATTTTAATCGAAAAATAATTCTTTAATAAATCATTCACTACTTTTAAGAACTCTGTGAATTATCATCCTCATTGACAAAACCCAGCGACGACAATATACCCAGTGGGCAATATTGCAGCAAAGAATTTAAATCAATAAAGATAATGAATTAATCCAAACTTAATCAAGGATTTTAACCATCCTATAGAAAAAGCATGACTGAATCTATTAATGGAATCAATTCCTAAATTATTTGGAGATAAGAAAATACCATAAATAATTAGTGAATGATAAACAAGAATTTACATTAATAAAGAACAATCATATGAATCAAAAATAAATTAAAAACACCCTCAATTGTACAAGTTCATCCCTAGCTTTACTTAAGGACTTAGCTATCCATTTCAAGAATCACAACAATTCTCAAAACAAACACTAAGTCTGAAACTTTCTCAAATTAATTCTCCAAGTCTCCTTAAAATTTATGATGCTTCCTTCGTCCATTTACAAGCTTTTTTATAGGCTTCAAAAATAAACACTGTACCGCATCCATCATTAATGCCAGGTCTCGATGTTTCCCACTGTCGAAAGTTTGCATCTCTCCAGCGCTCAACCACTCCATTTTCTTTTAAATTATTTTGGCGTCACATGCCGTAGTGGGTTTCTTTCTCTCTTTATTTTTTATTTCTTTATTCTTCCACCTTTCATTTTCTTTTCTTTTTCCTTGGCCGTGCACATCTTAGTGCTTCTTTGTTCCCCACGTCGAAATCCCACTTCTTTTCTTTTCTTTATTCTTCCATTTCTTTGCGTCTGTTTTTCTTTCTTTCTTTTTCTTTCGGCTTTCTTTTTCTTTCATTCTTTTTCTTTCAGCTTTCTTTAACAGTGCATCTTCCAGCAGCAAGTCCATATCTTTTTTTAGTTTATTCCTCCACTTTCTATTACAGAATGCATTTAACCGAATGGGTCCTCTGGCGTGCATCTCGTTCTAGCGTACTGCCAACCAACCCAGTGAAACCGAGGCTTCTTCCACGTGGATCTGCTGCTGCTCTGTAAAACAAAAACTGCATGCATTATTGCTCCAGCTGGTCTCGTGTGAATGGAGAGCATCTGTGGTCCAAACGCACTGCATCTGCATGCATTATTGCTCCACCAAGCCGTGTCTTCTCCTGTGGTCCAAACGCACTGCATGTATGTTGGTGATGCTGCTCTGTTGAGGATGAACGTTGGCAGCGAGGTGGAGGTGCTGCCGGGGCTGCAGTTGCGCAATGGTGCATGCATGGCTCACTGGTTGTGAAGGTGCAGCGTTGCTGGAGGTTGAAGATGGTGGCTCTCGGAAAGGTGGTGGATACGTAGCTTGATGGTGTTCGGAGTAGTGCTACAGGAGGAGGCTGCATGATGGCTCTTGGTGATGCCGGCTGACTTCGAATGGTGGCTGGGCAGAGGAGAAAAAATGCACGCATGGAGTCTGTGTGCAGATGGACGGAGGTTGAAGATGACGAAAATAACTTGTCGTTTTCGTCTATTGACTAAACGACAAGTAGTTTAGAACAGAGGGGCTCTTAAATTTGACAGACAAAACGACACGTCGTTTTAGTCTGTGGACTAAACGACATGTCGTTTAGCCTGCGCAGAAAATTAAAAATAAAATAAAATAAAATAAAACAGACAGAATAAATAATAATTACATAAACAAAAATAAAACTAGAAAAAGAAAATAAATAATTAAATAAAGATAAAACGAAACTAGACTAAAATATAAAAAGTGTGTTGTGCATGTGAGGAAACAAAATCAAATCAAATCACAAGTTATAAAAATAAGCATAAACTATGCTTTTAATCAATTTAAATCACAACTTGAATTTATTCCTTTTAAACTAATTTTTCATCTAAAATCAATGGTAAAATAATAAAACAATTAAAATATATTGATTTTAAATGTATAAAATATGCAATAATGCAACTCAATCACCTGCCTCATCGAAATTTATGCTACGCATGTGCATGTGCTGCTTTTCCCCCATTTCCAACCAACCCAAATACCCATTTTGGCATATTTTCTAATATCTTGGTCCTGAAGTCCAATTAACAAAGATTGACATGATATTTTTCAAAAATTTTTGAAAATGGTATCTTTATAAAATAAATTTTATACATTTTCTATCATTTTCATACACACTCATGCATTACACTAATGGTGATGAAACTTGAGCACCCGTGTGCCGTAGTTTGGTTAAGCAACCCAAAACCAGATGCAGCATCTCGGTAGATTCTGAGATGCAGGGAAAAATAGGGAATTAATCCAACTGGGGTGGGGGGATGGGGATGGACCTCTTGAGATTGACTCTCCCTAAGAAGCCTGTCCGAAGATTACTCCATTTTGTAAATGAAATTCCCAGTCGATTTCTTAGTTGGGGGAAGGAGAGGGAGCTTCGACTTCATGCGTCTTGCAGATGGGAAAGGGAGAGGGGAGAAAGGAGGGGGAGACGTTTTGGGGTATATGCGACTGTATTGAAAATATCTATGGAATGCATACGTGTCATTATTTTATTGGTCGGTGTGAAAATAGATTTTACACCCATCCGGCCTGAAGTGCGACTCTTTCTTCATCCCTCTCTCCCTAATGCCCCTTCCTTCTCTTCCTTCTCTCCCTTGCCACCTTAGGGCCCCTCTCTCTCCTCTCCCTTTTCTGCCTAGCGTAGCAGAAAACCTCACAGCCACCATAGATCGACGGAAGACAATGCCTACAAAAACGCTCCCTCTTTCAAAGTCTAAGGTGGGAAAACCATAGACCCTACAATCAAACTCCTCGGGAAGACTATCCCGGTGGGTAGGAATCGTTTGGAGAATTTGTTGATGATGGTTATGGGTATTCCTTTGGATCTGTGTTGGAGAATTTGTTTTTTTCCCGATCTGATGAATCTTTGGGTTTTCTCTGTTTGTGGGTTTATGGGCTTTTTTGGTTTTCTTGGCTCGGGTATATTGTGCCCAAATGATAAAAATCTTGGTGATTTTTGCGACGTACTGAAATTTTGGTTTTTTCGTGTTTGATGAAACTGTGCATATTGCCAAAAAATTTGTTGTGGGGGCCTCGTTTTGAGAATTTGTTGATGATGATTATGGGTATTTCTTTGAATCTGCATAGGAGAAAATTTTTATTTTCCGATCTGATGAATCTTTGGGTTGTATGTGTATGTGGGTTTCTAGGTTTTTGGATTTTCTTGGATAGGTTGTATTTTGGCCGATGGAAGAAAATCTTGGTGATTTTTGCGACATGATGAAAAATTGGGTTCTTTTGATGTGATATTTCCGTGTTTAATATATGTGTATGATCTGAAATCTACCATTTTTATATCTAGAATCCTCTTAATGGTGCTGATGTCGAGACTAATAAGGAAAAACTAATGGACGAAAACACTGTTCACCCCTACTCGACAACGGGAAAACAACTCAAACACATAGGAGTAAAGAAGGAAGACGAAAAAACAGATAGGCATAGATGGAAGAAAGAAAGTGTCAAACACAAATCACTATTCATTCCTATTCATCCATAGTAGCCTTTTTAAGTATAAGGAGATAAGAGATATATATAAAACTTAGTTGGTTGGCACAAAAAATACTATATTAATTGGGACATAATTAATTATAAGATGCCCACGTACTAAATATCGTGGAATTTAATTAAGGGATAAAAAAAAGATAAAGATAAAGATAAAGAGAAAGAGAAATAATTATTGGAGACTATATAATTAATTAATTCATGTGGGGGCCGGTCTGCAAGGTCATGACCGTCAATTTTCAGCCAACTAAGAACAGTTACATGATGAGTATAATATATTGAACGCATCGTTCACAAAGATTGCGCATTGACTTACAATTAGAATGTGTGAGGTCAATTCAATATTAGGTTCATGGAAAAGAAAAATACTATTGGTACCCGTGAGGGATACCCCCCGCATACCTGTGGGGCCACATTAGATAATTAAATGGTGCGCTCCGAAGCTATTGGCCTCATCATTTCACATCCCTGAAACTCAAATACACATTGCAGTGTTGCTTTCGGCTTTCATTCTGCAGTTTCCCCTCACGACAGCTTAGACGGAAAGCTATTGGCCTCATCGTTTTCACCTCACCGTAGTTTCACCTCACGGCCATGGAACCCCGCATGGAACACAGCAACCTGAAGACGATTCACGCAGGGTGTTCATCTTCTTCTGCCCAAACAAGCTTTGACACCAATGTCCACGAAGACGAAACATGAAGGGAGGTACCCTGTTCTTTGCTCTCATCTTCTTATTCTTATGCCCTAAACCGAATCGTCTATTTGTTTGTTTCTTCAACCCCCGATTTCGATGTTCCCTAACCCTAACCCTCACAATAACTGGAAACCATAACCCTCACAATGATATTTTGAAATTCTTTTATATTCGAATATACACTTGATTTAGATTCCAAATTAGTGTGCTGATTTCAAAATTATTGTTGATTTGAAACCCTAACCCTACTTCTTGTATACTCTGTTTTGGTTCTTAATTGTTGGTTTGCCGTGTTGTAACCCTAATGGGAGATTTTGAATTTCTTTTAGATTCAAATATACACTTGATTTAGATTCCAAATTAGTGTGCTGATTTTGAAATTACTCATAGATTCGAATAACCCTAATTCTTGTATACTCTGTTTTTTTTTTCTTGATTGTTGGTTTGCCGTGGTTGTAACCCTCCTAATGGGGATTTCGAATTTCTTTTAGATTTGAATAATAATTTGATTTAGATTCCAAATTAGTGTGCTGATTTCGAAATTACTCACAGATTCGAATAACCCTAATTCTTGTATACTCTATTTTTTTTTTCTTTTTTGCTAGGGTGTTCGTTTTCCAGTAGTCTAGTACAGGCAACTGTAGTATTCTCTATATCAATTGTTGCATAGAATTTGGATTTACCTCTTCCAAACCCCAGCGTTTCTACGTTTTCCATTAGCTGCATTAAAAGTCATGTGAGAATTTGAGTCAGCCAAAATTTGTTCTTGATGAAAAGAATCAGAGTGAGAAAAATTGAGAGCTAAAGAAACAATACACTGAAAAGTAGCAGCATCCTGGGATGGAATTTAGCATGACTTTTTTCACCTTTATTGATGTACTTTTCTTAAATTTGTCTTGATAGCTGATAATCTTTGAAAGAAGATGCTGAAAGTTTAGTTTTGTTCTTGATTGTTAGTTTGCCAGGGTTGTTTTTTCTTCCCCTTCAATTTGAGTAGTAGTAGCAATGATTTCTTAGCATAAATTTCTATGCACATTATAATTCATCACTATACAGCAATCTGCTGTCAGTATTATTTTCAAGTTGCAAATTTTAGATTCCATTGGGGTCTTGACTTCATTAGTGTGTTGTATTGCATTAAATTTAAGAATATGTCATCATCCACCATGGACTCTTCTTCATCTTTTGGTAAATGAAGTCTAGGTCAACCATTATGCTTCTGTGAAATTGAAGCCCAACTGAGATACTCATCTACTAGAAGAAATCCAGGACGACCCTTTTTAGGGTGTCCTAACTACAACACAAAGACAACTACATTCATGTTTAATAAATTTTTTAATATTATGTGAATCTAACATGTTTCCAAATTATGTTTAAAATGAATAGGGATTACCATATTGTAAGTATTTCAAGTGGGTAAAGGCTAATCAATACCAAAAGTCCAATTTAGGAGAAACTCACAATGAATTGGTAAGAACCAAGATAGAGCTGAAGAAAATACTCGACAATATCGAAAAAAGCAAGATTGATCTCCTTAAGAGAGTGGATAAGATCGAGATAAGAGAAATGGCGATATCCAGTAAAAATGAGGAAGTTGTGAACAAGGAGTTGGCGCTTGTTGTACGCAGAACTGAAATAAGACGTTCACGCATACTACTCCGAATGTATTGGGCTGCCGCATTTGTCGTAGCATGTTACTTTTCTTGCAAATAAGTGACTTAGGATTAGTGTTAGAAGTGATTTGATATGTGTATCTAAGTTGTTAATATGTTGGTTGGTGAATTTAGAACTTAGTCTACTTGTATATAATTGATTGTATTTTGTTAATGACTCATGGAAGTAACTACTTGTATCTGCCTTACCAAATTGCCTTACAAAATTGCCTTAGTCTGATTGTATTTTGTTAATGAGTATTAAACTGCCTTACAAAATTGATTATCAAGTAGACCATCACATTGCTCGCAAAGGAAAAAGAAGACAATAAAGTCATCTAATAAATGCGTCAAGTAACCAAAAGCACTACCAAAATTGCAACTTATATGCATCACCTAGCAAACGTCCACATAGTCGGTTTAACTCACAGAGATGATTCACCTAGGAGTTGGCACTTCGCTTAGAGTATAAAATGTATACTATAAAGAAGAACAATTTCTTTGCTGCCCTACTTCACAACAAATTTACATCAATCTCGGTAACCATTCAACCCCATACCAGTAGGCAACAACATATATACCAAACCAACAAGTATTCATCCACTAGTTTCCAATTCGGTTAAGTAAATGACCATAGCCATATTTCATGCTAATTTCACAAAGTTCTTTCAATCATACGTAGCCTTCTCAACTAGCTAGCATAATCAATGTCACTAATAAATAAACTAAGCTAATAAATCCATCAAGCATTCTCAGTTTCAAAAAAAAAAAAAAATGTTACTTTGTCAACATGCTACTTTCTTCATGCTCATTCCTGGAATAGCAACTATCATAACATCTAAAATAATGTAGTCATTTGTTACAACTACACACATTCACAAATCTGCCAACTAATGATGATATAAACTATCTCATAAATCATTTGTTCCAACTACACACATCCACAATTCTAAATATTTGCATTAAACTCTCTCATTGTGCCAGTTGGCACTCATCGAACCCAAGCTGCACTTGTGAGAGCTCATCCATCCCAAGTTGCACTAGCTGTGATTGTTTCAATCCAAATTGCATCTGTGAACAAGGATATTATGGATATTTAAGATTGTGATATCGATATTACTAGAAAAAAATAATGCTACTTAAGATTTCTTACACTTTGTGAAGTGGCATATAAATTTCTCTGCATCGCCACAGCTGGTGTATCTCCTCCATCTCGCTAATAACACAAAACACATACGTTCGATGTCATATATGACAGTCACTAAATTATACATAAACATGTAAATTAAAAAAAAATCCTTTTAACTTGTTTGCGCTTCCACTTCATTGATGCTTTCTTCGTCTTCGCTTTAACTTTTTGTATGAATTTCTCCATCCCTGATGCTCTGCTCAACGATGGGGGTCTGCCTTTAACCCTCACAGCTAGTGGACTAAGTACTTTCTTTGAACTACCACATATAGTCGTGTCTCTTGCCGTACAATCAACATTGGAACCCGTGACCATCATCGATGGGGGTTTTTGGTTGTCACCATATAAGTCAATCATTGCAAATAATTTTTGTGTTGAATCCTCAGTATGCTTTTCTGAACCCGCGGCAAGAGTAATCATCTTATAATAGATATTCAATAAACTTGAATATCGGTTAGCATCTGCCCGTTGATCCCCAGCGTCAAAGCTACTGTGGATTAACGTGTATCTCCTTTTTATGTCATTTCTTCATTGCTCTAAAATGTATCTATCTGGCATAAATTTAACCTCATTAACTTTAAATACTGCCAAAATGTGCCTACATAATATCCTCCTCATCTGAAATAATCCACATGTACACTTTGCAGCTGTATCTTTCTCACTAAAGTCCACATAGTGTTTAACCGGCTTAGTGAACTCCTCCACACAAACTTCATCCTCTATGCGATAGGTCCTTACTCTATCATCACTCTTAAATAACTTTGGATTCATATCAATAATGCCGGTAATTTTCTATTGAACTTTCTTGAATTTAGCTTTCGTGTATAAATCTTAAAATAATTTTTCAATTGGTGATCTAGATATACATAGAATTGTGACACTAAATAAGTGGAAATCTACAGCTATTTCATGTTTTGTGTCTGGTAACCAGCATTCTACAAAAAGGAAAAAAAATCTATGACATTAATATTTTAAAAAAAAACCAAACTTTAAAAAAAAAAAAAAAAAAAACTAGAAGAACACAGTTGAATATTTTGTAAAAAAACCAAAATTCCAAAAAAAAAAAAAAACTACAAGAGCACAATAGCATCACCACTTGAATGTTGCTTGGATATTGGTAACCATTTGGATATGGCAACAAAGCAGGTGACCCCGCAGGAATTGGTCCATAGTAACCGTGCATTGTGAAGTTTGGACAAGTTGATGGTATGTCCTTATCCCATCTTCTCATTTTTCAATAAAGAAAATATAACTAAGGCAAGAAGGAAACAAATAGTCACTCACAAGGAAAAAAATGATAAAGCAAATATATAAAACAAGAACAAATTCTGGACACAAATGATAAAGCAACCACAATATGAACACAAACCAGAAACAACACCCTTGAGGCAACCACAAATATGAACAACCATAAACTCTCTGCAGATTATTTGGACCAGTATAACATATGCATCCTTTTACTTAACTCTCTGCAAATTATTTTATGTCCATAAACTCTCTTTGCAGATCACTCCAATCTCCCACAATATTATATGCATCCTTTTACTTAACTCTCTGCAAATTATTTTATGTCCATAAACTCTCTTTGCAGATCACTCCAATCTCCCACAATATTATATGCATCCTTTTACTTAGCTCAAAAGCACTACCTTGCACGTGTAAAACATCACAAATAAAAGTGGCTCTTAGTACATCTTTACTACCTAAAAACCCACGGCAAAAAACCCACGGATTATGTAAAGAAATGCAGTGGCGTTTGATGCAAAAAATAGAAAATACACTCAATATTCAATCTACCCATTGTTCAAATAATCAAAGATTTAGAAAAAATAAAGCAAACACAGCATCAAACAGAGGCAAATAGAAGCAAAAACTGCATCAAACAGAGGCACATTGTTGCAAAAACTGCATAAAATAGAGGCATAAACCTAGGTGTACCCACGACAACAGTTTCTCTCACAGTTTTTGACCACCGACGCAGATGAGGCTTCAGCGGCACGATGGGCTTCGATGGCGCGATGAGTTTTGATGGCGCGATGGGCTTCGACGACCCAATGAGCTTGGACATGCATGATGGGCTTCGACAGCACGATCAACTTCGACGGCACATTCAGCTTCGACAACACGATCAGCTTCGACTGCACAATCAGCTTCAATTGGACGATGTGGATGGATGGAAAATATGATTTTGGCGCTGAGAGTGAGAGCATTTTGATTTGTTTGACTGAATTCAAGTTTTCTTTTTCCTTTTTCTTTTTCTTCTTCTTTTAATTTAAATTAAATCGGCTGACACGTCAATCGATTTACCAAACGGTACGCGGGCCGTGTACCTGTAGCAGTATTGCATGGAAAATGGGGATCCCGTTGGAGCACGCTCCAATTTTTATTTGATTTTTTTAGTTTTTTTTTTACGTAGTGATTAAGAAAATGTTGTTTAATAATATTGTAAATTTTTTTCTTTTTCAAAATATATTTAAAAAGTGTTAAAAAATAATATAAAAATATTTTTACATAACAAAAACTAATAAAAAAAAAAGAGCGGGATGTTCCAACATGATCCCAGCGGAATCCTAGCAATGCCCTTAGGTTCATTGGTACATAGACGAGATCATCGAGCTAGCACGGACCACAGTTGTTGGAAAGAAGGAAACTCATCACCAAAATAAGTACATTTAGATTAGTACTATAAATTTAATTATGATCAAGATATAAAAGTTCATTAATTTGGGGGAAAAAAGAGAACTTTGTATGTAAAATGAAGGATGAAGCTAGATGATGTACATACGTAAAAACTAGCTAAGAAGTATAAGGAATTAGTGATCATCAATCAAAATCCTCCCCTTCAAGAAATTGTTGCGTTTGGATATTGAGATGGTCCCAAATGATCTAAGTTGATTTGTAAATAGTAGTATTTTGTGAATCTCATTGAGATGTGTTTGAATGTAAATAGGTTGAGATATATGTTTAAATGTATGAAGTAAGTTGAGATGAGTTGAACTTTTTTATGAGAAGTTGAAAAGTGGTAGATCTCATCAATAATTGATTTAAGGTGAGTTTGTGTTCTAAACATAGCCTAATAAGGAGGGAATCTAGTTGTGCTCTCTCTCTCTCACACACACACAAATTTGAGGTAAAGCCACGGCATTATTCAAAAAAAGAATGTACCTGATCACATGTTACCCTATTAGTGATTTTTGTAAGATCTAGTGAAAAATGATAATCGTGAGTCAGCGTAAATTATACTCTCCATATCTCTAATATGCACTACAAGAAAATTGTTCATTTCCAGCGCTACAAATTCGCCGCTAAAACCTTCAAAAACGCTGCAAAAAGTTATTTGCAGCGAATTTATGATCGCTGCACGTTGGATGCCAAAAAGTGGATGCTGATATTTTTTTTCAGCGATATACAAAAATCGCTGCAAATAAATATATTTGCGGCGAAATAAAATCGCCGTAAATAGTGAATATAATCGCCACAAAAAATGCCTACGAGAGCTGATTACAACGTTGGAAATAATTATTTCCGACGAAACTTGTTCGCGGGAAAAGGCTCATGATGCGCCGCAAAAGGTCTTTTAAGCCATGGTCAAGTGGCCCAAAATGTTTTTGCGACGATATTTTTTAGCTAGAAATAATTATTTTCGGCAATATTATCACTGCAATAAGTATTTCTGGCGATTTTAAGTCGTCAGAATTAATGTTACAGTTTTAAAAAAATTATCGAAAATGGCCCTTTACAAAATTTAAAAAAAAAATGTATTAACCAAGATACATAATGCATTCATACTGTAACCTTCAAATCTGCCTCCAAAAGCAGGCCACCTAAGTAGTCCATATGCATACATTTGCACTACAATATATACTCTTCTACAAAATTAAAAAAAAAACTTGTACTTTAACAAAATAAATGCTAGCAAATCATAAAAACAACCCATACAACCAACGGATCTAGCAAAATTCCATCATCCATAATGCAGTTTCTAAGTTTCTTACATGAATAAAGCCATCACCACAAGTTATATTCACAGAAGTCTATAAGAAAAATGTATTCACCTAGAAAAAAGAAAAATAACTTCAAAATCCAAACATTTTTATACAAAGCAAGAACTCAGCTTCAACACATACCATGAAATGAACAAGGTGCTTTAGGAGGAAAAAAAATAGCTTGAAAGAATTACACATTATGGGTCCCAGATATTGTATGTTAGAACCAGATTTTCTCCTTTCTAGCATACACAGGACAAGTGAGTAAGAACTTTCAGGTGCTGGCTCTAGTCCTCCCACATCAGCATTAAGCTCACAAGATGGCTGGTTTTTGTCCCTTGTTTTCAATAGTTTTTCATACAAACAAATAACTTTGGTTGAGCAAAAGATGCAAATGAAAAAGGGGGATGAAATGGACTGGTTGAAGCCCCAAAACAAAGTGCATAGCAGAATTGTCTGCACTACCATGGACAGCTAGCAGCTTCAGTACATTCATGCTCTTAAACACCCCTCATTTAACCACAATCTCAACTACATAAACCAAGCATACTAGAGTTGAAGAAAACCAGAGAAGAAACATCATTTTTTTGTGAAAGCATAGGATAAACAGCAAGGTAGCTCTCGGCAAACTTTAAAAAGTAATTAATTTTCAAATTATTTTTGGAACTATTCTTTCACTAATCTATATATATTGTCTTCCTCACATGAGACGCATCATGTATTGTGTGCACCTTTATCTTAATCATGTATCTATGTGTTGTGTATCTCTCATAGGAACACACTAGAATCCAAGCATGCATTATACATTTGCAGAGAAATGAATTAATTAATTCATCCAATACAATTGCCTCCTACCTATAAATATGACAGAATTATATCCTGGTGAGTTCTTTTACTACCAAATCTTTGAATATCTAGCCATAATGATTCTAACAAAAACCATGATATTTATTTAATGAAACTTTTTCAGCAAGATGATAGAAAATGTGGGCCATGAATATATGGAAGATTTTTTTGGTTGTTGTGAATCACTATTAGCAGAAGACGAGCTTCTTGTTCTGCAGGTATTGATATATATATATATATATATATATATATATATATATATATATATATATATATATAGGAGGAGGAGGAAAAGCTAAAAATGTCGCCTGGCTTTCACCATAAAAATACTGTTTATGTCCGGTGGAATAAAAAAAAAATATTGACACAAACTACATACTTCCTTTGTTACATTTGACTAGTAAACACCTGAACTTCAAATCTTGGGACACAAACTACATACATTTTTCTTCAATGAAATCTTGGTAGCATATAAATTTCTGGCACTAGCAACTACATAAAATCAAAAAGACAACTAAGATGCATTTCTAAAAGGTTTAGAAAGTAGCATACCGAGATCATTCTGCTGATTACTCTCATCAATATCCTTAAAGCAAACAAAGAATAAGTTTAGAGAAAGAAAAGTAAAATGCAGGTAAAAAACCTACATCGAAACATAGTTCCTTTTGACTTTCTTCTAACATATCTTCATTCTGGCTCTCTGCCCACATATCCTAGATATTCCCCACAGAAACATTACACAAGGAGGACCATATCAAAGAAAAAATATTGTAAAATAGAATATAAATTGAATATACCGTCTACTGGGAAATGGCAAGCCAAATCTGTTAACGAGGATGCTGAGAGGGGTGGTCATGGTGGTTGCTTGGGGTGGAGTGGTGGCTCGAGAGGAGCACCGTGGCGTTGGGGAGAGCTGGTGGCCGTGGGTTGCGAACAGAGCAAGGGAGAGAGGGACAGCCTCGGGCTGCTGGGCTAGGCATGGAGGAGCAGGGGGCTTCGACGGAGATTTGGCGACGACGTCGACGTGTGGGTGGTGGCGAACGACGCCCTTAGTGGCGGCGATGTAGAGAAATCCGAGAGAGAGAGAGAGATGAGGCCAGATCTCGGGAGGACAGAGTTCGGCAGGGCGCTGGGGAGAAGGAGGGGATGGCCGTCGAGGTGTGGTGGGCTCGCTGGCGACTGACAATGCTTGCCGGCGTGGGTTCTGCTCGAGAAGAGCTCGGGAGACAAAGGGGAGGGATGGGGAGCGAGGGGAAGAAAGGATGGAGGGAAACGATTGGAACGAGCGGGCATTTTAATTTTAGGTTTGCAGTATTTGCGGCGTCTTCATATCGCCACAAATTCTTAAAACCTCGCTGCAAATACGAAAATAATTATCAACGAAAATAGTATCGCTGGAAGTACTCACTTGGTGCTGAATTACGCGGCGAAATTTAAAATTGCTGCAAACAATTTATATTTGCAGCGACTCTTTTTGCAACAATTTTGAAATCGCTGCAAATAAATTTTTTCAGCGATTTTTAAATTTAAAAAATCACTGCAAATGAAAACTTTTACATTTGCAGCACTTAACTGACCGTCGCAAAAAAAAATTTACTATTGCGGCGAATTTTTCGTCACAAAAATTTCAAAGTCGCTGCAAAAGACTTTTTTTTATTTGCGTCAAATACAACTGTCGTAAAAAATAAAAAAATCGCCGCAAAAGATCATTTTTTAAATTTTATGTAAAAATTATGCGACGATATAAAAATCGCCGCAATTAAAGGCTTTTTGCAGCGATTTTATTTTCAACAGACATAAAATCGCCGCAAAAGGCCTTATTTCTTGTAGTGATGACATGATTGAACTTATAAACGAAATTAAAATTTGATTCTCTTATAATAAAATCATGACATGTTAACTCAGACTGTATGCTCCAACTGCCTTGCAAATAGCATTACTCTCTCGTTTTTGATATCTTTATAGAAAAAGAAAAAATAGTATTGTTATATATACACTACACTTTCATCTCACTATATAAAACATGGCATATTTATTACAATTAGATGATAAAGATGATCATCCAATGATAATAAATGTTCTACATCTTACATAATAGATTAATGAAAGTGAGATGGTAGTGTGGTGTATATAATTTCTTAGAAAAAATAGAGATATTGACCTGCCAGTATTTGGTGACCTAAGAATTACAAAATAATCTATTCATTCAAATCATTTCTATTTCCATCGTTCTCTCCCTCCTTTTTAGAATTTGTTCCAGACATTTGCTTGATCTATTCATTCAAATTCCTTAAAAAAGATCTCCTTTTTAGGATAAATTTTGTTTTTCATCTTAATTTGTTTTTTAATATGATCTATTAGTCATATTAAGGAATTTGTCGCACTTTAAACGATTTAATATGTCAACTATTAAATGAACAGTTGTCTAAGATGTGTCACGATTGAATCTGAAATAATTTAGAGTAAGGATTAACATTGCTCGTTTGGAAAAGACTGCAGAAATGAGTTTTTCTTTTCTTTTCTTTTTGTGTGTGTGTGTGGGGGGGGGGGGGGGGGGGGGTTGGAATTTTTCATTTTTATTTTATTTGATCATCTCCCAGCAACCCCCTCATGTATACATACAGCTTCAGCGCGCATACATGAAGCTTCCCTGATCCGAAAAGCACCAGATCCTTTTCAAAGTTTTCCAACCGTTGCGACCGCGCGAAACTATACCCTTCCACCCGAGACAACTCTTTCCATATTAAACCCAATGTTCGAAACGTCGCAATGCTTCAGACAGAAACATCTTCCTATAAATCCAACTCCAAACCCTTTCCATTTCTCTCACACTGATCTCGATCTCTCTCGTCCGGCCACAGACAGACAGGCAAACACAGTTTTCATCCCTTTCTCTTTCTGCATATACAAGCAAATAACTCTGCACTCTGTGCCCGGCCCCTAGTTCGATAACATGGACGCCGGGCCGTCTTCCAACATTGTCGCTCACATCACGGAAAGGATTCTGTTTCGACGTATGATCGATATTGGATTGAACCCAGAGGAGTCCATGAAAGTCATGGCCTTTTGGATGTGGCTGGAGGCCCAAAGCTTCAAAGAACTGGTGCGTAAGATATCCTCCAACAATGAAATTTTTTTGGCACTGATCACTGACGAAGCCAAGGCAGTTCTGGCCATTCTGGACTCCCGTTCGACTGCACCAGTTTTGAACAATCTTTGTCCCATTACATCCATATTTTCCCCATTCTCCATCCATGAAATCTTTGGGGACAAAGAGAGCGTCTCCAAAGGGGTCACGGACGTTTACAACAGGGTTTGCTGCGTGATATTTAAGGACTTGTTGGAAGAAAGAGGTTCAAGAGTGAGGACTAGTGATGAAGAAGGTGGTCGGGCTGGAGACGAGAAGGCTGTTACTAGAAGGGTGAGGCAATTAATTGGGGAAGGTATGAGCAGATCAAAAGGAGCTGTGCTGGACTTAGTTGAGGCTTTTCCCGATGGGGTTGAGAAAACTTGGCTGCCGAGTTCTTTGGGAATAAGCGAAGGGGAAGGTGATGCAGAGACTGTTCGATCCACACTAAATCCATTTGCTAAAGAATGGAATCCTGCAATAGAGCGTGCGCCAGAGGAAGAGAGGTGCTTGTTTCTGACTTTCTCTAAGGGCCATGCTCTTACTGGGAACCAAATCACCAATTTCTTTAACCGGTCAGTCTTCTTAATATTTTCTGTGTTTCATTAATGAAGGAGAAACGTACATGAGTTTGATATTGAACCACATCATAATAAAGTTTCAATATTTAGTTAAAAAAAAATTGACATTTAAGCAATTACTGATCTAGCAGATATTTTTCTTTTCTTTTCTGCATGCATGGGATATATAATTTTTTACTTTTCTTGCCAACAGTATTACCACATGATCTAAGATTATCAGTGCTTCCCTGTTCCAAGATTTCAAAAACAAAAAAGGAAAAGAATAAAAGCAGAAATTAAGTGAGAAATAGGTCATATATATACACATGATCATCTTTTAGTACTTATATATACTATATATAGATATAAGAAATGTGTGGTAGATCCTATATATTAATGTTAAATAATATGTGAGCATGCAGGAAATATGGGCAGTGTGTGGAAAGGGTATATGTACACAGCCCGGATCCAAAGAGGCCGGCACTTTTCGGGAAAGTAGTGTTCGAAACAAGTTCGATACCAGCAATAGTCATGGGTAAACTTGAGCAGGCCAAGTTCAATGTCGATGCAAAACCCCTTTGGTGCAAGTGGTTTGACCTAAAGAAGAAGGGTCTTGCTGCAAAGAAATAATAATTAGCTTTTGTTAATCCTAAATATTCACAATATTATATATATATTTATATATATTCTGATCTGAATATAGTTTTCAATATCGAATCTTGTTTTTTCCCTATCAAATTATGCCATCCACACTATTTGTGCAATGCTGCTCTCTCTCTCTACATGTAGTCCGGTGCTTTAATAATCTAAAACCTTTTCCCATCACTCATGTTCTTGTAAGTAGTACTACAACAATTTAATAATTTGAAATGTTGGGTTATACTATTCTATACGCAAATCAAAAGAAGATCGTGCATGCATGCTATGAAAATGATATTGACATCCATAACCCCGACTTTTGCCCATTACAAAGCAATTTCTTCAGAAAGTGAGTTTTTTTTATATATGGTGGAATTAATTAATTAAATTGATGTATTCTGATTGAAGAAAGAGAGAACCATAGAAGGACATATATATATATACAAAAAAAATCTTCAAAACTTTTTACTATTCACTCACACTCCACCTTTTTTTTTTAAATATTTTTTATATGAATAGTGAATAAAAAATTTGAAATAATTTTAAAAAAAATTCAAAAAAAAAAATTAAAAAAAATATAGAATCTAAAATGTGAATGAATGTTAAGAAATTGTATAACAATATATATATATATATATATCATATTTCTGTCTCTTCGTGGAGAGTCGCTAAAGGGCCAAATACCCTTCGGGTACGTAAAACAAAGCACCTAACAAAAGTTGATGTGAAAGTTGATATACATTGCGCCATTCCACTTGCATCCCGAATCCCACGTCTCTGCCGTAAAAGCATATTGACCCAATAAATTGTATTTGGTCGTCATGCAAATTGTATTTTTATTTTATTATAGAATTGTAAATAAGTTGGTATATAATAGTAATTTTATCAGTTCTCAATTGTATTTGGGTCTGACCATTGATACCACACAATCTCTATATACATATCATTTTTACACATGAACTTTCTATTAAATTTTTATTACTTTTTATATTTATATTCATTAAAATAAAATAAAATCCAAATAATATCAAGCAAAATAATATTTTAATAGTAAGTTTTGGAAAAATTGTATATAAATTCCGTGCATAATATTCTCAATACTTGAGTACAAGAACTTAAAATAGCAATTTGCTATCTGAAAAAAACACGTCAGTCAATTGTTTGAACGTTGCCGAAGAAGATATATCTTTCACGTTTCGTTGTTTGAGATTCTAATATAAGTTGGTAGCTTGGAATGGACGCTCCAAATATTGACCATTAGGTACCGTTTGATAGTAAATAAAATATTATTAAAATAAAATATTGACCATAAGGTACCGTTTAAAAGTTAAAAATTAAATAAAATATTATTAAAATATTATTATTATTTTAAAATTTTAAATTATTTATTATATTTATATAAAAATTTAAAATATATATAATAATAAGATAAGATAAGATAAATCACTATTATTATCTAAATGGAGTTTAACGTGGAATTTTCTTTTGTAGATTTTTTGCATTGACTCATGAAAAGTCTAGGGACATGCGTACGTATCATTCTTACAAAGTTACAACGACAGGTTCGTCGTGATTAACATGATGTTAATTTCTTCGAAAGTACAAGAACAAAGATTCGTCGCGTGCAACTCACAATTCCGAAGCCTTTAATTTAATGCTTCATCGCCTCAGCATCAGCAGTGTTGCATATGTAAGCCATCTAGAAAAAGCTTTATAAAAAAAAACGAAAAAGAGAAGAAAAAAAGAGTCATCTAGAAAAAAGCAACGACCAGCATCAACAGGGGTCAATTCTCTTAATTATTGTTGTATTTAGATGTTGAATTGACTTAAAATAAAAGTTAAAAATTAAATAAAATATTGTTAGAATATTATTATTTATTATTTTAAAAAATTAAATTATTTATTATATTTTATATTAGAATTTAAAAAAGTTATGATGATTAGATAAGATGAGTTTGAGATCCAAACTGGCCGTATCATAACGTACATAACTATGAGAAAAATAAATAATTGTGACAAATTATTTATGACGATAATGACTATTTACGATGAAAATAAATTTATTTTAACAAAAAATAATTATTTTTACAGAAAATAGATGACGACTAATAAGCAGTTTTCTTATATAAATGCTAGAAGAGAAGATAAACATTAAAAAGTAAAAAAAAAAAAAAATTAATTATATTTCTATTCCATGGTGTAGATGCACTCTCCATGACTACTGAATTAATATTCTATGTTTTGTAACAAAATTTAATTACTCTTAAATTAAATTTTATCACGTTACCAAGGTGGATAATGAAGATTAAAAAATGATTTTTTTTATAGGGAAACTTTTTGGGATAAAGCTCGATTATGATGGACGGTAGATTTCTTGTAAAATTATGTTATTGTTAAGAGATATCCATTTCTCGATTTAGAATATAAACTTAAATCAATATTAAATTATAATAATGGTGTTTAGAAAAGTATAACAAAAATATCTCATACTCTTTTGAAAACATTGATTCTATGACATAATTGGTGGAAAATGATCGATATCATAGAATGACATATCTTTTAATATAACTAATCAAACATAATAGTGAACTTGAATTAAATAAGATCATTAGATACATGACCGACATGAAAAAATCTAAACACGTGTTCTTTCTCGAAAGTTATCTAATAAACTATTTTAAAATAAATAAGAGTATTATTAGATTTAAAATTATATTCATCATTTTCACATATTATATTTTTTTTAAATTATTTAAACAATTTTTAAGATTTCTTAGGCAACGCCAACCAAACCCTATTCTTGATCAGTAAATACCTATAAATACGCTCATTGCTAAACATGTCGCTTCAACAAATCTCGTCTCTCTCACTCTGCCGCTCTTGTCCTCGGCGGCTCAGCTTGTTCTCAATCTCTATAGCTAGCATACAAGTAATGGACTTCTCGGAAACGCAGGCCCAACGGGACCACCAAAACGTGGTGGTAATGAGGCACGGCGACCGCAAGGACAACGACGATCCCCTATGGGTGACGAATGCTGCGAAGCCCTGGGACCCGCCGCTGGTGGAGAAGGGCCGGGAACGTGCCTTCTCCCAGGGTCGGAAGCTCCGGAACAATCTCGGCTTTCCAATCCACCGGGTCCTCGTCTCTCCCTTCCTCCGCTGCGTCCAAACCGCCTCTGAAGTCGTCTCCGCGCTCTGCTCCATCCACGACGACCCAAACATCCTCACTTCCGATGACGTTTCCATCGATCCCTCTAAAGTCAAGGTCGAGCCTTTCTTTTACCATTACTGATGTGTAACATTTATCTTTGTGTATATGCAATATGTATATGTGTTTGTTGAGCTTGATTACCTTTGATACGAGAATTGGTATTACATTTGCTTAATCTGAGTCCTTGGTTTTGCAAGATCTAATAAATTTAAAATAATAATCAGGATTCAGAATCATGGTAAGCTTTTGTTGTGATCATGGTTTTTAAGAACATCTCTAAATTTAGATGATTGTATCAAGGATTGGATTATTTGATTTTTTAGTGTGAAACAGGAAAACCTATATCTCCCATTTCTGAGAAATTGTATTAGACCCAAGTTCTAGTTTACAAGCATATTCTGGATCTCAACCACTCTAGATTGCAAGCAAGTTCTAGATGGCGTCGTCTTCACCCGCCGCATACAAAAACAGTGAAGTAAGAAGATGAAAGAAGGATCAAACCGGCAAACCCACCACGACACTTCTCTTTAATGCTCGTTAAGGGTGTTAGGTTCATAGACTGGTTGGCTAGATTTGGCTTCTGGACCTCTTTTTGGTTGGTTATCTTGCATCTGACAAAAACTGGGCAGAAATTGAAGTTATAAATGGAAGGAGAGCCTGACCTTATCCTTTAATTTAATAATCTTACTACGTTGTATTCCGATGTGACCAATTTAAATATCATTAGCATGTTAGGCACTCAGCCTTGGAGTTATTGGAAAATCTGAAGAGCTAATTCAAAGAATGACTTAGTCCATGAAACGGAAAGATTGGATTGACTTTGTGCTTTATTGTTTAAGTCACTGCTTATCACCATAAGTAGAATTGGATATCTGTTAGCTAATCAACTTCCTTCTTGAACTCTTTCCCCAAATTTCAGGTCTCTATCGAGTATGGATTGTGCGAGATGCTAAACAAGGAAGCGATCAGATCTGGTTTCCCTCAAGACGGAAACTGGGGCTTCAATATCTCAGAGCTTGAAGCAATGCTACCAGCTGGGACAGTGGACAGCACTGTGGAACATGTGTATAAGGAGGTATACATCGTTTTTAAATTTCTGTTTCTATCAATAGTTTCATGGCATAAGTAGAAATAGATGCGTACATCTGCACAATTTTGCCTGATAGAGGGATCTTTTCTGGAGGAATTGTAGTTGCCGCAGTGGGAGGAGACAGTAGAGGGTGCAAGGGCTAGATATTTGCAAATCTTTCAGGCACTGGCAGATAAATATCCTACAGAAAACTTGCTACTTGTCACTCATGGTATGCTTCATTCTTGGTGACACTCTTAAATTTCAATCTGTGCAACTATATTGAGGATTTATTTAGCAGTTTGGATTATGCAACCAAATATGGTTACATAATGTACTTCTTGGTGATGGTTCCTTTCCTCCTACCCAAAACTATAAATTAAAAGTAAAATAAAACCTCCTCATTACAGGAAAAGAGCCTCTGAGTAGTGAGTTATTCTTCATGCAGGAGAAGGAGTTGGGGTGGCGTTTTCTGCATTCAAGAAGGATTCTACCGTTTATGCTGTAGAGTATTGTGCATATACAGAACTAAGACGACCCATCGTCCATAAAGATGGATCGTTTGTTGCTGGAGATTTTGAGACACGTAATTGGCAGGACATCAAGTACATTCCATGAAATGCTGTGGCAGACGATGTCAAGTATAGTGACCGTGCGTAATATTTTCGATTGAACTCCTTTTTCAATTCGAGTAATGATAGATACAGTTTTTGAGTATGCAAGTCTTATGCACCTCCTTTAAAAAAGGTTGGGGCTATTAATAAAAAATAGTTTTTTCACATGTATTTTAGATTTATCAATTTTTTTCAAAAGGAATGTACAAGGTTTGCACCCTAAGACTGAAAATATCATTTTTTATTTCAATAATTTTGGTGCTGAGCTTCATTTGATGGACAAGATAACCAAACACTAGGTTTTTCCCCTCTTCTTGTGATTATTTTCTGCTTTGCCTCACAGTGTGAGATGAGAAGAAATGCTGGGAATTTCCTTTTCCATTGGAGTAATATACTTGTTCATCCCCACGTTTTCTTAAGCATTGTCAATCCTGACTAAATAAAAAAAAGGACGGTGCTACTATGTCACCCAGCGCTGCCTCTAGTGCATTTGTATTTTTTTAATTTTTTCTTTCTTTCAAACAATTTTCAAACATCTTTAAATATTGAAAAAATACCAATTCACTAATAATACCTTCTTAATTATTAAGAAAAAAATTTTAAAAATGAAATAAAATTTATGAGTAGCCAAATTTAAAAGACAAACTCAGATGGTATAGTATCATTTTCTATAAAAAAATGATCGAAATTTTTCATGGTACTCTCCCACAAGTATCTGATGCCATTTTTTGGGGGAGTGTAAATACACGGGCCCCCTTTACTTATATTTTCATAAGAACGTTTTTTTTTTTTCCATAATGCACAATTATCTTACGGGATTCAGTGTAGAAAAGATGACCAAAAGTAGCATTGTTAAAACTACCCCTAATGAACGATTATCTTCAGAATTTCAGTGCTTTGGATGTAATATCTCTCCGGTTTGGCCCTCGAAGCATAGAATTGTCCCTCCACTTTTGCTGCTATAGGTGTCGTTTTTCCTCTTTTAGTAGCAATGATATGGACAAGAACTTGGAGATTAATCGAAAGAGCAACATGATTGAGGCTTTTTGTTATCTTTTGTTAGGAGTACCCTATTTGAGATAAAGAACCGTGGACATAAAGTCTACTCTAATTTGGGGGGAATGAATTCTGGGTGTCCAGTTTGAGAATGTGAGAGCTGGTTGACTACATTATATGGAACCTTAACCAACCCCCCAGCCCCCCCAAGAGGCAATGAATCCAAACACGAAAAACACTTGCAAAGATGAGCATAGACTGAAAAACTAGGAAGGAAGATTCCCATTCATATAGATTACACAGAGTTTAGAACAAATAATTGCAATTACATGCAGTATTTGTATCCCACAAGGACCTTGTATTTCTAGCCAATAAACTAAGTACGAAGTACTGCCCCCCCTAACACCGAAACAACAACAATGGCACGGACAATTTATAGGTCAGAAGAGCTTGGAGCTGGCTCAATATGATCAAACACGTCAGTTGGGAAGTCATCAAAGATGCTGTCCGGGGTAATGGGAATGTCAATTTTTTCCTTGGCACCATTTCTGCAACTTCCTACAGGTTCAAATAATTGAGTTCCAATGGGAATCGGAGCTCCATTTCCGAGTCCAGAAGCATCAAGTGTTCCAAACATATCAAAAATACTGGGGTCTTCAAGTCTGGCCAAGAGTTCTTGGCTTTCTGGTGAGAATGTGATGTCTGGTTGGGATTGTGGAATTTGAGAAAATGGGATTTGTTGTACTTGGGACTCAATGAATGGGCTCTTCTTGGCTGGGGAGAACTCGTGATGAATAAGGCGAGTGTCAAAATTAAGCAACTTGGAGTTAACAAGATCTGGTAGTGGAACCATTCTGATCATTTCAGAGTTCTCCATGCAGGATGATGAGCATGACTGAGCCCTTGCCGATGATTCTCCCTCCAATGAAGAACTGAACTTTCGAGCCTAAAAATAAATAAGCAACAATTATAATCGAGGTTTGTGTCCCGAGAAAATAATGTTCCAAGAGTTCTGCAAATAATATTAATGCAAACCCCTTAAACACTATGGATTCTGCTTCAAACACCCTGAAATGAAATAGATCGAACTTTATAATTAGAATGATAGTAGCTATTCTCTGCATTTTACCTCCAGAGCAGGACAACTATTGGACCCTTGACAACAACCGTGGCTAGACTGAGCTTCCCTTTTGTTCTTCTGTGGTTTGGAGGGTGTTGCTGAAGTCTGCAGAATCCTCGCTAGCCTTTTCTGCCTGCTACTCCAAAAGTTCTTCACATCATTATCGGTTCTTCCCGGCAGATAGGTTGCGATTTTCGCCCATTTGTTCCCAAACTGTGCCTGCAACTCTATCACCACCCTCTCCTCCTCTAATGAAAATTTGCAGCCACTAAGGGAGAGACACACACACCCCAGGAAAAAAGGGTTAGAGAACACCCATCTCTCTGATCTTGGTTATAAATCAAACAGGATATGAAACATGGCTTTGACAACTGCGGAGAGATCTATGATCAGCATTTTCATAAAATGACAGTACATTCATGGGAGAATACATACAAAGATCCATGATTGCATGGTTATACCTAGTATGAAACATAGTAACGACCACTATTGGAGAGGGGAGAAAACCCATGATCAACATTTTCATCATATACTAGGTACGAACATGATAACAGACATTTTAGTGCAGATATAGGTCGAATTGAGGAGAAACCCATCACGAAAAGTATAATTAAACACCAATAGATACATCTAAAAGAACTTGCATACAAACAAACATGTAGACATCAACCCAGAGAGAGAGAGTGTGTGTGTGTGCGCGCGCGCAATAATGGTGGGTGGGGTTTACTTCTTCAAGTTGGGTCTAAGCTTATTGACCCAACGAAGACGGCACGACTTTCCGGTCCTCTGCAAGAGGCCTTTGGATCGAATGGAGCTCCAGTCTCTGGGGCCATACTTCTTCACATGGTTTAACAGCACTTCATCTTCCTCTGCCTTCCATGGCCCTTTTCTTATACCCTCATCTCCATTCGCTTCCATTTCTCGCTACTCTCTCTCAAATTCGCAAGTTTCTCTCAGGAACATTCACTTCTCCCTGTTGTTTCTTTTTTTCTTTTCTATTTTTTTCTCTGAAAAGCTTCACTGGGTTTTTTGCTTTCTCCGTGTATGTTTCCTTAAACTTTGTAATGGAGTGACAGTTAAAGACGGTTATTCCCACTACCCTCCACAAAGGAGCCCCACTTTCCCGTATTTGTCTCTGGTTTTTGAAAATGGTACCGTGTGAAGTCTCAGAAATGTCCCTCTACCCTAATCCTTTTCTTTTCTTCTTTTTTTTTTTTTTTTTTTTGAGTTAATAATCGAGATCATTTTTGCTCTTATTGGTTTCTATCCAAAACCTATCTTTTATTTCATTTTCTCAAGGGTACTTGGGGTAAACCAATTTCTTGCTCTCTAAAATGCCAAATGGGCTTGTCTACAAAATGTCACCTACTGCAAGATGTAATGGATAATACCAAATATTTTCATTAATGATTTTTCATAATGAAAATTTACATTTCTAGTTTCATTTAAGGAGGCTGTCTCGTTAAGGACAATCTTGCATAGGATGGATCAAATTATGCCAAATGCCACCAAGGACAATCTTGTAGAGAAGTTAATTGAGAAAATAAAAGAAAATGAATCCCCAGTTTCATCTCGGAGAAACATAATTTACGAGCTTCAATCATGTCACCATTTCCAGTTGTTTCCATGCCACATCACTCAACTATAACTTCCACCAAGTATTCTAAAGACAATTTTCCAGTTGTGCATGCTGCAAATTACACTGTTTTTCAACAGAAGTGTAATCTACGAATCAAACCTACAAAAACAGCATAGGGATCAAATTGTCCCAAATAGGAGAAACGCACTTATAACACCTAGATGTTTTGACAGAAATGGATTTAGAAAGGGAAAAAAAAAAAACTAAACACCAAGATACAGGATATCCAAGGTCCAAGGAACTGTAAAAAATTTCTGGCTACGTAACCCACTCTGCACGAGTGAAGCACGCATCCTATACCTATATAGCAGCTACATTTCCCATTGTTTCGTGACCAAGGCAAATCAGAGGCCTCTCTTTTCTCCCACCATTGACACCATTAGCGAATGGCTTCTATTCAGATCCCCATCACAAGAACCGGTTCCATAAGCTGAAACCTGAGAATGCTATTGTTCCTTGATGTAATCTGCCATCAATGGGCATCATAGCGATGATTCCGAGCGTTCAGCCACCATGGTTCCAACTGCCTTTGTGTCATGACCAACATCAGAATCATGTGCAATATGATCATGAACACCATCTCCTGAGATAGCATTGACAGCAAACGATGTGTTCTTAGGTATGCTTCCATTTCCACTATTCAAGTCTACACCTTCATTCTTCTCCTTGACGCCAGAAGTTTCATCCATATCAACCACCAGTGATTCGACAGGCAAGGATATGGACGGGGCATTGGGATCGGCATCATGAATGCCAGAAACTGTAGGCTCAACACCATTCTCTCCAAGACCATTTTGATGGGTCACTATGTGTTTCTCCCGAAACTCTGCAGTTGGAGCAACATCAGTCAATACCGGCTCCACATCCATCATACTTTCATGGCCATCTTTATTTAAGATATCATCTTGAAACCCATTACAATCACTGAAAGCATCTTTGGGGAGTGGATTCTTGCTCCCTGTATTAGTCAAGACTCTATCCCCGCTTTCCGAAAAGACAGTGCGAGCTACAACCTCATCAACAGAATACAGTCCAGGTGGAGAAATACAGATGGATGATGGCTCAGCATCCATATCAGCACAAGGAATTTCTTCACCAGCCCCCTCACCACAACTGCCATTTCCACTGGCAACCATATCAATCAGCCCACCACCAACAGCACCTACAATACTGCCAGGATCCTTGTTTACATTCCCACAATTTTCATCATGAGAAGATACGTCTTCATCCATACAGTTACTCTGATTCACTAATTGTCTATCTTGATCAGCACAAGGCACCTCAACAGTTTCCTGCTCAATGTTGTCTACAGTCTGCTTCTGATTGGAATCCAACATAGTTTGACAGCCATCTAAATCAACTAGTTGATATAGCTGCTTTTGTACACAAACTGCTAAAGAAACAGCATGATCACGAATCAAAGAATCATGGGGCGGGCAATGTAGCAAGTCTATCAATGCCTTGTGGTACTGCAATAGGCTGATAGATGGCATAGTAGATCCTCGATGACGGCATACATTAATAACTTTGAACATATGCTCACAAATATTGCCCATTTCAGCCCATCTGCAATTGCAAATACCAAACTGCGAGCCGGGATTCCAGACGACATAAACTTTATCTCGATCAAGCTGGTCAGCAACTTTTGCACATCTATCCTCTATGATAACATCAGTGTCTGGAATCTTCCATGCTTTCCGCCAAGTTGTTAATCCACTCACCCACTCATCTTTCCAATATCGTGCAAAATCATCCTTCCCTGAGTACTCATCAAGCCAGAAGTAAGAATGAACTTTTGTGCCCAACTTATCAACCAACCAATCAGCACGTTGGTAAACACCAGGGTCCTTCTCATTCAATAACCTGAGATTCAACTGGTTGTGGTAAAACTCCATTGCTGCACACGTCTCCTGGCTGGCAAGGGGAAGAGATTCTAGTGCCGTGGTCCATGCTCCTGACAACAACAAAAAAAACTCAATTCAATAATTTCTTTACAAAAAGGAAAAAACAAAGACTTAAATAGGAAAACCCATGGAATCTTTTTTAGGGCAAAAATGTATATCCTTCACCCCAAATACAATCAAGTTGATCTTTTATCAACTAAGATTGTTGACTCATCTGGCCCTTTCAGTGGTGTTGAAGACCTGGAATAAATTATACATTTCTTAGCTTATCTTACAAGAGGGGTCATATAATTCCTCCATTTAAGTGACCAACCTATTCTAGGATACCATATCGCCTTAAAGTAATCCACAAAATCTGACTCGTCAACAAAATCTTCCAATATATCCTCAAACAAACCAACAGTTCCCTGCCTTCGACAGATGTCATCCACTGCCTGCCCAAGCCGTCTTGATAGCTCAACTCGCATCTCAGTTGCCAGACATTTCTTTATTAAGTTCTTATGCCAAGCATGACGGACACGCCAAAAGCATATCAATACAGAGCACTCAAATACATCCCTGAAAAAAAAGCATAAGAGATATAAATTGTTGCCAGACATTTCTTTACTAAGTTCTTATGACAATCATGACGGACACGCCAAAAGCATATCAATACAGAGCACTCAAATACATCCCTGAGAAAAAAGCACAAGAGATATAAATTCAGTGACTCAAGCAAGTGCCGTTCATTAATATATAGAAGTTACAGCTCATCATGCTACAAGGTCCTGTCCCACTATAACTAGTTTTCAGCATGCTTATTAACCAAATCGCCAAGAAAAACTCATAAATTGGACTAGGAACCCAAAAAATGATGTTGGTTAACATTTTATCCTGATCACGATAATTTTCCATGCACAATGATATGTGCTCCAAAATTGATTTCCCATATGGTTAGAATGATATCACTGAAGCTACTTCTTTTTTGATGAGTTACTTATCATTTCATTTAAAAAAACACATAAAAAATTTCCCAGTACAGAAGAAGTGTGCTACAAAATATCTATAAATACTACAAAAGAAGTGGAATTAACACTGCCTAAGGTAGATACCCAATAATGCAAAGTTCTGAGGAATAGAAATTAAATCGGGACCAGCATGTTATTGAAGCTACTTTTAGCCATAACATGCAATAGGATATGAAGTGTCAACAAGCTGATCTGAATCACTAAGCATGTAAACACTAAAGAGGCTAGAAAAAAGGATGTCAAGTAATACTAATCAGATAATCGTATGACCAGGACCCTTGCCGCCACTATAAGCCAATGACATCCTGGGACTATTTTTTTTCATATACAATACTTCAAGCATATATTTAGCTATATCTAGAATTAGAGTGGTAGACTTTGCACCCAACCTGATTGTAAGGACATCACTTAGAGGATCATCCACAATGAACCCAGCCAACTTCCAAGTGGGGTCTTTAGTGCGAACTCTATTGTAAAGAGCTCTCATCCATCTATGCAAATCTGAACTTGCAAACCTCGGTGCCATTATCCAAGCCACAGGGATAGCCTTGTTGTCAGAGTTGAACACAACAAGACTGTGAACAGGGTACTGGATCAAATTGCATAAGGCACACAGTTAGTTTTCTTGTAAATATAAAAACTAAGGTCACACAAACTTTAAATAAATAATAAAACAAAAACAGACCTTCAATTTATTTGTTCCAAACCTTGAATCAGAAGCCAGAAGGCTGCGATTACCAAACCTAATCATTTGTTGCAACTGCCACTCTGTTTGAATGCCCAATGTAAAAGGTCCGGAATCAGAGAAATCTTCATGATAGAAAATGTGATCCTGGTGGCTTTCAACCCACATGCTGATACTGACTGCATCATCTGCATCCAGTTCATATGTAGAACGTCGGATGCTCCTCTCCTGTCTCCGAACATACCGATGGGTTAAAAGGTCATCACGGTTACATGGACCGCCCTGTCTCTCTACTGATTCATTGTGTCTTTGCATTATGGTCTCCACAGAAACACCAACATATAGTAGAGATAGGACACGCAGACGGAGGTCCTCTGAGATGTATGGGGCAAACATAGCACGTGTTCCAGCAGCCTTCTTGTCTTGTGGACCATGGCAAGGCAGCCCTTTTTTATCTATATGCTTATCTTCATTATATATGATGAGTGCTACTGATGGTTCAGCAATTAAGCGTTTCACGATAAAGTGGCAAGTGCAACCTCTCTTAGTATTTGGTCTGCCAGCGTTTTTCTTCTTTGGGACATATGTAGTTCTACTTGGTCGTACAATGCCACCCTTCCGGTGGTCATCAGGACCAAAAGAACACCAATACCTATGCAATCAACAGGATAACTTAAACAAATGATGCAGGACCAGTCAATAAAAATCCTAAAAGAACATATTTGAACTTACAAAATATATTCAAGAATGCCATCCACCTTTGGCTTGTATGCCATCTCTGGAGGTCGTCGCCGCCTTGCTTCAACATGAAATCTTGTTGGACACTCTTTATTTGCTGATTCACCCCTTACAAAATCATCCACTCTAGCAAATGGGATTAGAACAACTCTATTAGTTTTGTCACGCCAACCTTCCACCTTTGACCACACAAGGTCAGCAGAAGAAAATTCCAAGGTTGGAGGATTCTGTACAGGAAGGGAGAGAATCTCGTCCCATCTGGCCATCTGCAATGTATACAAGCATATCGAATAGCTATAATATTACAAATAAAATATAATTTTTAAAAAATTTGAAATTAATTAATCGATTGGCAGAGGATTGAAGTCATAAATCAAGTATGCAAAAATAAATCCAAGTTTAAAGGGAACCAAGTTGAGAGATAAATATCATAGCACCAAAAAAAGCACAAAGTACAAACACGGCCACGAGAGACCATTATACTCCAAATCCTTGATCAGTTGGTATAAGTACTAGAAGCATATGGAAATTAGCCACATCTTAAAATCATTTATGGTCAGTGTGTTTTTTTTACATATTTTAAAATCCTTCCGATTGCCCTCACATCAAGTGGCTAATTTCCATAACAAACAAAAGGGGGTGGAGAGTGATATGAGTACAAAAATATACTACATAACCGTACCTCTGACTCTTCCCCCCCACCCCGCGGTTGTTTTGGGATGTGGAAGGAAAGGGCAAGATGTTTTATCCTCAAATTAACTCAGACATGGCTCTCATATAGCATATAGTACATAATAGAACAATTAAAATTTAGAAACAATAAACCATTTAACCAAAGCCGTATATATCAAAAGAAACCTAATACCTCATATAATAAAAGGCAGTACTTTTACACAAAATCTCCAACCATTCAAATTGATTACCGAGTAAAAGAAGAGCAAATGGAAACAAGAATTTGACAATAAAATTTCCCACGTCAACCAATTTCACTCCGCTAGGAATTACAAGGTTTTGATTTTCTTGCATTCCATATAAAAAGAACTCTGCACTTCTCATAATATACCATTTCCTTTACTTTCTTACATTTTGCATATGAGTAAACTCTCTATGTCACGCCCCATATGGGGCGAACCCTTTAACCTGAAATCCACAATAATAAGAACTTAAATACAAAAAAATCCTCCAAAATCAAATGTCTCAAAAATTCTTCCAATTAAAATACAGTAAACACTAGCAAAATTTCTCTTAGCTCAGACAAATCCACTTATGCCACCTGGCACTTATCTCACATTTCTCTTATAATCCTGTCAAAACAGAGGCCATCTTTACCCCCACGGCCGGATTGTGCATTATGCGGATAGCCAAGCAGAACATAAATCACTTTGTGCACTCAAAACAGATGCCACTATTATAACCCATGGTAGGGTCGTAACCAAAGCAGAACAGAATCTTATGCCTCAGAGTTCTTAGATACAAATGCAATAACAGAAGAGTATATTGATCAGACAATATCATATAATCGGATCAAAGTTTCAGATTTCATATTCACATTTTATATAGTAGAGAAATAGAGTAAAAAAAATTGCTCATGTCTACACCAGTCATGTTTAAATGCTTAGATACAGAGATTAATGCAGAATATAACCGAGGCTGCTTTCGTAACAAAATATGCAAGCTTTTTCACAAAATCAACCTCAGTCACTTCTAGGCAAAGTCCAGCATAAGAGCACCACTTACTTTGACTTTTGCAAAGTACTATCTAAGCTTTGAACCCGAACTGTAGCAATATCATGACTTAATCCAGAAAAATATCACTAACATTAATAACTCATATCAGTACAAAACCAACCTAACAAAATTCTATAGCCCGATCGATAGCTCAATAAGATCCACTTCTTTAACCAATTACAATTAAGCTCGGCGTTCCAAACATTTTTTGGTTGATTGGTGGTAAGTTAAATTATTGGAGGTTGGTCGCAAGGCTGTCCCAATAGAGGGAGAATGATTCTGTTGGGTCATTTGCTATGGTTGTGCTGACCATAGCACATTCAATTCCACTACACCCTCCAAGAACAATCTAATTAATCAGCAAACCCCAATCACAGTTGAAATGATAAGTACACGGGTAAAGAGGATACCTCACCAGGCTTCAGGCGGTGTTCGACTGGACTCGGTGATGGAACGGCACGGATTGAATGGTGTCGTGTTGCGGGGCTTGTGGCGCTGCAGCCTCCACTGGTCACGGTGGCGGTACCGGAGAGGGGACAAACAGAGGGTTAGAGAGAGACACGAATTTTGAGAGTGAGAAATACGAACAGAGAGGGTAGACAGAGAGACGAACGGAGAAGTGGACAGAGGCTTACCGGTGCTGGGGTACGACGTGCTAACAACGGCAACGTGTCCTGGATGAAAGGAGTGCGAGGCGTGAAAGATGACAACTGCAAGGCAGAGACCCAGGGACTGGAAACAGTGGTCGTGGAGCAGAGGATGGCGGTGGCGTGGTGTGGAGGTGCGGCTGAGGCGTGCACCGGAGAGGTGAAACAGAGAGAGAGAAATGCCGAGGGTCTTACAGGCAAGGCGAGGTGCGGCGGACCGATGGAACAGAGGGCATACAGGTGGGCAGCGGTGACGTGGTGTAGGGCTTGAGCGGCAGCTGCATACGACGTCGGTGCCGTGGAGCACGGTGGCGGCGTGCAACCTGCGCGTGTATATCGAGCGGCAGCGGCGGAGAGACGTGAGAGATGAGACACAGACTAGGGTATACCTGGTGAAGGCAGAAATGGAAGGAAGCTCTGCATTGTGGGTGTTCAGACTTCAGGAAAGGAATAGACTATACAGTAAACGGTGTTGTCGTCGCAAATTAAGAACCCTTTCTGTAATAATCTCCCTACGCGCGCAGCAAATATCTAATTTATAATTTATAATAATTTCTACTTGTGAGCTATATTTTCACGAAATATATGTGGTAAATTTTAGTCGAGCTATAAATAATCAGCACATGTTTAGAAAAAGTCGCAACTTTTCAAAAATTAAAAAAGAATCGAAAAAATCTCACAATAATAATAGTATAAACTAATGTATTTAGACGTGATGGGTTACATTTATTTTTTATATAAAAATAATTTTAAAATTTAATACATCACAACAAATCACATCAATTGGTATATTTTATTTGATGAGATCTTTTTAGAAACCAAACATTTTCCAAATATAGAAACCATTTGCTAGTTTCTCTTGCAAAGAATACAAAAGAGTAACCAAAGTCCTTATAAACACAATTTCAAACCCTACAAAACAACAAAAATCTTCGATATTCATATATATTCATATATTCTTATTCATCTCTCGCCCTTGGACGAACACCAAGTCCAGCTCTTATATTTGCACCCACTTCCATGAGGTCTTCCACCTATACAAGAAGATAAGCAACCAATTAGTGCACTATCAAGGGTAAATGCAATTTCAAAGTAATCATGTTTAATTTGCTATGTGTAAAAGGTGATATACGAGAATAGAAACCATCATATTCATTATGAAACCCACTCTCTACCCAAACAAAGGAAAGAGAAAAAAATAAAAAGACTTCAAACATGCACAATGCACTCGTGTGCCCATGCGCACAACAAAGGGCAAAGAAAATAATATTTGGTAGACAAACCATATATTCACTTGAAGTTAAACAATGTTATTCACTTTCATGTTTTGCCAAGACACTAATTATTGAAGTTATTTTTTTCGCTTTTCTTTTTTATCCGTTGTTATTCTTTTTAGCAATTGGAAATAACATCTTCAAACGTCTTGATATTAAAATTACTATCCATACAGTGAAATGCCATAAAGTCCTATATCCATACACTCAAAGACTTTCTTCTACTATTAACGCTGATAATTTGTTGCCAAAAGAAAACGAGCCAGTATAGAGAAATAAAATGAGGATTGGATGTCTAGTGCAGGGTAGAGAGCTGAAAGTAGGACCAAACAGGTAGATTTTAGGGATGACAAAGGGAGGTAACAGTTACTTGACTGCAAACCGCATGGAGCTTGGAAGACAGAAAGGACAAGAGGAAGAAATGGATATCAAATTAAAAGCTCATTTCTAGATGTTTTTCACACCCTAAATTTAGCTCAAAGCAATGGACCAAAAACTAAATGAAACATTGGCCCAAATCGGGCAGTCTAGAGGGCACCACAACAGTCTTTGCAAAAGTACTAGGTGCAACTAAACACAAGCAAGGTAACATGAGGAGAAGGTTTTTCTTGCTGTCAATTCGTTGGATGGATCGAGGAAGACAGGATAGGGCGATGGAGCCCAATACTGGTGGGAACTGGGAAGTGGCCAATTGGCCCAGATTGTGAGCTGCAGAGTTTGCTGATCTATGAATCTGTCCAACGAAACATCACATGAGAAGGGTTATGAGTCTGCAGACTTGGGAATGACTGGGCAGGTTGGAAATAACTCCAGTTAAGAGGTTCAAAATTCAGAGGCAGTCAAGGCAAATTATAGCTCAAGTGTGTTTGAAAGACTGTAATACTCTAAGCACCCAACTTCAAAGTTCAAATCATTCTTAGGAAAGCAAGTTAAATATTATAACAAAATGACCCAACCAACGATGACTCCTTCATGTCAGCATTATAACCAGATTATGTCAAACAATATATAGTTGGAACAATATGTTTTTTTTTTTATAAATAGTTGGACCAATATGTAGACCTATTAGACAACTGAAATACCATTTCCAGATATTATGCGGTAAGAATAGGTGCTTGTTCCAATGCCCATCATTACATGCAAACATTACCACCCGGGTGAACTGTCAACATACATATTCAATGGTTTTGACTTCAGCCTGAAACAGGACTTAAGTATCAGATAGACAGAGTTTTTGCAACTAACAAGTGACATTAATACATCCAACTGGTGTAAGATTACGTTAAAAACCCTTTGATTTTCCCCTATGCTCGATTTCCATTATATGAAATTAAAAGGGAACTCGTTGACCTATCTTGTCCAATGTAGAATTTAAAAGCATAGAGGCAACAATTGAGAATGCCATTACTAGGAGCAGCAATTTGCAGATACAGTTTCATTCACCAGATACACATTGGCAAATTTCACCAAAGAAAAAGTGGAAATTATTGCAACAAAAAGAAACTCAACAAACAGTGTCACAAGCGCACGACACGATCAAAGGTTGATGCTGTGGTCCAGAGAAATGAACCTTAAGGTCCCGTTTTTGAATAAAATATTATTATAATATTATTATTATTTGAGATTTAAAATTTTTGAATTGTTTATATTTTTTCATGGAAATTTGAGAAAGTTGAGATGAATTTTCACTTTCCGGGGCCGTCACCGAGGCATCTATACCATGATCTCCTAGTTACACCTCCTAGAGAGAGAGAGACAGAGACAGAGAGAGAGAGGAGCAGACCTTGTGGATGCCGGAGGCCTTGAGAACTGATACGGCGGTAGAGGCAGCAGCGCCGACGAAGAGAGAGGCGACAACGAAGGCTTTCAAGGGCATGAGGCGTGAGTCGCCGGCGTAGCCCCTTCTGTAAGACGATACGCCCAACCCTAACTGAGCCCCACTTGCAAGGGCCCACCACCAGTGGCCGTAGGCCCTACCACCTTCCTTCACATCCTCCATCATTCTTACGATGTAAGTTCGCCTCTCACTGCCAGACTCGCTCCGGAGCTGAAGCGGCTCTCCTTGCTCCAGAGTCCATCCCCACAGTTCTGATTAACTTATATTTATGGGCTCAGCTTGGGCTACTTTTACCTCAGCGAGTGGGTCGTGTCTTGTTGTTGGGCATTGTATGCTATTCATGGGCTTGATCATGGCAATATACAGAAACTTATAGGCCGTGTCTTGTTGTCGGCCTTTGTATGCTGTTCATGGGCTCGATCATGGTATTATACAGTTACTTTCACCGATGGCATTACACAAACACCCTCGTCTCTCTCTCTCTCTCATTGTCACTTAACAACATATGCACTGTAGAGAAAATTCCAAAGAAAATTAATATTTCAGTAAGTTAAATATTAAAAAAAAAAACCAAGTTAATATCCCAAAAGACCTTTTCCTGCTTCCCCCTATCCCTTTATTTTTTTTTTTTAAATTATATCCGGAACCTCTCCAAGGACTTTTGGACCCCTTTGCAGAGTAAATTTCGATCCCGTACCGTACTTTTAAAAGTTTTTTCACACAAAACTGGTTAAAGCAGTGACTTTAGTGTGTAACTTCAAAAGATTGTTTGCACCGTGTTGATCCTTGTTCCCCCTACCCCTTTCTGATTGCGTTCTCCTTCTCTGTGCAGGCTCAGCTTTGAATTTGTGCCGTTTTCATTAGAAAAAGTAGTTAGACAAAAGTGAAACAAAAATTCAACTTCTGTCCCTTCAAAGAGAACAAAGAGCAACACCATTGCAGCTTTCTGGGGCCAACTTTCTATATTCCAGAACAAGAAAAAAATCCCATGTAAATGTTTTTTTGAACTCCAAAGAATAGATCTATGTGCATTACCGGGCGGAGGAATGATGTTATCACAGCTGTCAAAAAGATTCAATTCAAAGGTAACCACAGGGCATAGAATTTTATTTTGCTGAATCACAAACTCTCCAGTACCGATACTGAAATAATGCCATAAACTTATTACAAGCTAAACAGGATTACAAAGTTCAGACGCGATGCTTCATTTTCAATGCGACCTCCTAACAAGCCTAATGAAATTCCACATGGTGAGAGCCAGGACAACGAGTCCAATTACAGTTGCAGTCCCTCTCCAGAAATCATGGAAATACACACTTGTCAAGGTTGCCACGAGGCGGTTCCAAGTGTTTTCGTAGTATCCATTAAGCCTTCCACTGAGATCCGAGTAAAAGGTTCCATTTTCTTCAATCTCAAGGCCGAGTTTGTTGATTAGATCCGTCACTGCAGCGTTGCTACCTAGCTCGTTGACAATAACCTTCTTTTCAACAAGCAAACTGACGTCTTTTTTAGAGGTGATGAGATTATCCAACAGCACAACATAATCGCAGATGAAAGTTTGAGATGGGTAGTGACACTGCTCCAAGGCCATGAGGTTTCGGAAAAGACCTTCAGTTTTGTCGTCTACCAGAAAGGGTGGAACTTCCAAGAAACGTTGCATTCGTGCCAAGAATGTGGTTTTCAAGCATGGTAAGCAAGATATGAGCCATGACAAGTTCAAGCACGGGCAGTTTTCCAAGTATTTACTCTCAGGAAATCTTATTTCAAGCAAAGTACTTTCCCCAGCTGGCCTGAATTTCAACGCTGCCTCGCCAAGCTTTGTCGCTGTATATAGGCATTGAGCTTTCTGGTTCGGTGGTGGAGTAAGTTTTGTTGGTGGCAAGAAAAAATTTCTTACCAAATCTGTGAAATGTTTTACTTCCCGGGTTGACTCTGGCGGCTTTCGATTACACTGAAAGAACTGGCAAGAAAGCTCGAGAAAGCTGGAACTAAACACCTTTTTGCTCAGCCCTTCTTTGAGCTCCTCAAGAACGAAAAAGGGGACCTGATTCTCAAGTAGAATCAGGTCAGACCTTATACCACGTTCCATACACGGTTGATGTAATATATGGTCTTTATGCTCTGTTGAAATTTCAGATTTCTTCAAGAAAAGCTCAATTATGAAGACAGCATCCAACAGTATCATGTGCACAAACTCTTCACTGCTGAGCTCGAAGGTCTCTGAATAGCAACGGCGGATTTTCACTTCGCTTCGCTGGATGATGACTGCAAGATCCTCGTGGCTCGTCCGAGTTCGGTAACAGAAATCCCTCAAATATCTCAGTTTTTGCACTTCCATGTTCCTCAGTTCTTCTCGGCGGTGATGAAATGGGCCAATCGAAACCAGCCTCGGGGTGTATGCCTTTCCATTTATCTCCCGAAGTCTCTTGGGAACCCTGTAGATGCAGCACTCCGGCCAAACAGGAGGCTCCAGAGCAAGTGGTATGTCGATTAACAGCTCTTTGCATTCATCGAGTTCTTTTCCAACGGGATCAGAATCTGTAGCTGCGGGGCCGGCCATCTTTACCATACCTCGAGTTCCTTTTTCTGTTCACGAAAAGCAACAGTAATATTTTTTTGTAAGCACCATTTGCAACGATTCTACAAGAACTTACAATCACTGAAAACACAACCACGGGATACCAAAAGATCCATGAATTTCGACCTTTTATATTTTGATCCAAGTTTTCATTTCTTTGCTCCATTAAAAGTACCAACATACATGTAATTTTCTGTGAGGAGTTTATACCATGGCATATACGTATCAGCAAGTTCAACTACAAGATTTTCAAAGAAAATTTCCCTCAAAATATACAGCAGGTGAAATGGGAAGCAGAGGAATTAACCTGCAAAATCTGCTTTCAAGAAATGCTCCGTTTTGCTTCAGATCAGCACGAGGAAGTCTTCCTCTTTAACTCCCAATGAGGCCAAGACATCTCTTTCTCACTGATTATTATTCCCTCTTCCTCTGCGCGCGCATGTATTATAGTACACAGGGTCCGTCCCTGGCTACATGTGACTGCGATGGGTCTGTCTGTCCCAGGCTGTCACTAGGTCTCTCGCACTTTTATCATTGGTCAAGTGTAATTAGCTTTACTAGTCAACTACGATACATAACAAAAGTAGCGTGCATGGTCTCAAAGGCTTGCTCGCTATGTTTTTATTTTGAAATGAGATTAGTTAACGCTCGTTCGTTTTTAGAGATAAAATAAGATGAGATGAGATAAAATTAAAATTAAAAAATTAAATAAAATATTATTAGAATATATTTTTTAATATTATGTTTATTTTAAAATTTAAAAAAGTTGAATTATTTATTTTATTTTGTATGTAGATTTGAAAAAATTGTAATGATGAAATAAAAGGTTTTTAAAACTTTTAAAATTTTAGGTTTTAGTCTTAAAAATAAACAAGTTTTAAATAGTTGTATTTTGTGTATTTTATTGAAATGGATTTAATATTTTTAGATAGATATGAGTTTAATTTTTTATGTTAAAATATATAACACAGATTGAGATAAATTTAACTTTTTTTTTTTTTTTTTATGTATAATTGAATCTGATTCCTTAACATATGTATCTTGAATTCAAAAGAAGCATTGTAAAGTGTGGCATTTAAAAGATATCTAGGAGGAGGCGATGAGATTGTACAAAGGTGGAATTTTGTTATTAATTATATTTATCAAGAAGAAAATACGCCGACTGATTATTTAGTAAAAATGGATGTTCAAGGTTCGACATTTGTTTGGAGATCACTTTTACATGTTCCAAAGCATCTAAAATGATTGATTCAAACGGATAAATTGTCCTTGCCTTGATTGAGAGGTCATTGAGTTGTTGTTTTCTCTTGGTGTTCAGATTTTTGGTTTTTATTTTGGTGAGGTTGTTTTTTGGTTTTATTTTGATTTATCTTTTATACTTGTGATGTAATTATGGTATTCATCTACCGTATGTAAGGGTCTTTTTTAATAAATATGAGAATAAGTCACTTTTAAACAAGTGGTCCTAACTCTTTAATAAATAAATAAATAGTGGGTTATATCAATAATTAATATGAGATGAGTTGTTTATTCAACAATTAAATACAACCTAAAACTTCCTTGAGTTTGAATGAATTAGTTTCAACTTGTGCACCCCTGTTATCTTTTTGCTAGAAATGTGTAAAATGGCATTTACATTAATCATGATCTTGCAGCAATAAATCCACTTTTTTTTTTAATTTTTTTTTTGGCTCAGATGATCAATCAATTCTCCTTGCCCTTTGAGCACTCTCTTCCGATCTAAGACATTGAAATAAAACTATATCAAAGCCTGGAGGGTTAAATACAACAAATTCTTGAAACTAGTTCTGCCCGTCTTTGTTAATGCATTGAAGTCTAGCGCACGCTTTCACACTTTAGTCGCTCCATCAGTCAATGGAACGAGATTTGAGTAATAAATATATAGCCAATTGTAAAGATGATGCAGTCTGATGCGACTTGCAGATAAAATAAATGAATAAACAAAAATTATATGTGATTAAATAATGAGTAATATTATATGTATTTATAATTTTATTTATATTTGTATTTATAATATTTTTTTTGTTATTTTTTTTTTTGAGATTTAAATTTTAAATTTTAAATTTCATGATTTTCAACATATTAATAACTAACATATAAAAAATTAATTTTTTTATAATTTCTTTAAATATATTTAATATTTTTCTTTAATAATATGTCCATGTCTACGGAGCTATATACAATTTTATTGAAATGATGATCAAAGATACGGACAAATGCACAAGTCTTAATATAATATATAATAAACTTTAATTAGTAGGTCAAGTTGGGAGTAAGAGCAACATAATAAAATAAGAGTGACACAGTATATAATATATAAAATTTTCTTTTGTCTTAATAATAATACGCAACCACGATAATTATCATGGTTTACCTCTCACTTTTATGCCATTTGGATATAAGAAATATTTTATCTCATTTTATCATTATAATTTTTTTAATTTTAATATAAAATATAATAAATAATTTAATTTTTTTAAATTTTAAAATAATAATAATATTAAAAAATAACATTCTAATAATATTTTATTCAACTTTTAATTTCTATCTCAATTCATCTTATTTAACTCACTATCCAAACGACCCCTTAGACTTGCAAACCAAAGACTTCATAACAACTTACAACTACAAATAGATTCAATTCATAGAAAATATAGATTAACTAAGAAAAATACACAAATGCATTAGGCGCATTGTTTTTAATTTCGTACCGTATCAACTGGTATGGTTGATATTTTTCGTACTGGCTATTGGTCTGGCACAGGTACTACATGTATTTTGTATCGGCCGATATTTCGACCTTTAGTTTTTTTTTTTTTTTAAACTACAAGCTCATTTTTTAACCCTTAATTCAGATTAGGCTATTTATAATTTATATATATATTTATATATAGACAATTATTTTAAAATATAATATAAATTTATATATAATTTATTCATATATCGACTAGTCCAAAACATTATAGAAACAGTACCAGTATCGAAATATTTCATTTCAATATCTTGACCGGTAGCATCTGGTACAGTATTTTAAACATTGATTAGGAGAAATCAAATGCAACAAGCAACATAGCATTTAGCATTTCCCTAATTATATTACGCACGTACAAATCATCCAACATCAATAAATAATAAAAAAAGAATAATGTTATTATGTCATCCCATTTTGTCCTCTCATTTTGACAGTTCATACAATTTTTTTTAACTTATTTAACTTATTCATTAGTGTATTTGTATTTTTTTATATATAGTTTTTCAAAATTTTTACAAATATTAAAAAAAATATGAATAGGAAAGATTAAAAATTCAAAAAAAAAAATTTGCCTAGGGGGCATGCCCAGCGGTCACTGCTCGGCGATACCCTACCAGTATTCATAAAAAAAAATGTCATTGTAAAACAATTAAGAACTCTTAATAGATTAAAAGAAACATAATTGAATGAAAGTTTTATTTTTCTATTCTTTGTATATATAGGATTATATCTAACATTTAGATTGTGTTTGGTTATTGAATCAAACTCAACTTATTTCAAACAAATTATTGATGGAGCTCATTAATTTTTCAATTTTTCATAAAAAAATTAAATTCTTCTCAAACTATTTCATACATTTCAATATAAACAATTAAATTATCATAACTTAAACCCATCTCAATAAAACTTACAAAATATTATTATTTATAATTTAATTTAACTCATCTAAACATCATTTAAACGTAGCCTTGCTTTCTTACTCAAGGACTCTTGCGTAGTGTCCTTGCATATCTTTCATCACCAGCTCCTTCATCTCCCTGCCTTCGCTAGTTGTCGTGTGGTTTTTTGAGAATTAATTATGCGTAAATTCCTTTAAGTTACGTTTAGATGTGGAACTGAGTTGAGTTGAGTTGAATAGAATTGAGATGGTAAAATATTATTATTATTTTAAAATTTGAAAATGTTGAATTATTTATTATATTTTATATTAAAATTTAAAGTAATTGTAATGATGAGTTGATATGATTTTGATATCCAAACTCACTATTAAAGTAGACCAAAAAATACACGTTCAAGTACTGCACAATCCAATTGGTAAAGTTTAATTTGCCTAGCTAGGTCTGTTTAGATAGTAATAAAATAAATTAAGATAATTTATAAATAATAATAAAATTATTAATTAAAATTAGGTAAATTGAAGTATCGAAAAGGCCCTAATTCTTTCCCTTACCGCATCAAAAGGCCGCGCGTCTTTATTTACGTGTCAATATCAGGTAAATAATTAGAAAATTCTTAGGTCCTTCATGAGCAAATAATTAACTTAATTCACTATTTGATTTGATTTGATTTGATTTGGTAATCCTTACTTTTGGGCAAGTCTTTGTCAACGTCAACGTATGCAGTCTACCATATTTGTGAATAACAATGAGCAAGTTGCCTTGTCAAAACTAGTTCTGAAATAATCTCTAAGCAATCATTCGTTAATAACGATCGAGCAAGTTGCTGATCTTTTTTTATTTTTTATAAATAAGCGAGCATGTTGCTCTCTATGTTGTAATGAATGAATAATACGCTCTTAATAAATTTTAAGGCAGAAGTGAATGAAATTTTTTTTTTTTATAATAGACTTCATTTAAAAAAATAATAATATGCAAAACCTGTAAAAATGCATCTAATCTTGAAAAATATTTTAACCACAAAAAAGATTATATAAAAGTAATTTTATAAATTGATTTAATTTTATATTATTCGTCATATTGTAAAATTATTTTTATTGTATAATAAATCTAATAGATTATATATAATTGAAAAAATTTATGAAGTTTTTTTCAGATAATTTTTTTTTATAACTATAGCAATTCTCTTGTTTGTTATTTTTGTGTCAATTTATTTGTAAAAAAATAATCTTTTAAAAAAATTAGGAACCATCCACGTGGCCTCTTTCTTTACCTAAATCTTGATAAGATCTGCTCTCGTCTCGTCCTCTTATAATCCTTTTTGTTAGCAAAAGATGCGATGAAAAATGGGCATGTCTTCTATATTTAGACAAATAATTCTGTGAAGATCTTAATTGCTGTCAAATAATTTGTTTTAAATGCTTATCTTGGCAATATTAACTTTTATAAAAAAAAATTAATATGATTTAAAAATATCAGATTAATGTAAAGTTTTTAAATAATATTAGAATTGAGAGGAAGGATTTTTAATTTCGTATACAAAATCATGAGATATAATTCTCAGTGTTTCCTGCAGTGGCGCAATATTCATCCACTCGTGGCATTAGTATTACCACTGGCTGTGCGGAAGGTCTGTGTTACACAGACAAAAAGTGATAACGCCACATGCCAAAGTCAACCCCAAATTGGCTAGTTGAACTAGAAGCTGATCATTTTTCACAAATTTTGAGTAATGAATAATGGTAGACACAACACAATGAAAAATATTTTAATAATTAAATATAAAAATAAATTTATAAATTAATATGATTTAATATAATATATTAAATTATAAATCACATAAATATATATATATATATATATATATTAGACAGATGTCAACAGCCAACTGATAAATAAATGTTATATACCTTGATCACGGCCAGCTGTAACCCACCGATAAAAGTTGGCATCATTTTTTGATTGGAAAATGAAGTAGAACTAAACCATATACGTGCATTTATAGTGTTTTTCCAAAGCGACTAAAGTCGGAGAGATTCCTTGTGTTTTCCGGTCTGTTTCAGGAGCCACAAGATCAAAAGCACGCTATGACATAACCAATGTACGTGCATTACTCATTCATGAAATAAAAGACTTGCACGATAGCTCTTTTTTTTTTTTTTTTTAGATATAGACTTCATTTCATTTAATAAAATTAAAATTATAATGATGACTTATCAATACAGAAAAAATAGAACTACAAGTCAAATTATGCATTTACTTTCGAGTATTCCGCACACAAATTTTTTTATGACAGATATTATTTTAACTTCTATAAAATTTTATTATAATAGCGAAAAATACTCTGTAAAAATAAAACTAAGTAGAGAAAAGCACTAGAGCTATGGACACCAAATTTAACAGACTATTTTTTTTTTTTACTTTTACTAAAATCAAAAGTACAAAAATACATTAAAAAATACATAAAGCACATTAAATTACAAATAGGAACTAGGCTTCATCTCATTCTCTGCCCGCCGCCCCTCCTTCTGCTATCTTTATTCTATTTATCTTTTCCTTTTACTACCTTTTCTTCTCCTACCTACCTCCGCCACTCTCTCCCTGGCCCGCCGCCCACCACGAGCACCGGCATGATACCTGACGGACCCATTATCGATTTTCTTTTTTATTGGGAAGCCCATTGGCCATTACAATGAAATGACATTTACTTTTTGACGGATCCGAAGTACGTACGTTATGTGAGAACATTATGTTGTGAGATATTTTCATATATTTATAATATCAGATATTATTATTTATTATTTTATTATTATTATTTATCTAATTTTTACTATTATTTTTTATTATTTAATATTTTATTATATTTTTTATTACTATTCACAAAATATATAAAATACCTTACTATCCAAACGTAATCTAGTATTCATAATTTAACATTCTTAATTTCAGTTAATTGAAATGAGATGTATATAGTAGCTACCTGCCGGCAAGATGGGTTTGGTCTTCTGGTGTAGAAGTAGCTAGCAAACGTGAAGCATAAAAAATGATATTTACAATTATAAATGTCTAAATATTATTTATTTTAAAAATAAAATATGAGATATATATATATATTAGGCCTGTGCAAAAAACCAGTTAGACCGATCAACCCGTCTCACCTGACCAGATTTGTCCAACAAATTACGGTTTGACTTCAATGTTGGGTTGAACCCGATAAATGACGGGGCAGACCGACTCTTAACATTCTTCAAGTGTTCACTCTTAAAAACCCTAAGGCAGCCAACTTCTTTTTTTGTTCCAAAGGCCATTGTGCAAAAACGAAATGTAGCCGACCCACGCCAAGAATTTTTAGGGTGCGTTTGGATGTTGAAGTGAGTTGAGTTGAGTTGAGTTTAGATGATAAAATATTATTAAAATATTATTTTTTAATATTATTATTGTTTTAAGATTTGAAAAAGTTGAATTGTTTATTATATTTTGTATTAAAATTTAAAAAAATTATAATGATGAGTGAGATGAGATGAGTTTGGTTTGGAAACCAAACGAAGCCTTAAACAAAAGAGCAAAAACACAGATCTATTTTTGAAAATGAAAGAAGCTTCATTAATTTAGCCAACTAACCCAAATCTACCAAGTGACTCAAATGCACAGAAAGTTGGAAAAGGATGGACGTTGCGTCGATGCTAACAACGGAGGCGGACTAGTGGGTGGCACGGGAGAGCTGATTGACGAGGGAGAGTAGACGAGTGTTGTACTCACGGGCCTGGTGGATGGACTCCGCCTTGAGCTCATCGAGCTGCAGAACCTCTCCTCCGCCTCCTCAGCGACTTTGTGCCTCTCCTAAGCCTTATGTAACTCCTTCCTCATCTTCTCCTCCCTCTCCTGACTCTTCTTCAACTTCCTCTCCGACTCCTCGTTCCTCTTCCACAACTTCGCCTCCTCCTCTTCGCTCTTCATCCGAACTGTAATGCCCACCATTTCTCCTTCCCTTTCTATCTTCTCTTTCCCAAGTCTAAAAACTCAAAAGTGACTAGCAATGTATTCTCTTTCCCAAGGTTAGATATCTTTCTAGTGCGCGTATTCGGTTTCGATTTGACCCGAACATTACGGGTTCGGGTTGGTCTAGACATGGTATGCGGATGGGTCGGGTCGGGGCAAAAATCAATACGGGTTGGACGGTATGCAGCCCTAATATATATAAATAATAATTTTGTAACTACTCACACCGTGTTGTGGTTTTTCTACCATATTATGTGACTGGTTATGCACCACATATATAAAATGTATATATCACATTGGGCAGAGGCGCGTGTATGGAGGCCATGGCCTCCAGTTTAGTTTTTACAAATTTGTGAGTGGAATTGTGTCTTTATTAATTAATTATTATTTCATTTTAACTCATTTCAAATTAATAATGGATACGATCTATTAATTTTTTTAACTTCTTATAAAAAAATTAAACTCATATCATCTCATCTCATTTAATTATTACAATTTTTTCAAATTTTTACATAAAATAAAATAAATAATTCAACATTTTCAACTCTCAAAATAAAAATAAATATTAAAAAATATATTTAATAATATTTTATTTTTAACCTTAATCTTAATTTATTTTTGTCACAGACAGGGTTTAGGGCTCGTTTGGATAGTGAAATAAGATAAGATGAGATAGTTTTAGATGAGTTAAATAAAATATTGTTAGAATATTATTTTTTAATATTATTATTATTTTAGAATTTTAAATTTTTGAATTATTTATTAGATTTTATATGAAAATTTAGAAAAGTTGTAATGATGAGATGAGATGTGTTGAGAGTATTTCTGAATCCAAACGGCTAGGCCCCGTTTGTTTTCACAATTTTTCTCAACTCATGTTATCTCATCTTATCGAATCATTACAATTTTATTAAATTATTATATAAAATAAACAATTCAATTTTTTTAAATTACAAAATAAAAAAAATATTAAAAAAAAATATTCTAATAATATTTTATTCAACTTTTACTTTTAATCTCAACTCATTTCTTATCATCTCATCTCATTATAAACACTAACCATGATTTGTCGTTGATGATGAATTAATGGCCGGTTATAGAGTACTGAATGGAAAGTTGTATTTTGCTCGAAATTAAGCAAACCATTATTTGACTCTCGTATATAGTTCCATAATTCATGATTTCCAAAGCAAAATGTTAGCTCGTTTCTTTTTTTAAAAAAATAATATAATTTTACAAAATCACTTTTTTTAGATATGGTTATGAAAAAGACTCTACGTTTATTATTATTATTGGTAATATAATAAGAGAGATGGGTAAGAAATATGTAAGTGAGAGCATTCGTTTTTTTTATGCCTTTTTTGGGAATCTCTTTTTTTTTTTTTTTGCTAATGTTTTTGGGAGAGTTGTGTATAAATTATTTGTAAATAAAAGCTTTCATTTTTTGAGGACATAAATTCCCCAATTTTCTCTATAGTGGCATGAGGGAAATTATTGATCATCAGGGGGCCCGGGAAAAAAAAAGTAATGTGTCCGTCATGAACGTCGACGTTCCGAGTATGATGTCATTCTATTTCAAGTTCTCACGTTCTTCATGCAAATTAAATTGGGAAACAATGATACATACAGAAATATCTTTTTTTTCTTTTATAATTCTTACGTAGTTTTTTAATAAAATACTAAAATAGTAGTATCTTTGTACGTAGACCCTTTCGTTGTTAAACGAGTCTGAAAATGGTGTTTTGATTGATGGAGACATGCCAACTAGCCTTTGAAGTTTGAATTGGACTGTTAGCTGGCCAATATCGCCCTATATCTGCCAACAACGGATAAGCATCTGTGTAGAGTCGAGAAGAGAGTTTATATTATTAACTATCATTTTCAATCAATTTTTTTATTTAATATTTATCTTTCTGAGGCATCGGATAAGCATCGAATATTCAACCTACCATATTACAGGACACTTAGATTTGGTGGTGAATGCTTGTGACACTGAATCTTAGGTTGAGTTTATCGAGCCCATTTAGTTTCTCCCCTTTCATTAATGTGGCGTGATCTTACTCAGTTATTTCTACCTTCGTGTCATGTCTAGGTGTCAATATTTAGAGTCGGTGAATATCTCTATCTATCGGCTAGTAGGGTGTCAGACTGTCTCCCCTATCATATGTTTGCCATGATTTCTTATCTAACCATCTCGTCTAGTTGGGCCTCTAAGGTATGCTCAGTCCAGCCCAGACCTCACGTCTGGATTTTGACCCAGGGCCTTCTAGTGTGCTCGGCCCAATCTAGACCTCATGTTTAGGTTCTAGACTGGGCCCTTCTCTTGATCTGACCCAAGGATGACACTCCTGACAATATAGATGCTCGATGGCTTTACTTTTTGGAGGTTCCAAGTTTGGTGGACACAGAAAATATTTTAGCAAATTCGTGAAATGTTTGACTACCTCATCAATGACGTTGTTGGTGACAAATAGAACAATAGTGGAGTAGTTTTTCATATATCCATCTCTCTGAGGCAAAAAATATATATAGATACAGAGATAACTAATTTAAGAAACCAAAAAATCTAATTGATCTAATTACAGTAATTATAGGAAAGCACTAATTACAATATCAATCAGAAAATTCTACTGATCTTTCCTATAATTAACATAATCATATGACACACTAAAATCTCCTCTAATTAACCACAAATCACGCTAACACTCCTCCTCAAGTTGGTGCATAGATATCTTACATGCCCAACTTGTCAAGTGAGTTGGATAACACCACTTGAAACTGCCTTGATTAGGATATCAGCTAGCCGGTCTTTTGATTTTACAAATGAAACTTCAATAATCTGAGCTTCCAACTTTTCTTTAATAAAGTGCCTATCTATTTCTACATGCTTGGTGCGATCATGCTATACAGGGTTGTGAGCTATTGCAATCGCAGCTTTATTGTCACAATATAAAGGCATAGCACCTGTAGGTTTAAAACCCAAGTCTTTTATTACGGTCTTCACCCATAGTAATTCGCATATACCTTGAGCCATTGCCCTATACTCAAATTCATCACTTGATCTAGATACAACCTTCTGCTTTTTAGTTTTCCAAGTAACAAGATTGTCACCAACAAAAGTGAAATAATCTGTAGCAGAACGTCTATCAGTATTATCTCCTGCCCAATCAGAACAAGTATAACTCTTAATATCCAAGTGATCATTCTTGGCGAACATAATCCATTTCCCTGGAGCACTCTTCAAATATCGTAAAATTCGATTCACAGCATTCATATGTCTTTCACTGGGAGCATGTGGTTGATGACACTAACATCATAAGTTATATCAGGTCTGGTATGAGACAAATAAATTAACTACCCACAAGTCGTTGATATCTCTTCTTGTTGGCAGGAACATCACTCAGGTTTTCATGAAACTTATGGTTTTGTTCAATTGGAGTTTCAGTTGGTTTGCAATCTAACATCCCTGTATCAGCTAACAAATCTAGTACATATTTTCTTTGGGAAAGAAATATGCCCTGGTTTGATCGGACCACTTCTATGCCAAGAAAATACTTCAAATCTCCAAGTTCTTTCATCTCAAATTCATTTGATAAATATTTCTTCAATTTTTCAATCTCAAAAACATCACTTCCAGTCAGTATCATATCATCCACATAAATAATCAAAGCAATCACTTTGTCCTTTTTGTGCTTTAGAAATAATGTGTGATCTGAGTTACTTTGTTTGTACCCAAAGTTCCTTATTACCATTGCAAATCTTCCAAACCAAACTTGAGGAGATTGTTTCAATCCATATAGTGACAGTGCTCTATTGAACTTGCATACCATTCATGTCTTCTCTGAAACTCCTGGTGGAAGATCCATATACACCTCTTCTTGAAGTTCTCCGTGAAGAAAAGCATTCTTCACACCATATTGCAACAATGGCCAGTTTTGATTAGCAGCCACTAAAAGCAGTACACATACAATATTAATCTTTGCCATAAGAGCAAAGTCTCATATTAATCCATCCCATATTTTTGAATGTATCATTTTGCAACCAATCTCGCCTTGTACCTCTCTACCGAGCCATCAGTTTCGTGTTTTATAGTGAAAATCCATTGACACCCAACAGTCTTCTTTCATGGAGAGAAGGGTACCACATCCCAAGTGCAACTTTTTTGTAATGCTCTCATTTCTTCAACCATAGCTTCAGTCCATCTGTATCTGTTAATGCATCCTGCAACTGTCTTGGAATAGATATAGTAGATATTTGACACAATAAAGATTCATATGACTTGGAAATTCTATGGGTTGACACATGATTACTAATGGGATACTTTCCTTTACTATTCAAATCTGCATCATATTGGGGTTTGGGTTTACCATGATTTACACGGGCTGGTAATTGATATTTTAGTGGTTCAGGTTCGGGTTCAAGGTCAAGTTCAAGTGTAATATTCAAAGTATCACTGGTTTCATTCAAAGTTTCATCAGGTTTAGAATGTACCTCATTCGAAACCTCAGGAGTAGATTGAACGTGTTGTAGAGAGAGAGGAACTATCAGTAGTATTTCCTTCTTCCAGAGAGTTCTCGTTATCTAGAATATCATGCCTCTGATCATTGGGAAGAGATGTAGCAACAATAGAGATATTATCATCATCGTTATTCTCTTTAAAAACACCATCCATCTCCCCCTGAAGAGGAGAGCGATCAGTAGAGAAATAGGCCAAAGCCTCATTAAATGTAACATCCATAGTGGCATACATCTTTTGAGTAGGTGGGTGATAACAACGGTATCCCTTCTGATGAGAAGCATATCCTACAAACACACATTTGACAGCCCGAGATGATAGTTTGCTACGTTGAGAAGAGTGAACATGGACATATGCAACACACCCAAAAAATTTGGAAGGGAGATTAGAGATAGGGGCATACTCTTTATCTTTGTAGTGAGGACTTGAAATAGAGTTTGGAATGCAAGAACACTAGAAGGAAGACGGTTGATGACATACATGGCAAATAGCAAAGCTTCACCCCATAAATACTTAGGAACATTCTTTTCAAATAAGAAGGCTTGAGTAACCTCTAGAAGTTGGCAATTGCATAGCTCAGCAACACCATTTTGTTGTGGTGTATAAGCACAAAATGTTTGATGAATGATGCCTTGTGACTGAAAGAAAACAGTAAGATCGTTTGTGAGATATTCTCCTCCATTGTCTGAACGCAGTACTTTGAGAGTTGTAGAGAACTAATTTTGGATCATAGTGCAAAATTGTTTAACAACATTGTTCACATCACTCTTGTGCTTAAGTAAAGAAATCCATGTACTCCGAGTGCAGTCATCAATAAAGGTAATAAATCATTGCATACCACCATAAGTAGAATGTCGTGAGGGACCCCATACATCTGAATGAATTAAAGTAAATGGCATTGATGTTTTATTATCACTTTTTGGAAATATTGTACGATGAATTTTAGCTAAAACACAAGTCTCACAAGTGGAACATTTGAATTCTTTATTACAAGACTCAAACAGAGTAGGTAAAAGATGCCTTAAGTAGCCAAATGATGGATGTTCTAGACGTTGATCCCATAACCAAATCAATTTCTCATACTCCAAGACATGTTTACTGGTCTGGTTTGCTGCAATATTCAACTTCGAGCCATGATGAAAGTACCACAAGTCCTCTCTCTTAAAACCACGTCCCATCTCCTCTTGAGTATGAAGATCCTGAAAAATACAATGTTTTGGGAAGAAATGACAGGAATATGCAGTCATGAGTTTAGACACAGATAATAAATCAATCTCTAAAGTGGGAACCAGGAGAACATTTGGCAATGTGATGTTGGGCGTAAGTTGGATGGTACCAATACTAGTAACAGAGATTATCTGACCATTAGCAGTTCTAACAAAATATTTTGATCAGTTTTTTGTGAAGGTGGTTAATTTCTCAGGGTTAGTAGTCATATGATTTGTTGCTCCAGTGTCAATTATCCATGCATTATCACAAGCAAAAGTAGAAGAACATAGAGCATAATTAAAGTTACCTGACTTGGCCTCATCTTCATTCTTAATGATTGAAGCAGTAGCAAGTGATGCTTTACTTCCTTGTTTTTTAGCAATAAACTCGTATGCCTAATCAGGTCAACCATGAAGTTTCCAACATTTGTCCACAGTATGATTTTTACCACAATGAGTGCATTTGCGTTCATCTTTAGCCAGATTTAATCCACCAGATTTGAAGAAGGGTTTAGGAGACTCCTATAAACTGCCCTCCTTCCCTTTACGTGCAGCTAAAGCACTGCCACTGGTCTTCTCCTCACTTCCCATAGTTGTTAAGCGAGTATCCTCCTCACAAATCATGGCATAAGCTTCTAGGACATCAGGAAGGGGATCAGAACGAAGCACATGGGCACGAGCTCCATCAAGATGAGAGTCTAATCCTGCCAATAAGATGTAAACTCGAAAATTTGTGACAGTTGCTAAGTCGGTGTAGAGATCAATTTCATTCTTGATCTGAGAAGGACTGATAGCATCGAGTTCCTGCCAGATAGTTTGTAGTTCTTCATAGTAAGCTTCAAGGGTACGATCTTTTTGTGTGATGTTGACAGATTTTTGTGTTAACTCATATATTCTGGAAGAATTGTTACTTACAATATAGGTCTTCTCTATAGCACATCAGATAGCCGCTGTTGTAGGAAGACGATCAAACAGAACTCTCACATGTTTCTCCATTGAATGAAGAAGCCATGTTTGAATAGTGCAATTTTCCTCCTCCCAAGTTTCATAGGCTTCAGCATTAGTTTTCTCAGGGGCCTTCTTCGTACCAATAATATTCTTCGTACCAGTAATATAGCTAAGTTTTTTCTTGCTGGCAATGGACATGCAAGCAATACGAGCCCAAGAATCAAAGTTAGTTCGACCAGTCAATTTTTCAAGAGCAAGTTTGAAATTATCAGATGTATCACCAACCATATTTGTAGAGAAAGATAACAGGGTAGCAGCGGAAATATATTGTAACGATTTCGAACGAGAGCAAGAACAGGTTTGTAGTTTACGGACAGTTTCAGAAACAGGTATATCAATTATGTCTGCTCTGATACCACGACAAATAGAACAATAGTGGAGTAGTTTTTCATATATTCATCTTTTTGAGGCAAAAAATATATATAGATACAGAGACACTAATTTAAGAAACCAAATAATCTAGTTACAGTAATTACAGGAAAGCATTAATTACAATATCATCAGAAAATTCTACTGATCTTTCCTATAATTAACATAATCATATGATACACTAAAATCTCCTATAATTAAGCACAAATCACTCTAACAGTTGGAATATGACATTCGCTCGTAACAAGAAAAATACTGTCGGGAAAGCTCTAGAAAGGGAGAGTCCTTTTTGTTCGGTTCTTTTACGTGTTCCTTAATTTGGTTCCCTTTCTTTGTGATGGTCGCAACTAGAAGAGTCACCCAAGACAGACGTATACAAATCCTCAAGGACAAAAAAAGGAAGCTGATTCTCAAGTAGAATCAAGTCATGTTGTATACCTTCTCTCAGCCATGGTTTTCTTAATATATAATCATCTTCATCTTCTGCATTGCGAGAAGTCCTGAAGAACAGTTCAATTATAAAGATCCCATCCAGTAGAATCATGTTTACAAACTCTTTAATTACTGCTGAGTTCTAAGGTCTCAGCATAACAATGGCGGATTTTATCTTCGTTCTCTTCAATGATGCTTGTAAGATTCGTTTGGCTCTTCCCAATTCCGAAACAGAAGTCCATCAAATATCGCAGTTTCTGCATTTCCATGTCCCTCAATTTTCTTTTACGGTGATAAAGAGGGCCTATTGAAACCAGCTTCAGAGAATACGCGTCTTCATTTACCTCGCGAAGTATTTTGGGAACCTTGTAGATGCAGTGCTGGCCTGGCTGTTCGGCGGGCTCCCGGACAAAGGGATGTCAATGACAAACTCTTCGCATTCAACGCGATCATCAGCAACGTGACAAGCCATCTTTTTTTCTCCTTCAAGCTCCTTTTATTAGTCACGGACAAACAACTTTGCCAACAATAATTAATAGAACATAATTATTATTCTTTAACCCTCCAGAAAAATGCCACTTTACTTAAATTGTTTCTCATTTTTACACTTTATGTATTTTAATTTTTTTTTAATTTTTTGATTTATTTAATAGTTAAAAAATTGACTATTAGTATATTGATATATATTTTTTATATTTTTAAAAAATATTTTAAAATGATAAAAAAATATGAATAAAAAGATTAAAAAATATATATAAAAGCTAATTTTACTTAGTGATAACTTAGAGCGCTACTCTATAATCAATAAAGAGAAATTTTATTTACAGTCCTCACTTAGAGATTGTATATGCAAACCTTTCATTAAATGAGAAAAAACATCATTTTATGAGAGATATTTTTATAATTTTAAAGATAAAATTATCTAAACTTACGTTACAATTTTTAAATAAGGACTGTACGTAACATTGCTCGCAACAAACTAAATACATTAATCTGGCATTCGGATAGCCGGAGTTCTGTCCTTGTCCTGACGCCCTTGAGAAAAAAAAAAGAAGCAAATATTTACAAGTCTTGAACAAATATCAAGACGGATGAACACAGCAAAAGGCCATCTTCTACTTCTCTCGTTAAAGGTCATCTTTCTTCACCTTTACTTGCCTATAAAACCCTTGGGAAACCCGGCCACTACTACAACCGTGACCGCAAAAGGCCAGCTTTAACAATAGAAACAGATCTATGTAAAGAAAGCATATAAATTGCTTGAATATATAGTAGCTAGATCATATATATATAATACTCATTTTACAAAAATATCAAGGCATAGATACATCTTCTGGGCAGATCATGCGTCCTGGTTGTTAAGGAGGTTTTTTCAAGGTCTACTCTGTTATAGCTTTGTTCTAAACTAAAACGCTCTGGAAAGAAAGTGAGAAGATGATCTGAAGAACCTCCACTTCGCTGATATTCAAGGTAGGTTTGTGCAGGCCAAGGCAAGATTAAACACTCTCCACCATTTTCTGAGAAATGATTTAAATATGTATAGGGTTCAAGGGGAAAGGACTCGACGTATATCTGCTTTTATCTTCCATTTTAGTGAAGATATATACCTTATGGCATGTTGTAAATGCATTTCGACTACCAATTTATCACTGAACTAAACACTAGTACTCGTGTCAAACAAATCATGTTTTTAAAGAAATTAAATTATATATCATGAAGAACTTGATTAAAGTGACATCATTGAGATTAGAAAAAGAAACCTGCAAAACTTGCTGTAGGAAGCACAATTGTGTGTTTGAGAACCACGGTTCTCCGCCTGCTAAATGCTACATGCACTCGTGTAGTCTCCCTCTCTTTCTCACGGATAGCATTTGCTGTCTTCCTCTTTCCCTCTGATATAGTGTGTGTGGCCTCTCTCTCTCTCTCTCTCTCTCTCATGCATGTCAAAAGCACAAACCACGTCTAGCTTTTGCAAAAGTAAAAAAGGCGAATTTGAATATCCCATATCATGAGCTTTATTGAACACTTTATGTCACCATAATTGACATGTTCAACGGATAATGCATGCTCCAGAGTCCAGACAAGTAAATAAGAGGCTGCGTGAATTTAATTTTTGTCAAAAATATAACTGAAACAATTAACAAGATCATAAGATTACACACTAATGCTTTTGATTCTTCTCCATTTTATACACACCAAATTCCGTCAAGGTATTTTTTCCTTGGCAACTTGATTGGGGGCTGCAAAATTGGACACAACTTCACAAAGTTGAAACAAGAAGAAAATGTTAGATAGAAATTACAAAGATGCCAGATGGAGAGGATATCAAAATGGTTAACAAGAAGAGAATTAAAATTAATAATTTTCCATGGTGCGCGACTGGTAATTATAACAATTAATCATGCACCGTGAGGATTGGAGCTAATTAATAGGATGTCACAAGTTTTGCTTTTCTTGTTACAAGAAGAAAATTATTAAGTATTACGTAAAATTCAATATGATGGAGGATATCTATCACAAGGTAAGCAGGACATGGATTACAGTAAGCAGAGCACTCAAACAAACAATAAGCAGACAGATCATGCTTCAATTCTGCATGAAAAACAAACAAACAAAACAAAACAAATCATGACTTAAGCTTTAAAAAAGAAAACAAATCATCATGACTCAAACAAACATTAAAGCACAGACTTTATTCATTTCTTCACAACAAAAGGCTGAAGGAGTCCCCAGAGAGAGTTGACCAATAATAGAAGTCCAATCACAGTTGCAGCGCCTCTCCAAAAGTCGCCGAAATAAACCCTTGCCATGGTTGCCATAATACGGCTCCAATGGTCATCATAATGGCTTTGAAGTCCTTTAATCTGCTCGACGTAACACGATTCGTTAGCCACAATCTGAAGGCAGAGTCTGTTAATCAAATTCGCAGCTGCAATATTGCTACCGAGCATGTTAACGATGATCTTATCTTTCTGATCAACAAGCAATTCTATATCTTTTTCGTTGTCGATGATATAATCCAATAGTATAATGTAACTGCAGAATTGGGCTTCCATTGGATAGTGACACTGCTCCAGTGCCATGATGTTTCGGAAAATACCTTCAGTCCCGTCTTCTATCACCAAGCGTGGGATTTCAATCACAGGTTGCATACGCTCCAAGAACGCAACGCGTTTCAAGCAAGGTAAGCAAGCCGAGAGCCACGAAAAAGTTAAACATGGAAACCAGTCCAGGTACTTAAATTTCTTTCTGAATTTTATGTCAAGTAAGCCTGATCCAGCTGGAGCTACCTTGAATTTCACTCCTGCTTCGTCCAGCTTTGTTGCACAACATACATCATAAAATTGATCTTCGTTAATCTTAGAAAACTTCGAGCTTAGGCTTGGAAGATTGTAATTATACGTCCTCAGTAAATCTGTGAGATGTTTCACTTCCTTCCCCTCGGAAACTGCGTCCGAATTTTTGAGTAAGAACTTACAGGCAAGCTTAAGAAAGGGATCAGGAGCCTGACCCTGCTGATTTTCTTGTACATCGAGGGCAAAGTTATATAGTTTCTTCAAAACAAAATAAGGCAGCTGATTCTCAAGTAATATTAAGTCATGCTGTATAGGATATGCTAAGCATGGTTTACTTAATATATGATCTTTGTAATTAAAACCTTCTACGTTTCGACTGATCCTCAAGATGAACTCAATAATGAAAATAGTATCCAATAGAATCATTTTCACAAACTCTTCACTGTTGATCTGATCAAAGGTCTCTGAATAGCAATGTCGGATTTTTAACTCGTCGCTTTGAATGATGCCTGCAAGATCATTCTGACTCTTCTTAGTCCGATCACAGAATTCCTTCAAATATCGAAGTTTCTGAATTTCTATATCCTTGGGTTGCTGCATGCTGTAATGGAGAGGGCCGATATGAACTAGTTGAGGAGTGTAGGCTTCTGGTTCTACCGAGCGAAGCAACTTGGGGACCCTGTAGATGCAACACTCGGGCCATTGACCAGGCTCTATGGCAGACGAAACGTCAATGATCATAAACTCTTTGCATCCAAGTTGCTTTCTCTCATCACCTGAATCAGTAGCAGTACGTCCTTCGGCCATGTTCTGCTTCAATCGTCAAGATCCTTAATTTTGCCTATGTTGAATGTTCGACACAAAACAACATGAATGTATATATAAAAGTAACAGCCGCCAATAATATTATTGGAAGCATACCCTAGATCTACCTTTTGTGTAATATCTAGATAAAATATTTGTATTATATTTGGTATATTAGTGCAGGTTTATTTTCAGAAAAGAAAAAGTAACAGCCGCCACATGATTGACAGCTTAAGAGCCATTTCGTGTTTGTTCGTGTCGTATTAATTTATAGACATTTAATTATATGGATTATTTCGATCCGTTAAATTAATTGAGTTAAAACTTTAAATTCTAATATGACACATTTAAATAACAGGTGACATGACACGTTTTATTTTTACTTATTTAATAATTAATTAAAAATTGGTTAGCATGACACGATCCATTTATATTTAATAGTAATTAATTAGAAATAGATCAACCCTATGTAAATGGATTGAACTGACATGCATAATTTATTTGACTTTATTAACATAATTTCACATAAAATTTAAAATTTATATTTATTAGTAACTACAATATCTCACAAACAATATTAAGACTACCTGCTAACAAAAAATATAAGTATTTTTTAGATTTTAACCTATAATAAAACTAATATTACAAACCCAACAAAATAACAAATATGAACATATGTCTAAAATTATAATTTTAACAATAAAAAAATAAATATATTAAAAAATATCAATATTACAATCCGACAATAATAAACATAAGCATATTATAATCTTGAAATAAAATTTAAAATAATTATTACGAATTGATGTATTTATTAATTATTTTTTAACCATCAACCGGTTTTGACTAAAATTCATTTATATTAAATATTTTAAACCATTAATTTTATATCTTTTTCATATTGAATTCAGGAAACATATCACATGTTGCTATTCCTATAGACCACAGGCTGCCGAATCTAGGCTCCATGCCAGCTACCCACCACAAAGCAACCTAGAATGTACCACTTGTGATGGCCGCCATAGTCGCCCAAATCAAGCAAGTTGGCAGCTCAAATCGGCCAAAACTTGGCTACCGTGACGGTAGTATATATGACCAGCAGGGCCACCTTGTGGTGGCAGCTTGTATGTTTATATATAGCATTTTATCATTGTCAATAAAATGAAAATTCTACTCATCATTTATACACATTATATTATACATAATTTTTAATTTTAATTTTTTTCTCCTATTAAATATGTGGTGTGTAGATTATGAGTCGAAGTATTTAATTAATTTAAAAAAAATAAAATGATAAATAAATAAATAAAAAAATAAATAAAAAGTATGGTTTGTGTACGTAGTTGATGAGTAGAAAACCTCTGACAAAATATAAGTGAGATGGTGGAGCAAAGAACCTGCAAATTTGGCTTGAAATAATTAAGAATGCTTGTACGCTAGCTTGGGGGCACCTCTCGAATGCTACAGTGATAGAAAGTGCAATGTATCTGCTTGTGATTGTGAATTTCTCCAATCTACTCGCACTCTTATTTATAGATGAGAAATGATTTAGCTACAAATAAATTTTATAAAAGTAAATTTATAAATGGACATGGTTTGATATGATACGTTAGATTGTATAATTAATTTTATTCTAAAGTAGAATTAAAATATCATATAAAATCATATCAGTTTGTGCTTTACTTTTATGAGATATTTTTATGGTTGTAGTATTTCTCTAAATAGATTAATGCCCCCTCTCTCAAGCATAACAAACACACAACACAATATGCTTTCCTCATCGCCAAGATCTTTTAGATTAATTGACAACACTTTCATTTCTCGTTAAGAGATCCAAAGATGAATCCCCCTCCTATGTATAAAAAAATATGTATACATGCTTTTCCCATCGTCATTATCACAAAATCACAAACATCTTTGATCTTTGCTTTCTCTACTTCCAAGTTATTATGGATTCCAAAATCAATTATACTTTGTCAGTCTGGCATTATTCCTATAGCTCTCTCTCTCTCTCTCTCTCAAGCATAACAAGCACACAACACTATGCTTTCCTTATCGTCACCATCACAAACAACTTGATCTTTGCCTTTTCTACTCACAAGTTATTATCACAAAATCACGAACATCTTTGATCTTTACTTTCTCTACTTCCAAGTTATTATTGATTCCAAAATCAATTATACTTTGTCAGTCTGGCATTATTCCTATACTTTTCGATCTTCTCTCTCACTCAAGCATAACAAGCACACAACACAACTTCACAAAGTTGAAACAAGAAGAAAATATTACATAGAAATTATAAAGATGGATAGGATATCACAATGGTAAACAAGAAGAGAATTAAAATTCATAATTTTCCATGGTAAGCAGAGCACTCAAACAAACAATAAGCACACAGATCATGCTTCAATTCTGCATGAAAAACAAACAAACAAAACAAAAACAAAACAAAACAAATCACGACAGCTTTAAAAAAGAAAACAAATCATCACTACTCGAGCAAACATTAAAGCACAGACTTATTTCTTCACAACAAAAGGCTGAAGGAGTCCCCAGAGAGAGTTGACCAATAATAGAAGTCCAATCACAGTTGCGGCGCCTCTCCAAAAGTCGCCGAAATAAACCCTTGCCATGGTTGCCATAATACGGCTCCAATGGTCATCATAATGGCTTTGAAGTCCTTTAATTTCCTCGACGTAACACGATTCGTTAGTCACAATCTGAAGGCAGAGTTTGTTAATCAAAGTCGCAGCTGCAATATTGCTACCGAGCATGTTAACGATGATCTTTTTCTCAACAAGCAATTCTATATCTTTTTCGTTGTCGATGATATAATCCAATAGTATAATGTAATTGCAGAATTGGGCTTCCATTGGATAGTGACACTGCTCCAGTGCCATGATGTTTCGGAAAATACTTTCAGTCCCGTCTTCTATCACCAAGCGTGGGATTTCAAACAAAGGTTGCATACGCTCCAAGCACGGAAAGCATGATTTCAAGCAAGGTAAGCAAGCCAAGAGCCATGAAAAAGTTAAAAATGGACACCAGTGCAGGTACTTTTTCTTATTGAATTTTATGTCAAGTAAGCCTGATCCAGCTGGAGCTACCTTGAATTTCACTCCTACTTCGTCCAGCTGTGTTGCACTACATACTTGATAAAATTGATCTGCGTCAATCTTAGAAAACCTCGAGCTTAGGCGCGGAAGATTGTAATACGTCCTCAGTAAATCTGTGAGATGTTTCACTTCCTTCCCCTCGGGCACTGCGTCCGGATTTTGGAGTATGAAATCACAGGCAAGCTTAAGAAAGGGATCAGGAGCCTGACCCTGCTGATTTTCTTGTCCGTGGAGGGCAAAGTTATATAGTTTCTTCAAAACAAAATATGGAAGCTGATTCTCAAGTAATATTAAGTCATGCACTATATGATTTGCGAAGCATGGTTTACTTAATATATGATCTAATTTGTAACCTTCTACATTTCGACTCCTCAAGATGAACTCAATGATGAAAATAGCATCCAATAGAATCATTTTCACAAACTGTTCACTGTTGATCTGATCAAAGGTCTCTGAATAGCAATGTCGGATTTTAAACTCGTCGCTTTTAATGATGCCTGCAAGATCATTCTGACTCTTCTTAGTCCGTACTTCACAGAATTCCTTCAAATATCGAAGTTTCTGAATTTCTATATCCTTGGGTTGCTGCATGCTGTAATGGAGAGGGCCGATATGAACTAGTTCAGGACTGTAGGCTTCTTTTTCTACCCGGCGAAGCAACTCGGGGACCCTGTAGATGCAACACTCGGGCCATTGACCGGGCTCTATGGCTGGCGAAACGTCAATGATAAACTCTTTGCATCCAAGTTGCTTTTTCTCACCTAAACCAGTGGCAGTAAATGATCCGGTCATGCTGATCTGTTTCAATCGTCAAGGTCCTTAATTTTGCCTATGTTCGACACAAAAACAACATGAATGTATGTACGTACGTAGATAGATACCTAATACCAGACATTCGAATCTTCGATATTGCAACCGGGACTTAGCACGATTAAATATGCCTAAAGAGAAACAAAATAGAATAGCCAAAGACGTCCACCTCATTAACATTATAAGTTGTTGTTGCTCATTGATCGTATGTTTATTAATTGATGCCCTCTTACCCATATCTAATGATCTTTTCTTTTTTATTATACTTTTCTCTGTTTTGCTTATAATATAACGACTGGCCATGAAAGAAAACACTCAAAATCCTACTAAGAATATCACCCTTTTCCCTCCATTACAGTACATTATGGGGATATTTGAATGTTGAGTGTGAAAATGTTTATAACTAGTTATATATGAAGATTTTATGAAAAGAGATTTTAATAGAGTTTTACAAAACTGTGAGATCCATTTAGTATATATTTGGACGTAGAGAAATTTTTATGTAGGGTGTAATAAATAACTTAATTTATATATGTATGTATGTGTGTGTATATATAAAAGTAAAAGCCACTGCATGATAGACAGTTTAGTCACCACAAGGAGTGGCATTTCATTTCATAGATCGTGTTCGTGTCAAATTATAGACATTCAATTATATGGTTTAACTTGAATATGACCCGTTAAGTTAAACGGGTCAAAACTTCAAATCCTAATATGACTCATTTAAATAACGGGTGACATGACACAACCTATTTTGATCCATTTAATAATTAATTAGAAATTAGTTAATACGACACGAACTCATTTATATTTAATAGTAATTAAATAAAAATGGGTAAACCTTATGTAAATGGATTGAATTAGCATGCATAATTCATTTCACTTTATTAATATAATTTCATATAAAAATTAAAATTTATATTTATTAGTAACCATAATATCTTAAAAATAATAAGACTACCTGTTAACAAAAAATATCGATATTTTTTAGATTTTAACCTATAATAAAACTAATATTACAAACTCAACAATAATAAATATGAGTATAGGTCTAAAATTACAATTCTAACAATAAAAATATAAGCATATTGAGAAATATCAATATTACAACATAACAATAATAAACATAAACATATTGTAATTTTAAAATAAAATTTAAAATAATTATTACAGATTGATCCATTTATTAATTATTTCTTAACCGATCAATTCGTTTTGAATCCAACTCATTTTTATTAAATCTAAACTGTTAATTTTATATTTTATTCGTATTGAATTCAGGAAACATATCACATGTTGCTATTCCTACAGACCACAGGCTGCCGAATCTAGGCTACATGCCAGCTACCCACCACAAAGCAACCTAGAATGTACTACTTGTGATGGCCGCCATAGTTGCCCAAATCAATCAAAGTTTGCAGCTCAAATCGGCCAAAACTTGCCTACCGTGACGGTAGTATTAGTATATATATGTTGACCTGCAGGCCAGGCCACCTTGTGATGGCAACTGCTATGTTTATATATAGCATTTTATCACTGTTAACAAAATATAAGTGAAATGGTGGAGCAAAGAACCTGCAAATTTTGCTTGAAATAATTGAGAATGCTTGTACGCTTGAGAGCACCTCTCGATGCTACAGTGATAGAAAGTGAAATGTATCTTCTAGTTGTGATTGTGAATTTCTCCTCATCTACTCGCACTCTTATTTATAAATGGGAAATGGTTTAGCTACAAATAAATTTTATAAAAATAAATTGACAAACTAACGTGGTTTGATGTAGTAATTAGATTGTAAAGTTAATTTTATTATAAAATAAATTTAAAATATAATATCAATTTATTCTTTACTTTTATGAGATATTTTTATAATTATAGTACTTCTCTAGATAGACTAAGGCCTTGTTTGTTTTTAGAAAATATATCATCTCATCTTATCTCATCTCAATTTCATCATTACACTTTTTCAAATTTCAATATAAAATAAAATAAATAATTCAACTTTTTCAAATTCATCTCATCTTATTCCATCTAATCATTACAACTTTTTCAAATTTCAATACAAAATAAAATAAACAATTCAACTTTTTCAAATTCTAAAATAAAAATAATATTAAGAAATATATTTTAACAATATTTTATTTAATTTTTTAACTTTAATATCAACTCATCTCATTTCATCTCTGAAAACAAACGAGACCTAATGCTCCCCCCTCTCTCTCTCTGTGAAGCATAACAAACACAACACAATATGCTTTCCTCATCGTCATCATCACAAAATCACAAACATTGATCTTTTCTTTCTCTACTTCCAAGTTATTATTGATTCCAAAATTAATTATAAAACTCAAACTTTGCAAAATGTTAATTTATAGAAAATACATCTGGCATTATTCCTATGCCTCTCTCTCTCTCTCACTCAAGCATAACAAGTACACAAGATGTACAATATGCTTTCCTTATCGTTATCATCACAAAATCGTAAATAACGTTGATCTTTGCCTTTTCTACTTAAAAGTTATTGTTGATTTCAAAATCAACTGTAAAGGTCAAACTTTCATTCGGTGAGCCTGCGCTCTATGCTCAAGTCTCATTAAAAATCTATTAAAAAATTATAACGAATTGTATATTGTTTAATCGAGTCATCGACTACACATAGGAGACCCTCGACTCTCTCTCTCACTAGGAAAAAAACCGAGACCTTCTCTCTCTAGAAAACACTCGTTCTGAAGCTGAAAGGGGGAGCTTCAGCTCCTTTCCCCCTCCCTCCCTCCTCTTCTGTGCAGCTGTTTCTGTATTTTTTTGTGTCTTTCTTTATGTTTTATAGGTCTTTTACGGTGAATCGCCGATCTAGGACTTCCCGACGAGCTCAGGCCAGAACACGCCACGCCATGGTGTTGCCCAGCTGCCGATCTCCATAACCACCGATCGCGGCGTCAAACGGAGAGACGAGTGGCCCGCACGCGTGAGTCGAAGCTCCCGGAGTTCTCGAGCGCGTGGCTTCCACACGCCATAGGGGATCCCTCCGACGTCGTCACGCGCGGCTTTTCTGGAATCCGCGAGTCCGGCACTTCCAAGATCGCTCACCGGTTCCCGCCCAGTTTGGCGCGTGGGCTACATGCGCCACAGCAGCCTCTTTTTGTGTACTGCTTATGCAGTGGCTGTTTGTGTAGTGCTCATGTCACTGTAGTGTTTTTGTAATCCTGTTTGTTTGTAACTTTCGTTATGTAATGTTGTTTTTAAATTAATAAAAATTCAAAAAGAAGTCCCCCCTCCGCGCTGTCGGATGGTGGGGTTTGGAGAACCCTACCTTACTTTGTCAGGGTATGGGGGCTTTTTAACCTCTGTCGTGTATAGAGGTGGCATTTCTCTAAGACTTAGGTCTTTAGAGATTTGTCGTCTGGACTAGACCCTGTCAGACACGTATGTATTATGGGAAGCTATTAAACGTTTGTAATTAGCTTGTATTCAAGTCAGAGCTGTATATCCTATATTAATAAAGGGTGATCCGCTTTTTTAAAAGAAAAAAAATCGAGTCATCAAACTGAGCGGCTACAAAATAAAACTAAGCTCCACACAAAAATGTCCAATATTTTCCTAGAATTTCCCGCCGGCTTCTTCTCATAGATGGACAAAGATCCTCTTCTAAGAACATCTTCCCAAAATGAGGCATAGATGGATGTTTAATTTTAAGAAAAGAGTTTCAAAAAAATTTTAAGAAAAGACAAAGTACGCATGACAAGGGTTGCACTGCTAGAGGCTAGAGCAGCACTATCCTCGAAGTAGTGGAGATGGTAGGGTTAATTGTTCTAGAGTGATCAGTAAGATTTGGGCATGGAGAGACAGCAATTTCGTTTGGAAAGAATTAGGTGTGTTTGAATGTTAAATTGAGTTGAGTTAAATTAAGTTTAGATGATAAAATATTTTTAAAATATTATTTTTTAATATTATTATTTTGAGATTTGAAAAAATTAAATTATTTATTATATTTTGTGTTGAAATTTGAAAAAATTATAATAATGAATGAGATGAGATGAGTTTGGTTTGGTAACTAAACGCACCTTTACTTGCGCCTCTTGAGATGGATAAGTTATTTTATGTCTGTTGGTTGTTGGTAGTGGGTACCCCATAATTCATGTTGTATCCATATGGATGAGGAGTAATTAGAGAAGTTAGTTAACCTCCCATGAGAGAATTTTACGTATATTAAATTAAGAAAAGTAAAAAAAAGGATCATACAAAAAAAAAGCTCCAATCTCTTTCTACAATTTTTTAGAACAATCATCTAGATCTCTTGATTTTTAAGCGTAAAATTTTTTAAGAGAGTCTAGTAAGCGATGTAGAGGTGGAAATAACATAGTGATGTAAGCTGTAAGATGAGTAAAGATTCGAACTTGTAGAAATTTCGCTCCTTATGTTGATTTGAATTAACCTTATTTAACAATGTCCATGAGACTTGATTTTCTTGTTGATTAACCTGATATATATATTCCAACCAAAAGAAAAAAAAAAATCCTGAATCATCTATCCCTTGCGACGATTATTCTGCAACAGTCATTTTCTTCTCAACAGAACCATGTTCCATCCTCAACAACAGTCATTGAAGATGTGGGCTGAAGCAACCCTGCCACTGCAGCATCGTCAAAGTTCAGTCAACAGATTGGGAACCACATGCATTAATGCCAAGTGAATTCAATGCTGGAATTGCTTCAGGTTATTTTTCTTAATTTCTTCCTAATTGTAGTAGGAAATTTTAATTCTGTTACATATTTATCTTCTTCATGTTCCCCTTTGGCATTAGTCCAACAAACAGGTCAAAAATAGCGACATTATTTCATTAAATTCTGGCTAGATATTGTATCATTCTGATCCAGAACAAGAAAAATAATGGAAACCATACCATCTTTATAGCAGCTAAATAATAAATAAAGGTATCAACATTGTTATGTATAAACTTGCATCTGGCAACAAAGGAAACTTTAAGGCCTTGTTTGGATTCAGGACTCACCTTAACTCATCTCATCTTATCATTATAATTTTTCAAATTTTCACACAAAATATAATAAACAATTCAATTTTTTCAAATCCCAAAACAATAATAATATTAAAAATAATATTCTAATAATATTTTATTCCACTCATCTAAAATCATCTCAACTCATCTCTAAATGTCCAACCACGCACTGCTGTAGTTGCAGCTTACCAAATTTGCCAAGCATTCACACTAAAATGCCTAATAACTAACCATGTTAAAAGGATTCATTCTTAGTTAATTACCCTTCATACTTCAAGGATTCTGCTCGGTGATCGATTGGAGTCAAGCCAACTTGCTCCAAAGGAATGTGCAAGCACATTATCCTTTACCACCCGGTCTCAGCTGCCTTGATTTAAAACGGTGAACAACATATAGTTCAAGAAGCTTCACCATTTACTATTTTGCTAACACCCCTTGAGCTGAGAATAAACTCCACTCTGGTGGGGGCAGCTGCTTCTGCTTCACTTTTCTGTACAGTATATCAGTAATCAAGCTTAGATTTTTGTCTGATAAATGCTGCATTTGAACCTATGCTGTGTAAATTGAATGTTAATGACAATTGACAAACATTCATATGCCTGAAATATGCGGAAAGTGATTGGTCGTATAAGAGTTGCATTTGAACCTGATCCGTTCCAAATAAGTTCCTTGAAAATAGACATTCTGGCTAATTTCAACCTCCAAACACTTTAAAATTTCTGAAAATTTAACTATATTTAACTATGCAGAATGCAATGACAACCATGACTAATGACTATTACCGATTCAGCATGCACTAGATCTAGCTAGCAGCGGATTACATATCAAAATGAAAGTGCTAGATGATGCTACAGCTTACCAGATACCAGAGACTTGGATCCTGGCAGTGACATCTTACAACAAATAAAACAAGACTTGATCCCTGTGTATCAAATTTAAGGCCACCCAACTTTGCAAATTAATATTTTTTCCTTTAACATGATCATTCAAAAGCTTATCCATTTGCTGCTGCTGATTGTAAGAGAGGGGAAACAGAAGCAAATATACAGTGTAGGACAATTCGTTTAACTTGCTGATAATACACTTGGCAGATCAAATAGCTAACTTGAGCAAATTATATTACCTACAGATAGATTATTGTATTCCGACATCTTGTGGCAAAAGCAGATAACTAACACTACTATAACAACACAAACTCTAACCTAAACTATAAGCAAAAAAATTTCTTGTATGTAAGATTAAGATCAAATCCACCATCCTTGTTCAACGGATTATGTCGTCACCAATAAGATTTCCCTCTATGCCAAAAAGCAATACTGAATAACTCTTTCTGTTTTGGGGAATGAATAAACTATTAAAACAAAGGGACGAAAGAACAGGGAAAAAAGACCATAACAAGAAGCACCTATAGACAAGCTTGGAGCTCTTGCAACCACAACTGAAACCACTCAGGTGAGCACCGAGCTAGAAAAAGGGAACCTGTATAATTGCATTTAGAGGCCCACGGGAAAGCTCATGAGCAGCAGCATTGGAGGATGTAGGCAAAAAGTTAATCATGAAATGACTTAAAACAGTGAGTTAAAGGGGAAGTATGGTAAAAAAACGTACGTTATTTACTTTTTCTTGCATATTCCAAAAACTCTCGGAACTTCTAAATTTGCAGTTTGTGTACGCCCACATAACAGATAGCCCACAGAATTCTGGTTTAGCATATACGTTCCCTATCTAACAATGACAAGACAAAACAGTTCTCTAGTATCGTAGTTTACGAACTCCCTCATTTAATATATATATATATGAAGAAAACCAATTGCAGCTACTCTTCGATGCGATAATTTAGATTTTCTCTCTCTCCAAACAAGTTTTCTTGGGTCAAGAGTGCATAACTCTTTCATTCTCCCCACTAAATTTCTCTCTCCAACGTAGTTTGTACACAAATTCTTTTTCTATTTTATTTGGTACATGAATTCTTATCATGGGAAAAAAAAGAAGAAAAAGATAAAAAAGACCACGACAAACTACCTAATTCATTGATCTTAAATCCATGAAAGCATGAAAATGTAAACAATCAACTAACCCCAACCAAACAAGTGCAGATTCAGAAAGAACGAGACAAAGTTGAGACACTATGCAAATGCTCAGCAGTATATATCCTAACATTCTGGGTTCCAGAAAATAAATTCTGCTCTGCTCAACTGAGAAATAACAAGCTCTTGTAAGCTAGCATTGTTAAGAGGCTCTCTAAAATCATACTCGTTCAAAGCAAATAGAATACATAAACACAAAAAACTATTCAAAAGTCTTATCCTTCGAACTTCAATAGTTTTAACTCTTATGTACATCTGTGACTACTAATAACCAGTAAAACGATATAACTCTTCCAACTTTTTATTGAGCTGCTCACGAGATAGAATGGTCATCCATTCATCTTCAAAGTTCTATGGTCTGTTGGTGTATAGTTTGTTTGTACCTTGAACCTTCCTTTGCCGTCTAATAAGGGTCAGCAGTCACCAGGCCTTCAAAATTCCAACAAACAGTCAAAAGAATCACAAATTGCCAACAGTCCAACCTAACACTGCAAGCAACAGAAATAAATCGAAGTCATAAACACTATGTTTGGTCACTGAAAAAAGAAATTCAATTATAAGGGTGAGTTTGGATATTGAGTTGAGTTGAGTTGAGTTGAGTTGAGATGATAAAATATTATTAGAATATTATTTTTTAATATTAAAATTGTTTTGAGATTTGAAAAAGTTGAATTGTTTATTATATTTTGTATTGAGATTTGAAAAAATTGTAATAATGAGTTGAGTTGAGTTGAGTTGGGTTGAGATCCAAACGCTGCCTAAATCTAACAAAATCCCATTTTTCATTTTCCGTTGCTTGTAACCAAAGAAACCCAATCATTATAGAATAGAAATATGACCATTTTATCCAACATCAAATTAATAAACCTTTTCATTTAACAATAAAACGAATACAAAAGGTCAAAGCAGAGGCAGAGAGAGTCAAAGGTTTAAGTTGGCTGGATTTGGGTAGTGAAAGTGTTGAAGAATGTTTGTGAATAGTAGTAAAAAAGTAATAATAGAATATTAAATAATAGTAAAAAGTAAGTAAAAAGTAATAAATAGTAGAAAAAATAGGTAAAAAGTAATAATAAAATAAAAAATAATAGTGAGAATGTTTGAAAGTAGCTCAGAGTAGATGGACACCCAAACAAACCTTCCCAGGAGCATCACTGACCCTGTATGACTCCAGCGTAATCGAACCGAGCCACAATCCCGGAAAAACACTCTGCAAAACAAATAGATGTAGAAGTCCTTAGTTATGTAAACAATAAATAAATATCTTGGGCTTGTAAATCGAATTGCAAAATTGGTTTACATCGAGCTGTTTCTGAACGTTCTTCGCTCGCTTCTTAGGCCTCCTGGCGGGCTTGGACCCAGTGAACACGAGGATATCCTCTTCAATCTCCTTTCTCGACAGCGAGATCGAAAGTTTCGGCCTTTTCTCCGAAACCTTCGCGTCCGTTTCGTTTCGAGCGAGAGCCGATTCAGCGAGAGCCGGAGACTGGGTTTTGGTCTCCTGCACCGGTGCTCCATCAGCTCTAGATGCTCCTCTTACTCCGTCGGCTTCGAGACGCTTAGTCGCCGGTTTTCTTGGCCGCAGATTCCACGTCTTCTGCGCCGGTTCTTCGACTTCGGCGGCAGCTGCAGATGATGTTTGAGCCGGTGCTTCTGCGGCACGATCCTCATCTTCACTAGTACCAGACTTGTTTTTGGTTCGGAGACGAATGAGGATCTTCGATTTCGGATCGGATTCCATTGGTTTCTCCTCCGATTTTCCGATCTTCCGGCCAGAGTTAACCGGCTTCTTATCCGAAGTTTTCTTAGCTTCCTTTCCGATCATGCGCTCTGGAACACCAAGGGAGGGAAGGCCATTTTTCCCACCGTTTCCCACCGGATCATTCCGATTCTCCGATTCAGAACCCCTCCAAGTCGAACCGGCGAGTTTACTGCTGTGGTGATCGTACTTGAGCGGAGAAGCGACCCGAGGTTCAGAGCCAGCAGACAGAGTCGACTCTCCGAGTTTGCGGGCCACCCGGCGACGATGATCTTCATTGACCGGGAAAGAATAATTTGGCTGGAGCTCCGAGTCGCGAGTCAAACCGGCAAGTCCGTAGCGAAAACGGTGGTGATGATTGGTGGTGGTGGAGTGGTCGAGGGGCCACTTGTAGTTGGAGAAAGCGAAGCTTCTGAGAGGTGGACGCTTCGAAGACAAAACGGAGGAGGCTATGGGTGGTTGTGGTTGCCGATGTGACGGTGATTGTGGTGGTGACGGTGATTGAGACGCTACTGACTCTACTGGTGTATCGGTTTCGGATACAGAGTGTAACACCATGTTTCGGTAAGCGACAACGAGAGAAAGTATCGGAAGGCAACAAAAAAATGAGTTCGAAGGAATCAAAGGGAACTCGGAGGCTTAACAATGGATGGCATAGAATGGAAGTGCTTGGGAACTGAAGGGAAATCGCAGAGAGAAGGATTGGGTATGGAGATTGGAAGAATTAAGCGCATGTGTTTGTTGTGTGTGTGTTGTTGCATACAGTACGGGACACGGCCCAGAAGTTCTGAAACTCTAAAGTTCATCATGTATGCGTTTATGGAAGGTATATACAAACAGACAACATCAACATCTTGTATCTATTTTTGTCTTTTTACCCATAATGCCCCCTTTGAACTTTTCTTTTCTTGCTAACCAAACAAACATAGTAAAAATTCTCCTTCTCAACAAAACATTTTAAAAAAAAAATTGGTAAAAAGAAAAAGTAACAAATGATTATGACTCCTGTTAAATTTTCTTTTTATTATTAATTTTAATAATCCCCATCACAAAATGGGGAATAATAGTTATATATAATTTATAATTCGTTGGATGTTTGGAAACCAATAATCCCAAGCCAAACATTTATCTTCTTTTTTTTTTATATATATTTTTCAAGATGTGAATCTGATGTGGGGTCCAATAGGAGGGTTTGTGGTTGGTATTTAAGTGATTTGGTATATAATTTTATTTTTTTTTATGAGTGCCCTTATCGTTGAGTAATATTGCCTAAAACCAAACATATTTGTGGTTCGTATTTAAGTTATTGATTTTCATTTCTTGTGTTGTTCGATTTAGCAAATTTAGCCTAGTTTGGATATTGTTATTATTATTATTATTATTATTATTATTATTATTATTATTATTATTATTATTCACTATTATCTACTATTCACATAATATTTAAAAATACTCACCATTCAAACGTAATTTCATTGGCATAGGATGACAGCGAAAGATATTGATGTGATGACAGTAAGCTAAATATTTATTTTATTTTATTTTTTATCGTAAGAATTTTTTATATTAATTATCTAAATAAATAATCATTTAAAATGTGTCGTATTAATGGGTGTAGTTGGCATATAAGTGGTCGGGGTAAATAAATTTTTGGGACTTTGTGTCTACATCTGTCAACACCAGAATCACTTATATCTTTTTCAAAGAATAAATGGCATTCACAGCTAATTCAAGTTAATACATGGGAGCAAATGCATATCTTTCATCTGTAAGAAAATATTGTCCATTAACATTAGTTTCTTTATTTTATCTGTGTTTTAATAATACATGCCAATTGTCCATACATGACTCTCTTCAACTTTGTCCACTCCTCTTAAGATCCGACTGTGAAGATTTTGCCAGTAACCTAATTTTTATTGATCTTGATGGCTAGAATGGGATAACAATGTTATTTGTCATTTTCTCTATATTTGATAGCACAAGGTATCAATTTTATTAATGCTTTGTGTAAATTAGAAAACAACCTATTAGAGGGTGTGAAATGTGTTTTACTTTTCTACAAAAAACACGTTTTAAATCCTCAAGAGAGAGAGAGAGGAAACAAGTATCTATCCCATGGCTACAAATTGAAAAATAAGAGATTTTTTTTCAAATATGGTAAATACAGAGTCTATAAGTTTCACATACTCCTTTTGAAAAAAAAAAAACAGGTTTAGTACTGGAAATTTGATTTTTTCATGTGTATTCAAAATTTGCTCTTATTTTAAAAGGCATAAGTGAAACTTGCAAATCCTAAAAATGCAAATATTATTTCTCTTTTCAAGTATCGTCTGTGAGGTATATATATGCTCTTATTTCTGATTCTAATTTTTTGAAGCACAAACATCCAACCAAGGGGATGCTTTTAGAGAAGCATTATGAATAGAATTAGGGATGACAATATGTGACATGATCCGTTAATTCAACACGAACACGACACGATAAAAGCGGGTTAGAATTTAGTCTTAATAGATCCGAGTCAAAACGAGTTGACCCGTTAAGACACGATTGCTTAAAGGGTCAACCCGTTATGAAAATGAAATTTACCTTTCTACCCTTAAGACCTAAAATTGAAAAATGAAAAAACCCTAACTCTAATAACTCATGCCCCCTCCAGTTTTTGAATTTAGTTTTCTCGGATTTCTCCTTTCCTAAGTCTTGAGTCAATACCGACGCCGCCCCCCTCCAGCTAGTTCTCTTCACGATGACGTTGTGTCACCGCCCCTCTTGGTCTCTTCAACCCAACAACTCACGCTAGCTGTCGCCCACGGAGAGATTGCAGAGTCACAAACTCTTCACCCTAACTCCATCGCCCCCGCAGACCATGCAAACTCAGACTCACGCCTCTCGCTGCCCATGCCCGTTGCCCACTATAAGTCAATCTAGCCGAGATTTCTACTACCTTTACGTATTGTTTGGCTGCCGAGAAAGAAGAAAAAAATGGGAAAACGATGTGTTTGGCTACCCGCTGTAATTACCATTTCTTTCCTTGCATCTTTAAGTGCCTGGAAAATTCTTAATGGGTCTGAAGTCTGAATCATCTGATGATCTTTCCTTTCTCTCACTACTAGTTTTGTACCTCTTTTCATCCTTAGTGCAGTTTCATGTGTGCTCTGTTTTTGTGCTCAACTTTTGGGTTTGTGACATTGTGTGCTTTGTTTTGTTATTTAATCATCAAGATTAGTCTATCATATGTCTTGTCTTTATTAGATTGAGATCATGCACCAAAAAAAATACAACCAATAATCATGATTTTTGGATTCGTAAACTCCAAAAGAATTTCATGAACCCAAATAATCTTGAAAAATCGACTGTTTTCTTTGAAATTAGTTTGCAAGTATATACAATGTATTTGTTAAATTAGAAAATGTGTAAACTCTAAGAGACGAATGGAAACTATAATATAGAAAAGGGGACTGAAAATGGCACATGAAAAACCTCACTCATGCACGTGATCGATATATATGAATATGATTGAAGAAGAGGTACTTGCATGATCAAGGAAACCACCAGTCCACCACCTTTTTTTATCAATTTAAAAATTTTTTTTATTGGATTGATTTAGGATATGTTTGGAGGATGAGATGAGAATTTTGTATTTTGTTTTAAAGTTTTAAATATTATTTTTTAGTTTTGAGATTTGAAAAAATTGAATTAGAATTTGAAAAAGTTATATTGAGATTTGAAAAAGCTGAATTATTTATTATATTTTGTATGGAGATTTGAAAAAGTGTAAAGATGAGATGAGATGAAGATGAAAATTTTGAGTGAAACATGTTTTCCAAACATATCTTAGTGTTGAAGCTAATGTTGGTGTGAAAGACCTAATTAACAACAGTCCTAATTGAAGTTAAATTCTTATGCTCAATGGTGAAGAATTATTATCCACTACTAATGTTTTGTGGTACTACTACGATATATTTATCATATTTATCAAAAAATGTCTAAATGAAAGTCTGACCAGCCAATGGTACCCCTAGAATATATAATGCTAGAGGCTGGCAACTAATTCAAAGTTATAAGTCATAAGCTAATCTTGTCTTAAAAATCTCTCCTCTCAAATATTTTATTGTTATCAAACAATTGTAGAGTTCAACAATAAACAAGTTCTTGTTCTTGCACCAAAATTTACATTGTGCACCCTGAAAACTCTGAGAGAATGATCTTTTATGAATATGTGAACTTGCACCAGAATTTAACATTTGTTCTTGTTGTTTCTTTTCAGATGAGTTTGGCAGTAGCTGAAAATGACGATTTGATTGATTTGGACCTGTTTGACAATAAGCAAGGTAATATTATTTTTACCTCATTGAATAAATAACTGTAATTTTTCAATACAATAATATTATTTGATATAAAACTTTACTGATTTTTTTTTAATAGAAACATAAGAAGAAGTTAAATTGAACAAATGAACCGAATATATAATGGAGTTGGGAGAACAACAAGGGCAAGGAAGACGCTTCACCTCATTCTTCAAGCTCTAAATTTGTTTATATCTGTGTTTTTATTATATTTGGGATTGTAACATTAATACATTTACTATATGTGTTTTGTTTATTATATTTGGAATATAATTTTAATATATTATTACAATGTGTGTGAATCATATTTGTTTGGATTGTAATTTTAGACTTGTAGTTAATTTTTTATTTTTGATAGATATTATTTATATTTAAATATTTATATAAAATCAATCAGGTCAAATGGGTCGTGTTGTGTCTGTTCAACCCATTAACGTAAACGGGTTGAAATGGATCGGGTCGGGTCAATTTATTTCTTATTCATTAACGGGTCGTGTCAATCCGTTATCTTACCATGTCATGTCAACCTGTTATCTTATCATGTCGTGTTCGGGTTTGAAATTTTGACACAAAATCCTTAACGGGTCGTATTTGTGTTGACCCATTAAGTATAATGTACATACTTTGACATGACACGAACACGACCCGTTAACACGATTTGACACCCCTGAATAAAATAACTTCCTCCATTGTAGGTGTTCCATTACCCAAAAAGAATTTCAGAAGAAAAAAAATGTGAATATCTTGGTACTTGCAAGTGTAAACTGTAAAGGCATTTCATGAGGGAATCACGCCACTGTCTCGCCTCGTAGCGGTGGACAGAACCATTATACATATATATAGCCACATTCCATTGGAATCAATAGTTCATATTCTAGGGTTTGCTTTTACACGAAGAGTATCGATGAGTAGTTGAAGAAGAAGGGAAGAGAAAGAGAGACCTTATGATCGTCAGTTAGAAATACTTAGATTATGTTTGGGGGTAAAGATGAGAAATTTCATCTCATCTCTATCTCATCTCATCATTACATCTTTTTCAAATCCCTATACAAAATATAATAAACAATTCAACTTTTTCAAATTTTAATTTAACTTTTTCAAATCTCAAAACAATAATAATATTAAAAAATAATATTTTAAACTTTTATCTTAACACTATTTATAAAATTTTTAAAAATTCTCATCTTATCTCATCTACCAAGCATAACCTTAGTGTCATATGGTAGAGAATTGAAAAGAACTTGAATGCAGGAAGTAAAACTAGAAGCTTTGGCAGTGTGGACTCTAAGTCAGATTGAGAATCCTAAACCATGTGAAATAACAACTTCTAATAGAGCTACACGGTAATCATACTGACAGGTTAATAATAACTGAGTGATAAAACCTACTTCAATTACCAGGCCTACATCTCAGCCACCAATAACCATTAGGGAGAAGGCCTTACATCTAGATTGGAGATTATCTCTTCTTTCAAGTTCTGTCTTACAGATTAGAACTTTTTTTGAAATTTCAGCAATGATCATCTCATATACATTATATAAGCATTCCACCACCACCACTCCCCCCCCCCCCCCTCCCAAAAAAAAAAAAAAAGCGGATATTATTTTTGGATGAGTCAAAAGGCGATCTGCAAGTATAATAGGCAGAGAGAGAGAGAGAGAGGTAACTTGGTAATCTTGGAATTGAAAGTTTGTTTCTTGGATGGCACTAAATATCATCCCGATCTTTTCACGATAAACATACAGAGAGATACAGAAGCTACACAAAAATAATTCACAAATATGACGGCGGGACCAATCATTCAGTACAATGCAATGGTCGTAAGTACAATATACAAATTGCGTACAAAGGGTCTCGAAAAAACTTACTTCTGATGATGGAGGATCCTCGACAATTATAGATGCTAAAGTAAGATCGGAGGCACATTCCACTTATCAAAAAAAAAGATGGGAGGCCCATTCAGGCGCTTTCTGTGGGCAATTAATTAAGACAACACTGGAAATCAATAACGGCAGTGGTTGAGGCCTGTATCCCGAAATAATTAATAATGCTATTGTTAGCTGCTGGGGGTTTGATATTAATTTACAAAACTTCCAGATGGATCAATCCAAGCATGTGAGTTTTGTCACAGGTCTTCCGACACTAAAAAATTCATCTTTAATTTTGTAAACCATAGAAAGTAGCAAAGTGCTAAGAGGCTGTATAAACTCAACTATGACCCCAATGGTTTTTTGTTTGAGTAATGCTCAGACCACCTTTTTGGAGCATCTGGATGAATTGCAGAAAGGCGAGCTACAAAATTCTTTTCACTTGTGGCTATTATGCTTGCAATGGAGTAGGGTTTTGTACAGAAACCCTTTTCTGCAAGCCACACATGAAATCTGTACCTGGGTTTAATCCGGTTCTCTAGGTTAAAACACAAAAATGCAGGAAAAATATCTAGGTGCTGTAAAGAGACTCCCATTTCCTGGATGAGGAAGTTCACTTTCTGCTCAATAGTTTCTGGTTTTTGGTTCATGACCTTTGGCGCTGACCTTATCATCCTGCAGAGCTTTGAGAATTCCACACCAACACGAAGGAAGCAATCAAACCGCTCCTGCAGCTCAATACTAGTGCCATGCAAGTGAGCTAGCACCTTCATGGTCAAGGCATTTTCGCCAAACCCAATCCCATGCAAGAATTTTAATTTATTCATAGAATGAGTAGGGGTTCTTGAAGATTGGATCTTCTCCAAGCCATCTCCAAATTCCCTATCCAAGTCTTCTTCTGGATCAATAAGGACGTAATTAGCTAACAACTGATGATTACCACTATTAATTCTATGGAAGAACCATTCGTGTAGATTCAAAGCCTTCATCACATGAGGCAAATTAGCCATTTTATTTCTTCCCAACACGTAAGGGTACTTCTGACCAATGGACCTTAATTCGCTTGAGTTCAATCCGAAATGTTTCAAGAATCCCAGCACTGAAATCACCGGTGTGTCCAAGTCAAGTTTCAAAATATCTGGGAGCCGAAGTAGCAACAAACCAGCATCCTCCTTAACACCAAATCTACAAAAGTACTCCGCTTTTTGGGCCAAAACCTCTTCTGGGTATTCGAGGAAAACGTGCTTGCTCCTACCCATCAGCTCCCCTGCCGTTCCTTTCTCACAACCCAAATCATAAAACACCCGAATTTTCCTACAGACCTCATACCAAGCATCCACATTTCCCTCAATATAACTCGCCAAATCAAAATCTACAAAGACCCTTTTCAAATCATCAAACAATGCGTCAACTTCAACCCCCAATTCATCTTCCCCACCCAACACATGCGGAAAAGTTAAACAAATACCGATCACGGAAACATTGCTCAATCCATATCCCTTAAACCCACATAGCTTAGTCTTCAACTCCTCCGAACTCTTACTGAAAATCGAAACATCGTCCTTATACAACTTCCCCAACCTAGTCCACGGAAACCCAAATCCCGAAAGAGCACAAGCCGCATTCAAAACAGTCCCATCTTCGGAGAAAAAGAACTTGTTGGCAGGCAAAAACCCATTAAGTTCACCATAACAAATACCAATGCTTTCAAAGAAAAATTCAAATTCATTGACGGGATGGTACCTGAGGAGCCTCTGGAACTTCTTGAAGAAATCGGAGGGCGAGAAATCGAGCTTGGCGATGAGGTTGGAGACCGAAAACATGGAGTTCTTAGCAATGTGCTCGGCAAAGGTGTAGGGTAAGTTCCTGGTGGTATGGAGGTACTCCGTGAGAGCCTTCTGGGCTTCTTTGATGGCTTGGGGCCTGTACTTGGAGGGGATCTTGGAAAGGTTTGGGGGCTTTCTGGTGGTAGAGAAGTGGTGGGTGAGGATGGTGAACAGAGACTTGGGGATGCGCATATCGGGTGGTATTGGGTAGGTTTTTTTCAGGATTTTTAGGGTTTAAGGATTCTTGGGATGTCATACAAGCTGAGCTTTGCTTGACAAAATGGTGACTTGACTGTAGTCTGTGATTGCGAATTTTAACCAACAAAATCGACGAGGGCACTTCGGTAAATTGACTGCAAACCTATCGCTTACTATATATACTTTTCGCGATTCGTTAATGTTCTCCTTCCTTGAGCACCTAACAATGGCCCGACCAGGCCAATTCTCCGTGAACCCAATGATGCACCCGTCGGTACCGGTACCTGTACCCGTACCCGTACCCGTACCGGTGAACTTGCCAATTCCCGAATCAGGAACTGGACAATCGTCTGTTGGGAAACGCCGCCGAGAGGACGAGCTTTTCTCCTCGGCGTTGGCTGACGAATCGGCGGCGAAGCGGCGCGCGAAGTTGGCGCCGGACGTGCTGTTTAGAATCGTGGTTCCGTCGAGGCAGATCGGTAAGGAAGGTTTCCGAATCCAGAATATTCGCGAAGATACCAAGGCCACTATCAAAATCGCCGATGCCATCGCAGTAAGCTTTTTCTTTTTCCTTTTTTTTTTTTTCAGGTTCTGACTCCTGAGTGTATTCAGGTTAGGTTTCACGGAGAATTTAGAGAGAAGAAATTAGGAAAAGGTTGGGAACTTCAATAATTTTTTTTGTTATTTAATATAATTAATGCATTTTATCAAGAGGGCAGACCGGCAGAGGGGTACAAAGGGAAACATTCAACTAGCTAACACTTTAACTTTGCAAATGAAACGATACACTGTAGATTATTGAGACGCGGTTAATAAATTGCACGGGAAGCTCATAACTTGTAAAGCTACAATTATTATTCTGTGTTTGGAAATGCCGGCAAGATTTTTTGATAGAGCTAAAGCATCGTTTAGTGACGATTGGAAAGATGCTTTAGTGACGGTTGGAAAACTCTAATTTGTGGTATTGCATTAGCAAAAGCGTTTGTGAGCATTTTTGTTTTATTTTTTTCAGCAGAAGGTAATAGGAAAGGTGCAATTAGGGCTGGTAGGGTTCATCTCTTAATGCTTATAATAGTTACTTTCAACATCAAAGAATTTGTGTTTTACAATTTTTGAGATGCAACAGAAGAAGGGTTCAGTTATCAGTGCAAGTGCTAAAATTTTCCATTTCCTTTCCATAGTAATTGCTCAAAATGATATTTTATCATGTGTATTTTTTATGACGGAAACCAAAGTTTGAAAGAGTCAAACGAAATCATTAATCTAATTCTACTATATATGTTGTGTTTTCCAGCGACGTGAAGAGCGTGTAATTATTAAAGTTCTAAAGACAGTGACGGCACAGCTTCTGATGCAGAGAATGCACTCCTGCAAATAGCCAGTTTAATACTACAGGTAATGTGTTTCATGCTGACCCAACCTGACTAAGCTTCATGAGGTAGGTTCTTGAAATTTATTGTCAATAGTTGTATCTGCCCTCAACTATATTCGAGCTTGATGTGTGGGAGTGTGATGGCTTATGTCTCCTTGATTTATTAACTTATAGACGTATATTCTCATGTGTACTTGGGCTTTGCCTATTTCTATAAATAAAACTTCCAATTACCTATAAAAAAAACTTATAGACGTATATTCACCAGTAGATAATGTTCAACGTGTGGTCACTGGGAAGCAATTTAGTAAGCTTTTATTCTGAAGATTATCTTTAACACCAAAAGTTATATCACATACTAAACCTGGACCCGTAGATAGTGTGATATTAATAAGGTGGCCAGCCACTTGGTCTCCAAAGGATATTATTCACTCTGGTGAATGTAATCACTCAAGAATCAAGTTTAGATTTACTTATCAAAAAAAAGAATCAAGTTTAGATTTGAGAGCATTGATGTGAGTGCAACTCATCTATAATGGTTTTCATAGTAGCATTATTGAACTGTCTTTCTGAAACCTAATGGCGGAGGTCTGAAACATGAAGTTTGAGGACTTTCCCTTCCACAAGATATCCTCTTCAAGTTCTTCTGTATACTCCATGTGTACATCGGCTATGCCTATTTTTCATTCATATCAATGAAACTTACTTCTTACTTATAAAAAAAAAATATCCTCTTCAAGTAGGCAACCGTCAACCATTTCTTATTCTTCAAGATATCCTTTTCAAATGATATTTATCACATCCTGGCAGCCCCTGGATTTGTGTTACACATGGGATAATGAGTTGGAGTGTTTGGGCTCTGTCTTGTCTCAAGTAGAGAAGCATCTTGTTTTTTCTGGAAAAGGCTGTCATTGTGTGTACTAGGCTAATAGATAGCCATGTCCACAATTACTGATGGCACAATAAGAACTGGAAACCTGTGGGCAGAAATTTAAAAACTTCACCCCAAAAAGAAGTCGTGCAACTTTTTTTTTTGTGATGCTGTGGTTGCTCTAACCAAATAAAAAACTTTCCTTCCTACAGTAAGATGATAGTTTTACAGAGACAGAAGTTGCTGCAGGACATGGCTGCCAATACAATAAGGTTATGCTTGGTAGATGAGATAAGATGAAAATTTTTAAAAATTTTGTGAATAGTGTTAAGATGAAAGTTTAAAATATTATTTTTTAATATTATTATTGTTTTGGGATTTGAAAAAGTTAAATTAGAATTTGAAAAAGTTGAATTGTTTATTATATTTTATATGGGGATTTGAAAAAGATGTAATGATGAGATGAGATAGAGATGAGATGAGATTTCTCATCTTTGCCCCCAAACATATCCTAAGGCTTTTGATTGCTGGGTCCCAAGCAGGTTCTTTGATTGGGATGTCTGGTCAAAGCATTGAGAAATTCAGAAATTCTTGTGGTGCCTCAATTATGGTTCTTGCTCAGAATCAGTTGCCTTTGTGTGCGTCTGCTCATGAATCTGATGGAGTGGTACAGGTGAGTTTGTGTACAGTGTCAATGCTGAATGGAACTAACATTAATGCTCGCAGTGGTATAGTAGAGTATGTTTTATTATTTGGTTTTTTATAATTATTTTACCTCCATAACTTTGTCGAACATGAGGAACGAAAACTTTTTTGATTAGTTTCGTTTTTCTAACTAGATGCATTTCCTGTGCAATAAATATATGCAAAAACATTCCAAGTAACTGTTAACAATTACGTGAAAATAGCTTCTCCGTCCATTTTGTATTCATTTGTCGAAAGATGTTTGATGTGGTGTTGCATATCGTTAATATTTAAGGTGTTGGGCCATTAAAATACAAGACTTCCATTTTGTTGTGCCAATGAAGTTTAATTCATTTCATCTTATTCATGCTTATATATGCCTCTTTTGTTTCTTTCTACTGCTAATAATGAATAATGATACGGTTTCTGTTAAACACAGATATCAGGTGATGTTCCTGCAGTACTGAAGGCTTTGGAAGAGATTGGTTCTCAACTAAGGTCTTACACTGAATCCTGATTGACAGTACTTTGTCTTTTGGACGTTTATTCAGAGTGTTATTTTTGAAATTAATGTTTATAATCATGATCTAATCCATATTTAGAGAAAACCCACCACAACAAGTGATTTCTATTAGCCCAGCATACAATTATACATCAATCAGACCACCCCAACAATATCTGGACCCAACTTCAGGTTATTGATGTTTTCCCATATCAAATGACTCCTTTAGTTTGACTGCCATCTTTTGCAGTTCTATCAAGTTTTAATATTTGTTATAACTACATCATCTTTAGGACAACCAATCTTGCAGCTGATTATGTAACCTTTGAGATGGTGATATTGGAAACACTGGTTGGTGGGCTGATTGGCAGGTGCGGCTCAAACATATCAAGGATTAGAAATGAGTCTGGAGCAATGATCAAGGTAGGCAGATCTTAAAGTCTTGAGGCTGTGATCTCTAGTCGTGAAGTTGCATATTGTGCCTAGTTAGGAATCTATGAGAGGAACAAGTTACTGCTTGTACCCATTAGGGTGTAGTCTAATGATCGAAGGACAGGTTTGGGACGTGCTATAGAACCGGACATCCTGGATTCAGTTTTGCACTTGGAGTTCCTTAGATAACCTGATATACAGTTCTGGCAGTTGGGGTCGTGTATCCATGGACACTCCTCAGGGATGTGTTCAAAAGGCCTTGCCATGGTGAGGTTCCGTGTCATTTAAAAAAGAAGAAAGTTACTGCTTGTTGTTGCTATTAAGGACCCACAAATCATTACTTCACACGAGCTATTGGTTGATAAGAAATATCTCTCTACTTGAATAGGACTCTTTGGCACATATTGGTTTCAAATTTTTGTGTTTTTCTATTTCCAACCATTACGTATACATTCTTACCATGAGGATAGAGTTGATGATTAATAGATAAATATGAGAAGGGCATATATTTAGTGTAGCTTTAATTATTGAAATAAACTAATAGAGGACCTTGGATTTGTTTCAGCTTCTATGGGTTTCTTTTTTGCAGGTTTATGGTGGCAAAGGTGAACAAAAACATAGACAAATTTAATTTGGCGGTAGTGCTCAACAGGTATATTAATCTTTCTTGGTTATATCGTGATCAAAGGAAAACATCATTTTCAATGGAATCCCATCACTAGGCACAGGTAGTTAGGGGCCTGGGCTTCATAATGTGCAGCCTGTTCTAATGGTTACCAGTAGCAACGGTTGGACCTAGCTTAGCCAATGTGGGACCATTTCCCCTCCAGTTTGAAGAATTTTCCAAACAAATTTTCTTTATTTTTTTACCGAGTTTTCATTAATATATTATATCAATTACATCATGATCACAAGTTTAACTCTGTCTCAAGCACCCACAACAACTAAAGTTTTTTACCACGCAGCAAGAAAGATATTTTACTTCCATAAAGAACATCATCTGATGAAAGGATTCAATTTCTTCCTAGCCAAACAGTTTCTTTTGTTGAATGGGTTTCCCTTTAGAGTATGAATTGTGATGTCTTTTTCATATAATCTTATTTGAAGATAATAATTTTACTTTCATTTTGGAAAAAGATAAAACTCTTACAGAAAGATTAACCCTTTAATTAGCCCCACTGTTGGTTTAGTAATAGCTTTTGGTCTGTGGTTGACTAATAGCTTTATATAATATAATTTTTTGGATAATATCAAGAATGCTGTATGAAGTACAAAACAGTGATTATATTATTGGAAATAGTTAAAATTTGATATCATGGAAAAGGTTGGGATTCCTTTTTTCTTATAGGAAAACAGAGGCTGATTATTTTTAATCTTTTTTGTAGAGAACATGAATATGTTATCATGATTCTCATTTTTTTCTTTTGAAACTTTTTGGATGTATAAAAGGTGGCTTTGGCTAAACAGAGGGTTGATGAGTACATAAATTCCCAGTAGATACAACAAGCCAGTGCTCAACAGCAAGCGTAAATTACCGTGCCTTTTAAATGCTTTCTTTTTTTGGGTCCCATATGGGGTTTTTCAGGTGTGATAGCATATGACATAATTTAAGGAGTTTGGTGTGTGGGTAATGTGTAGAGTGTTCCTCACTTTTCGTTTGCTGATATCGACTTCTAAACTATTGTAGTTTGATGCAATCACCAGATGATTGGTGAGGCTACTAAAACATGATAAAATGACGTGGATGATGTCTTTCACCATGGATACTAAGATACTTGAAGAATGAGATGAGATGAGATGAGAAATCTGTGCATAGTAGTGAAATGGTTTGTGCATAGTAGTGAAATGGTTTGTAAAATAGTAGTAAAATGGTTTGAGTTATGATATTTTATGGGGTTTTAGAAAATGAAAGAGAAAAAGTTGAATAAAAGTATTATAAAGTTGAAATATTGTTAAAATATAATTTTTTAATATTGCATTTGTTTTAAGATTTGAAAAAACTGAATTATTTTTTGTATTTTGTTTGAAAGTTTGGAAAATTTATAATAATTGGTTTGAAAGTGTTTGTATTTGAGTGATGTTTGGGAAAGAAATAAGATGGGATGATATGAGATAAGATGAGATGAAAAACATTACCAAACATCCCTAAGTGTAGCTATAGATAACAAGGGGTTTGGTCTCTGTTTGCTGATTGAGCATTTTCTTAGGTTCTGACTCTTGGTGTCGTACTTTACCCGGATATGATGTACATCATGTAATTGAAGGTTGGTTGCTGTATATTAGGTTTGGTTGTGGACATGTGAGGATTTCAGCTTGCTGATCCGGTCTCACGACCCTCTTTGGTTTTCATTGAAGTATAACTTTTGGAGAGTTCATTCAAAACAGAGATGTCAGTACAGCAAAGAAAAGATGCACGCGTGATAGAGCCATATGAAAGATCCATAAGTAAGACTCTAGAGCCTATGACGTTCAAGGAGAGTGGTCGTTGCTTGTGGATGTGCTTTGTGCTTTTGACATTTGTTACGATTATGACAAGTTCCACACCACATCATAATAAAAGATGCACCGAAATCAACATATTTTTATTTTGTGATGGATTTGCATATTTTGTGTCCTATTTTTTTGGTCCCTTGAAAAGCTAACAGAGCTGTTTTCTCAGTTTGCAGAGATGATGAAGACGGAACAGCAACATCTCTATCCCCATGTTCAGCAGCCATCTTAATTGAAGTTCCGAGTAGAATCCTGTCAGTGTTTCATTAGTCCCCAAGTACTTCGTCAGTGTCAGGACGAAGGTAAGATGCTGCTGGAACGCTGTTGTACCGGACTTTGGACCGCAGGTGTTACATTTAATGTTTGGCTGTGAACGATTGTTGGGTATCTACATCTTTTCATTCCAAAATTCAGGTGGTGCATAGGAATCGTGTGTTTTTCAAGCAGTATCTTCAGCATTATTTCACTGTGTTTTCTCAACTCCAATCTGTTTTCAAATAAATAGTTCATGAGCTGATAATTACACAAAGATGCTTTTGATTTCAACTAAAATATTTATTGTAGATCACAAGAATCAAATCCGCAAGGATGAAAGCCGATAGTTCTATCACGTGACTCAAAAAAGCAAGCCGTGGTTCATGCATTTAGCATGCACACTTTTAGCAAGCAAAAAAGCAACGTGTATTAGATTCTTGAAATAACACCTGCACGTGCAATCACCAGCGTATCATTCGTGGGGTATATACTATGTACTCCTCCACGTGCATTTGCATGCCGGGGAAGAGATCTCCCTCTAATCAAGAGATGAGATTATGGCTGGCCACGGTGTCATTTGGTGCAAATATCTATAATAAATAACGTTTACAACTCAAAATAATTTTTCTAATTCAAAAAAAAAAAAAAAAATTGGACACGTCATGTAGATTAATTTTATAACCTAGTTTTTACGTTGCTCGTATATAATTTTTGAACATTATAAATATTTAATATTGTGTCTATCTCTCTTCATTATTGATCGAAGATAAAATCAATATAAACATGCATACAATACAGATCCATGACTCGAAAATATTCGTATATAAATTTGGGCTTTCTGTAATAGAAAGTTGCATAAGATATGGTGCATTAGCATATATATGACAGGAATGCATGCAGTTCAGCCACCATATACATTTTGAATGATGCATATGGAATACGAATCGAGAAACAAAAAATATATATCCAGAGAATCTCATTGAAACTAACATGTCTTTAAAGCAATATCACATGCATGTTTTAATGACGACCATGCATGCATATGTATTCGCACACAACAGACGCACCAAGATCCATATATATCCACTTCACTTTAATCGGCTGTCCTGGAGTACTCATCATGTGTTGTGGATAAAGCAAAAGCTTTGCATGAGATACTCCTGGGTGAAAGCTAGCTTTAAATTTGTGCCTGTGGTTCGACTCTTGAGATCATGTCAATATCATATATATCTAAATATATCTGAGGCGTGATGTATGGGAAAAAGAAGGATACCTTTTGCTAACTTTTCATGCTACCCTTGGCGTATATATTACACACTCGTGTTTCCTGCGGCTGGGATACTCTTTCCCATAATACCTAAATCAGGTTTGTTTGGATAAACCGTCTCGTCTCATCTTATCTCATCATTATAATTTTTTTAAATTTTTATATAAAATATAATTAACAGTTTAACTTTTTAATTTTTAAAATAATAATAATATTAAAATATAATATTCTAATAATATTTTATTCAACTCATCTAAAATCATCTCATCAATTAGCATCTCACTCTCTCTCTCTTAAAAAATCTATTTAAAATTTTTATTTTTTACACATCTAGCACACCGTTTGATTTGATATTTTGTTAAGGTATTTCTAAATTAATTATGCTAAAAGATTATTGTTGTTTTAATTTTTTTAGTTTATAATAGATCCTACTATAAATAGTGTGCTAACGTGCTAACTTCTGTATGGCAAAACTCTTTTTCCCAATATTACCTCCTAATTAAGAAAATAAACTGTAATGTCCGTCTTCATTGCATTTTGATTCCTAAAACAATCAAATTATTTCTCATTAAATAGAATGAATAATATATCAATTTGAATATTATATATATATTTTTGACAGAGTTAATTTGCATATAATTTTTTAAAAACTGAATTTATAAACATTAAATACGATGGTTTATAAGGTTATAGTTTTTGCCAAAAAAAAAAAAAAAAACTTAGCTTTGTTTGCAGATATCATTGCGTCAATGATGGTATTTTCCAAATTATTTGAAGGGCGTGACGCACGTGTGGTGCAAGCTCCAATGTATGCGCGTGAGAGTAGGAAGCTCAATCTTTGTAGGCTTTGAGGTATGGAATCCCAGAAAGTGAGAGAGAGTATCCAATGATTGTAGAGAAGTGCGTGGTCGGTCGAGCAGAGACAATGTGACACGCACGAGTGCAATCATGGGACCACGTGCTTCCACGTGGCCGAGCATAACATGTTGGTGCACGTGAACTCGTGCATGTTCCCCACGTGACTCCCACTCTCCCTGGTCCCCACAAAGTGTTAAAAATCCCAGTTAAACACCTTTCAAACTACATCGACACTCTTGTCTTTTTCTGACCAAACAATAGACGAAAAATTGTAACGTCTTTACGTCTAATTACTACTTAAACTCCAATTTATCTCTTAAGACGTGAGGTTTATTATCGTTACGGCCTTAATAAACTCATCCTACATAGATTATTTGAAGACAATCTGTTTTGTTTTCACAATTTCTCTCAATTTATTTCATTTAATTATTACAATTTTATTAAATTTTTATATAAAATAAAAAATTTAATTTTTTTAAATTTTAAAATAAAAATAATATTAAAAAAATATGTTCTACCAATTATTTTTTAATTTTTTAATTTAATTTTAATTAATCTCATTTTATCTGTGAAAACAAACGTAAGGAAAAATCAATTCCAAACTCTATTTAAAGAAACTATTTTATACTTGCGCCATTACCATACTTTCAATGCTTTCTGTGATGATGAAACACTATTAAACAGCGTACAAATTTATCATTTTAAAAATAAAAAATGGTCATTTACTATACACATGATTATTAAATAATTATAAATTTGCTATGTATATTCGACGTGTAAACATATTATTTACTATAAAATTCATTATAATTAAAAAAAACAATATATTAATAACTTTTTATGATAACTGATGACTTCCAAGCCATGTCAATGGTTTATTGAGTGTGTAAATAAATAGACACGCAAATAGATCTGTTCTATTATTATTTTTAAAAAAATGCAATTTTATTGAGAAAATACTTTATTTCTTGCAATAGAACTTTCACACTCTCTCCATTTGGGATGAAAGGTTGCGTCTCTTCAATTTGTTTGTGATTAGAAAATGATTTTCAAATGCAAAAATTCTACTCAACCTCCTACTATTCACACCACACTCCACACTCCATCTTTTTTTTAATTTTTTTTTAATTTTTTTTATCAAATATATTTTTATATGAATAGTGAATAAAAAATTATAAATAGTTTAAAAAAAAGAAATTCAAAAAAAATTTTAAAAAAATATTAAAAAATATTAAAAAGTGTGGAGTGTGGGGAGGATGAATATGATGGACAAAGAAGATTAAAAATGTTTGTTGTTGTTAGATTTTCAAATAATCTTTAGATACGAAGGATTGGATATTTTGGAGCTTCCATAAGAAATTAGATTAGGACATACATGCAAATAATTATATTTGACCCTCTAATAGAAAGAACTGAAGACTAGCATATAAAAATTATTACAAGGGAGACATGTGGGTCTCATATAATGCACATAATAGTACAAACAACAGGAGAGTTTAATTCGATGAGTTTGATTCTCTAGGCTTTGCTTGAATATCTATTTCGTCTATTTTGAACGTATTTATTCCAAATATCATTTATTTGATATAATTTGATTTAAAAGATAAATTAAAAAATTAAAAAATGTTAGAGATATAAAAGTAAACTCACAAAGTAATGTGACCTCATGTGATTTATGATATTTATTTATAATAAAAGTAAATTTATAATCTCACATACCACATTAAATCATGTTATTTTATAGATTTAATTTTATAAAATTATTTTGTGACTAAAGTATTATTTTTAAAATTCGAATCTTATAAATTAAATTATGTCATACAAATTATATATGGTGTAAAAAATTTTAAATAACACTAATCAACACTATGAGCCTACTATCAAATAGGACTACTCAATACTATAAACCTACCTACTAGCAAATGTGAGTTTGAATGTATTAATTAGTATCATTAATTAGCAAGGTGGTGTGGTGATTAAAGAAATGAAATAAGAATGTGTTAGATCAATACATTAGAATTTATATAATATATAATAATACGTTTGGTGTTGGAAAAGAGGGAATGAATCATGATTACGTGGTGGGACTTTTTTTTTTTTTTTTGTTGGATCCAAAAGTTCGGTTGGGAGGAGAGGCAACCACGTGACAATCACGCTACCAGATTTTATTAAAGATTTGGTGGGTGGGGATGAAACTCCTCTGTCTCTGTCTCTGTCTCTGTCACACTGCCTATTCGTTTCGTCTTGTCACAACTTTTTTTTCAACCATATAAACTATAATAATCCTGCACTTTTTATTTTCTCCTCGGGGTTTATTTTTTTCTTTTTATTTTCTAACGATAATAAATAAATAAATTCTATAGGATTATAATAAGAATAATTATATTTAAATGTATTTACATCACGATTCACACATCTTATAATTTAATTTAATTTTAAAAAAATCTTAAAAATTAAATTATGTTATATTGATTGTGTATAGTGTAAGAGCATTCAAATAGCTATACTCTTATATAATATATATTAGGGTATTTTTTTAGGGGACAATTGATTTAATAATGCGTTATCATTTAGGTTACATTTGAGTGTTGAGGTGATTTCATATTATCTAAATTGATCTATAAATAATGCTATTTAATATGTCTCACTGAAATGTATTTGAATATATATGAATTAGGTCTCGTTTGTTTTCAGAGATGAAATGAGATGAGTTTGAAAAAGTTGAATTATTTATTTTATTTTGTATTGAAATTTGAGAAAGTTGTAATGATTAGGTGAGAGAAGATAAGATAAATTTGAAAAAGTTAAATTGTTTATTTTATTTTATATTGAAATTTGAAAAAATGTAATGATGAAATTGAAATGAGATGAAATTAAATATTTTCTAAAAATAAACGGTTGAGATGATTTAATTTTTTTTTATAAAAATTTATAAAAAATAAATTCTACCAATAATTAGTTTAAAATGGATTAAAATAATTTGACACCCAAACATTATCTAATATTTGAGTTCAAAGAATCTCATGCTCCACATATTTTTCGATTAACAGAGACGATTTTTTTTCCTGTCCTATTGTTTATTGTGTCTCTCACTATTTGTGCTAAATAATAGCACTTTCCTTTTTTAATATGCATGTCGTTTTATGAGCTGATTTCTCAAGCACTTTTTTTTGTTTTGTTTTGTTTGGGTTGTCGTGGAAGTTCTATTTATTCATGTGTTTCCTGAAACTTCTTTAAATCGACCACGTCTATATATCTCAGCCATATGTTTTTACTCTAGACGGTTACACATCGAAAATTCTCATTTTTGTTTATATTCTTCAATAAGTTTTATTCATAGATTATATATACATTAAAAAAAAAGTTGTACCCGTAAAATTACTATTTATCCTCAAAGTTTATGATAATAAGATGTAGATTTTATTATTTAATTTATATTTTTAAACTTTGTTCTCTTCATGCTTTGGTTGGATTTTCATTAATAAATAGATTAAATATATAAAATATTTAATTAAATATGATAAAATGTGAAATAAAGATTCGAAATCAAAATCTCTAAGAAATAACGTGAATTCCCTATTTGTCCCATAAGCATAATTGCAGCACATTCTACTGCTAATAAAAGCAAGTAGAGGGAAATATGGGTCAGATCAATTGATCTTACCCATGTTAATTTTTTCAGGATAAGGACGGGATTGTTGTGGTTCGTGGTTCTAATAATTGTTTATTTAAATGGGGTAGACATTACGGCTGGAAATTGCAACCACTCGAAATTTTCAAATAAGAAACTCATTTATTATTTAGACCTACGAGATTTATTTTATCAATTTTATTTTTAAGTTTAGTTTTTAAATTTTATAATTTTTCAATATATTAATAACTGATACATCAATACATATTATTATATAAATAAAAATTATAAAGATAAATAACATTTTTTTCTTATTTCTATTGGTTTGTTTGGAAAGTGAGATGAGATGAGAATTTTATAAATAATTCGTAAATAGTAGTGAGATAATTTGATATGTATATTTTTTAAAATTTAAAAAATGAGAGAGAAAAAATTGAATAAAAAATATTAGAAAATATTATAATAATATAATTTTTGTTTAGAGATTTAAAAAGGTTGGGATTGTATTTATTTTTTATTTGAAAGTTTGAAAATATTATAATAATTAGTTTGAAAAAGTTGTAATGATTATTTAAAAATTTTATATTTAAATTATATTTAAGAATAAGATATGACGAGATAAAATGAGATCAGATAAAAATTTGACATCTCATCTAAAATCTAAAATCTGTCCTAACACCTCTACCTTTTTCAATGAGATGGAAAGAGTCATAATAATGATATTTTATTAGAATAATGTTACATATAATCGTAAATTGTACAAATATTATATAGTCGTTTTGAAAAAAATAGATTAATTATTAAAAAATTAATTTTTTTTTTCATATACATTCCATATATATATATATTTTAAAATAATTACGCAACGCTACCCTACTGTTAGTATTATTTCTCATTTTATTAATCCACAAAAGTTGATATTTAATACTTGAGTAATTAAATCAAGGGTTTCAATTTCACATCTAGGAAAACAGAGCAAATTAAATGTGGAGGTGGCGGTATGAATGGAGCATTAAAGTCTTGAAACGCACGCAGGTAGCATTTGCATGTTCCCTGTTTACAGGTAACCCCCCAACACATCAACGCCTCCGATTGGCCCAAACTGCGTAACCTTTTCTTCGAAACGTAATTTCCTTCCGCAATCTCCAAACACGCGCTGACGACAATCTCCGGGGTCCCACTTTTCAATGACACTACTCGCGTTGCTTCGTTGATTCGATGCTGGCATGCTGGTCAAAAGGCCATGTCATCGGTCCCATCATACATGTACAGGGTCCCACATCAAAATGATGGCACATGAATCTCCCCCCCAACCCATCATCATAATAATGAGATCATGATATCATGCGCGTGATCTTACGCGCGTGCGGGGAAAAATCCTAATCCCCCATTTGGTCTTCGTAGTCAACGTTCAACGAGCGAGAAAGCCGCTTTCCAACAGATGGGTAATAAAGCTCAGACAAAGACATATTTGCAGTTTGCACGCACAAAAACTCTCTCTCTCTCGCGTCTTCTATTTTTGACCAGGGTTAAATATAGAGTTAACCATGGTTAAAAAGGATCTGATTGGGATTGTCTGAAAGCCAGCAAGCTAAGGCTAATAGCAAAGCCAATTATATCATCATTGAGCCAATAGCCTACCTGACACAAATCATCATTAAATCTATACCCTTTGTGTATGTGGGTGTCTGTGTCTCTCTATCTATCTATCTATATATAGTCCCATCCATCCTTTCCTACTGCCACTGCAGAAAAAAAAGAAAAGAAAAAGGGCTTGTGATACCACACCTGCCAAAATTTCGGTCATTTTCCTACCCTGTTTTCCGTTTGGCTTTCTCAGAATCCAAACGCCGAGAATCAGAACGTAAACTTCAGATATCTTGGAGAAAAGAAAGAAGCTTGGTGGGTTCTAAGAGGAAGAGGGAGAGAGAGTCTGCAGGTTGCTGCTTTTATGGGAGAAAGAGAGAAAATGGGTAAGAAAGATGATGGTTTGGGGTTGGGATTGGGGTTGGGGTTGGGGTTGGGTTTGAGTTTGAGCTTGGGTTGTGGTACTGGGAATCGGGGTTCTTTGGAAAATAATCCCATACACAAGCCTTCACAGTTGGTGCAAAACCATACTGATCAGAAGGGTCCATGGAATGAGATGTTTCAGTTACCTGGTAAACTTTAAATATTTTACATTTTTTTTTTGTCTCTATTTAGTTCATATTTTATTTTTGTGGCTATAAGAATCTGAAGGATTTCAAGATTGGTTTTGAAATATCGGACTTGCCTTTATCTTCTCTGAATATTTTTCTGTAGTAATATGCTGCGATTTTTTTTTCTCAAAAGACTTTTGTATTTTTCCTTTTCGTATTCCCTTTCGGTTGTCTTTGTTTTCATGTCCTGGGGTTTTGGTCGTCTTTATTTAGTAGATGAGATTGTTTATCCCGTAAAGGTTTAAGATTTCAGCCTCAGATCCGTTATCTTAGCCATTCTATTCGTGTTCTACATATCCCTTACATCTTTAGCCTTTGTTTTTATATGGGGATGTGGAAAATCTTGTTCTACTTCTACATATCCATTACGGTTTTTGCATTTGCAAGATAGAAGTATTGGTTCAACAACCTAAAGATTTGATTTACATATCCAGACCTTCAACTTTTTAAATTGAGCTTTGCAAAATAGCCATTATAATGTCTTCAATTACAGAAATGCCATTTTCATGGCAATGTCTCCTCGTGTAGAAAGTCTTAGACGTAAACTTTTATCGGGAAGATTTCCTTCAAAACTCACATAAAAGTCGTTTACAGACAGAAACCCAGACACGAGTTCGTTCCTGGGAGGAGTGGACGTGAACCGGTTGCCATCGATGGTGGACTGTGAGGATGAAAATGGAGTTTCTTCGCCGAACAGCACGGTGTCGAGCATAAGCGGAAAGAGGAGCGAGAGATCGGAGCCAAACGGAGACGAAAACGAGGCCGAGAGGACTTCATGCTCTCGCGGGAGCGACGAGGAAGACGGCAGTGGCTACGACACGTCCAGGAAGAAGTTGAGGCTATCGAAGGAGCAGTCTCTGGTGCTGGAGGAGACCTTCAAGGAGCACAATACTCTCAATCCGGTAAGTGATTCATTTACCGGATGTCAATTTGGTTATTTTCTCGGCGAAATGAGGGTGAGTTCTGAACTTGGTAGTTTTGTCGTGGGAACGTGGTTTCAGAAGCAAAAGCTGGCTTTGGCAAAGCAGCTGAATCTGAGCCCGAGACAAGTGGAGGTGTGGTTTCAGAACAGGAGGGCAAGGTGAGATATTTCTATACTGAGTCAGGGGTATTCTTGGTATGTGGAATAAAGGACACAGCAAATGGAATGGTCTTTTCACTTCGATGCCTTTTTTGTAACATATTTGATGCTACTGACTACTCTCTCCTGCTTTAATTAATTTTCATGCGAGACTTGTCATCAGCATTCAATGAGATACGTCAAGATCTTTGCTGTTTTCAATACTAGTATTCTCTCCATTCTCCAAGTGTTGGCAGTAGCAATAAATGTAGAAAAATGATTTCTATTAAATAGACAAGCTCATACAATTTTTTTTTTTTAAATTAAATTCTATTTAAAAAAAATGTAAAAAAAATTATTTTTTATTTTTATAAAAGATTAATATAAAACTTGTCACTTGCATCTAAGATGTATCATTCATATTTCATTCGAAATGGAGAGGATAACCAGTTTTTGTTTGCTAGAACTCTGGCCTGCAGTAATTGCAGAATTCGGTGAACTCATTAATCCTCCTTTTTGTGGAACCGATGCAGGACTAAGTTGAAGCAGACTGAGGTAGATTGCGAATACATGAAGAGGTGTTGTGAGAATCTAACCGAGGAGAACAGGAGGCTGCAGAAGGAGGTTCAGGAGCTTAGAGCTCTGAAACTCTCTCCACAGCTTTACATGCACATGAACCCTCCCACAACACTCACCATGTGCCCTTCATGTGAGCGTGTGGCTGTCTCCTCCTCCTCCTCCACTGTGGCTGCCCCAGTTGGCCCGAACCGCCACCGAGTTGCCCCCCATGTCCAACGGCCTGTACCCATTTACCCGTGGGCGACATTGCCCATCCATAATCGGCCGTCCGATGTGCCTGCATCACGATCATAACTGCGGTAAAGCCAAGTAGTCGATTCAAGGCCGGCATTGTGATCGTTAGGAGAGGAAGTGGGGAGAATCATGATGATAGAATTTTATTAAGTCAAGTCTTGGGCATATCTGTTTTTCTTATGTCAAGTCTAGATAGAGAAAAAGGTTGCAAAAGGGGGACAAGATAAAGAACTTTTGCGCTCATTCATTTATGTCAACTAGGATGAGTTCTCTTTTACTTTATCTTTTTATCTATTTTTTTGAGCGTAAAGTAGGATGGCTTGAATGGTACAATGAGATAGACTCTTGGGGACAATTAGAAAGGAAGCTTTATAATTTATTGTTTTGAGATGATTGTGTTGATCTTATATTGAAGAATGCATGGCATCTTTGTGTGTAAAATGGTTGGCAATTAGAACCGATAAGATGCAGCTGTTCCTTATTCAACAGCAACAAACTATAGAATATGGAGGATTGTCCACTTTATGCTAATTCCTTGAGCAGGAGTTAGTGACAGACAAAATCAAACTACCATGATGTCCACCATTTAGTGGCTATTTATCATATTTACCACCAAGAGTTGTTGGGTGCTTTTAATAATAGACAACATCTTAAAATGGCAGCTTCCTCATTAATTCTCATGTCTGCATAATATAATTGCCAACTTCTCACATGTATAATAATGCAATGAAAATACCAGCAACTGTATTATAATCCTATCATCATCATACTTTGCCAGTGTGACAATGTTGGGTACTCATTAAGATCACAGAAAAATGATAAAAAAAAAAAAAAATCCCAACATTCAGCATCAACAGAGTGGCATATGAATGAGATAATGTCGTTTCTACTTTCTAGTATTTACAAATGTTACCAACTTCATCTTCAATACTCATCTACTCAAAGCAACAACCAATATTATTATTCATCTCAAACGACAACCAACCCCATCATGAACTGATTACTCGACATTCTTTTCATACGATAATTTGGATGCGGGTAGTGGGGAAGATCCAACCTGAATCAATGCTCGTAATTATTCACTGATAACCCATATCAGCATTCAGCATATGAAATCTTGGAAGAACTAATTGCACAAACAACTATCAGCATTCAGCATGTGAAATCTTGAAACTTTTTGCTATATATGAGAAGCTGCATTCAACTTCTGAACATAGTTTTGATGACTCTACATATTGCCATCATTGTGTTCAACCAACTTCCGCATTAGGTGGTTATAGAATTACTTGTTTTTTCTTTTTATAGGTAGTTATTGAATTACATTTTTTATTACTATTGATGATTTTTTGGTGTGAAAGCAACCGACATTTATCTTTGAATGGGTGATAAATATTTGTCTTCTGAAATTTGCTATTTATAGTTACTTTCTTAGTGCAAAATTGAATTCAAGTGTCACACTAATATTTTCCACAGGAGAATATACAAACCAATAGAAAGTTTTATACCTAAAAGGTAAAAAAATTCAAAATTGCTGCATTCTATGGGAAATTTGGATTTCTTCATGAAATTATTATTTGATATATTATCAAGTGAGAAACCAGAATTTTACGGTTCTCAATAATTAATAATTACCATTCTAAATTCAGGCAAAATAAACTCAGCCTTATATCGATCATTATGCATTTGGAAGAAACCGAGGCAGCCATAAAAAATGAGATAGATCAAAGAAACCAAGACATACGAGAGGGGGGGAAAACAGGATAGGAGGGCTCCAAAAATACAAGGAAATAAATAAAAACCTTTGCAAAACAGGATATTTTACAACAAGGATGTAATTTATTCTACACTGAAGTTTTCTAGTTCTTACAGCCAAGACATATGGCATTTTGAGCTGCAGTTTGCCATACATATACAAGACGATAACAATAAATGACGACATCTTTTTTTATGGAAGGTGTGGGGAAATTAAACAGCATTCACAGTGTCGGCAAGGGAACGTAGTATGCATCCCAAACCAGCTCTCTCTGTCAGTTTTTCATGGATGCGAAGGCACTGATCGCATGTGGGACGATCTCCAGTAGACAACCCTCTGTACAAGTACCTGACAATGATACCAACAATCACAAATTGTTAAATTTTTAAAACATATTATATCATCTTTGCCTTATGTGGGTGGTTTGGAGAGAAGAATAATCGAACTTTCAAGGGTGTAGTGAAGTCTTAGAATTGAGATAAAATCTTTCTTTCTTTTATCTGTTTTAACTCTTCGTGAATGGAGTGCTGTTATTGGCAGTGTTTCTTCTACTTGCTTTGTTGGTTTTTGGATCCCTTACTCATTAGAAGATTCTCCTGTACACTCAATGTACTCAGTTTTTTTTTTTTTAATTACAATTTTTTATACATATAAAAGATACCAAAAATAAAAAAGGAAAGAAGCAAATTCTATATAGGCATGAGGAGTTGAGATGCTTCACCGAAAGGACAACTTTGGTAAAATAGTCTGGAGACTGTCTAGAATATGTCTAATGAAGTCAAAGTGCAACATGAGAGAAGTGGCCAAAGACCATATCGGCGGAGAGTTGGATTCAAAGAAAAGGATGGATAAATAAGGGAAAAAAGTATCATGCAAATCAAATGCCACAAAAACGATCTGAACATACAGATTAAACTTCTAAAAGACCATATAAAATAAAGTTAAGGAAAAGCAAGTAATGGGGCGACAAGGAGCAGGAACCCTGCTCCCTAATGCAGCTACGGAAGATCGATTTATTGTTACTTCATAACTTTAAAGATGCCACGAGTTGAAGGTCAAAACATTAGAATCTAGGCTGAAAATTAACTTTTAACATGGATCTTTAGCTTCATGAATTATAGTTAGTTTTTATCAGATATTGGCTAATAATTTTTTGCATTTACCGTGAATTAAGAATATTTTGGCAGATGAGTCGAGTTCAAAATTTTCAATGCATTAGTGTCTTGGGTTATTTTCTTTAAATACAAGTTCAGATTTTATTGGATTGTGTCAAGTTTTTAGTTAACCAGTCAAATTAGGAGTCCTGACATCAAGTAGATTGAGACTTTGAGTCACAAAGTCCTATTAATATGATTCCATATCCATAAATAATCATGAGACTTTTTTTTATTTTTTATAAGTACTTCTGAGACTAATTAATGGAAGTTCCTCCTTTCTCCTTTTTCTTCTTCTTCATTGCAATGTTACTGCTCGCGCAGCCCTTTGAAAATTGTAGCAAAATTCCTCTATTCTTCTCTATTTACAACCCCATATTAAATGCTTTCCCTAACCCTATCACAAACCCACAACTCCCTATATTTCCCCGACTTTTTATTTTTGATGTTGGGAACCTCTCCAAGGCAAGGCCCTTCGGACCCACCCCTGCAGAGTAAACTCCGGTCCTGTGCACCGCACCCTCGGAAGTTTCCCTACACGGAACCCCCGACTGTTAGTCATCAAACAGCCTCCACCCCAGTCTTAAAGAACCATTTAGCTCCTACACATAAAAAAGAAAAATCTTAGCTCCTATATATCCAGACTTTCTTGTATCCCAATTCTAGATTCCAGCAACTTCTCAGCCATCAAGATTCAATTCTTTCAAAGTCTAATTTAGTCCACAAATACCAATTCATTTTTCTCTCCATAAAAACACCATGATCAAAACTTTCTGCCCTAAAGCCACCACAAGTACATGCAGATAGATTTATCATCCAACATGATACCTAGGTTTTCATAATTCACTACTTCAATTGGAAGAGAATCTCACATTTTTCGATCTAAATTATATAAGTATTTAGGCCTAGGCCTTTTATAACTACAGACTGCCTTCAAAAGAGATCTAAATACTGTACTCAGGTCGCAAGAAGAAGAATAAGAGTAAGAGGAGCCCTTCCCCGAAATGGGTCTTGAACCAACAAATTCACCTGTCACCCCATTCCTAAAAGAGGAAGAGAGCTAATTAAGCTAGGCTCATTGTGAAAGCAAAATGTATATTGCCAATCAGAGAACAAGAATTGCTAATTAAAGCACTCACCTGTTTAATACTGACCAATGTAAATTAATAAATGTACCCATATGGCATCTCAAGTGCTATGTGGGAAGAGGAAAAGAAAAAAAAAAAGCTAACATAATTAACAACTCCTAATCTAGCATAATCAGCACTATCGAAAATATATATTTTGAACTTGACAAAAATATTTGAGATACGACGTATATTAAAAAGAATATGAAAAATCGTGAATGTAAAGTAAATCACCGTTTGAGGACTCACTTCATGAGGATATCATAGTACTCGGGATCCAAAGAGGAAAGCAACCCGTCCACATCCTTTATAGCCATTATAGCTCGATGGACCACTATCCAATTTGCCGACTGCATAACCCCTAGATCACATCAAATTCTCTTCATTTTCTTTAGAAACTAAATCGACAAAAACATAAACACAACAATAAGAACACGTTTGATTGTCGATAAAATGTAGGCAAAGAAAGCAAATTGAACTTCGAAACTTATGCTTTCCACACTCCACCTGAGAATCTGCCGAACATACGAAGATGTCTGTTTGTCCCCGTAAAAAATACAGCGAAAACGAAAAATTTACGATTCTGAAACTTGGACAGACTGAGTTCAACCTTACAACATTAATAGGCGTGATAACAGAAACCACAAACACGATTCTTTCCACAATTTCCACGGGAGCCAACACGAGGAAAGAAAAACATAATTATAGAGAGAAAGAGAGGATGAAAAACCTTGCAACGTTCGTCTCGGGTCATTGGAGGCGAGCCTTCGAGAGCAGTTTTCAAAGCTTCAACTGGTTTAGATCTGCACGGACAATGAATCGAAACCTTTTAGGGCTTTTCACTGTAGAATCAATGAAATTAGACGGCATCTCCGAAAATTAAACAAAGTCCAGTGACAGATTTATTACTGCTTTAGTAGGCTTTCTATCTTTCGAGATTTGTGCTCAATTCTTGTGATTATGGCCTCTGCATTGTCTGCCTCCACAAATCCCCCTGTTGCTGCCATCCTATTGCTCAGTGGGATTTTCTCACCAGGCAAGGCAATGGAGAAAATATTTTACCGAGAAAGTGATCAGTCATTATTAATGTTCACCTGGTCACTGAACTGTGTCGTTTTACGAGAAAAAAGTCCTAGCTTTTGCCGGGATGGGCTTTTACAAATTTCAAGCCCAATTGGTTCAGGTTCGGAGCATTCATAATTTCGACTTTAGATGTGAAGGTGAAAATTTTTAATTTGAGATAAAAATTAAAAATTAAAAAAAATATTATTTTTAATATTATTATTATTTTAAAATTTAAAAAAATTAAATTAAGATTTAAAAAAATTAAATTATTTATTATATTTTATATAAAAATTTAAAAAAATTATAATGATAAATTAAGATGAGATTATAATTTTATGTTTTAAAAAACTTTCAAATCTAACTGTTTATTTTTTTTAATATATATTCTCTTAATCCCTCTCTTTTAATTTTATTTATTCTTTTTCCAACGATCATAGATTATATTCTTTATCCATTAAATTTTTTAAACCGATACTCACTTTTATTTGAATTTTAGCCTTTTCAATCATAACATTTGACGTGACATATTTAATTTATTTATTTAACCAACAACTTAAATCAAAATCACTTAAAATACCATAATCAAATGGTACCATTTGAAATAAAAAAAATAAATATAAAAATAATATTTCTCTAATTTTAACTATTAAAATTTTAAAATGATCATATTTTTTTACTAAATAATGCTAGATATAAGTTCCAAATAAATAAGCTTAATATAAGCATTTTATTAAAAAATAGGTCTCATTAATAAAGAATATTTTTTTTTAACTTAATTAAGGTAGAGTTTACTTTTTTACAAGAGTTTGCATGAAGTTTATCTATTTAGAACTTGTACAAATTATTTCTCTTTTTCACTTGCCATATTTGAACTCATTAGCAATCTCATGCGTTTTAAAGAGAACTACAATGAATCTATCCACAACAATCAGATCATAAATCAATCAAGAGATGACTTTTCTCATTAAGAATTTGATGGGCGGATAAAATGGAGGCACAAGCCATCTTTCTCCTCCTTTTGCAGCTGTCCAGTTGATTTGGTAAAATGGGTATGTCATGGAAGATGAGAAACCCTAATACTTCATACAATTATCTCATGAGAGTTGCATGATTTATGGCTTTTCTCATAATAGTGGTCATGGCTTCTAATGCGACGCAAATTGCGCTGGATTTGATGCTCATGGGATGCCCACGATGCCTCTTTCATCTTGCATGTGACTGACAAACAATTTTTGTACCCCAAATGAGTCTTATTTCCCCAACCACCGCTTCTCTCTCCTCAAATAGGTTAGAAAAAACTTTTAGATGCATTGGTGTTTGCCACTTGAGTACTCTTTCTCCCACTTTTGCGTAGAATATTATTTGTGGATGATTGCTCATTTCATTGGTTTATCAAGAGAATTAATTTGCCTATTGACACCACTACACTCCTCCAAGATGCCATGTTGCTTAACAGCTAAAAAGCTTATGATTTCCTATGTAAAATGGTCTTTAAAAAATATTATAATTAATCTGTTCTTTTTGTTATAAATCTTAGTTCATGTGTAAAAGCTACATCAAAGAGAGATTATAAAAGCACTACAATGATAATCACATGCCAAAAAAAAAATTCTCATTTATTTTTCGTGAGATTTATTTATTTTATCTATTTCTAATCGTAACATTGAAACTTTTTTAGTGAGTGACAAAATCCATCTAAAATGAAAATTCCTTCTAAATTTATAAGATACACTTATAGCGTCGACAATGACTGCTATTGTGACTAAACCTTGATGTTTTAACTACACTTGGTAACGAATATACCCATGTCGTGACTGTGAAAGCAATATCCTGCTACGGTAGTTCGCTCTAATAAAATGACGACGGCCCTTGCTCATAGAGAAGACAGGGTCAATTCCGTCCATTGCAATTGAACGGTCATAATAATGACACTTTTTGAATTCTACCCACCCTCACACCTTTTTCGTCTCTTCTGCCTCTCCGTATACTTTTTCCTTGGCCCCAAAGTCTTCCTTTCTTCACCATCCCCATTTCACCAAACCCGAAGCTCACAGGAACCACACCTGTTCACCTATGGCGGATTGGAGCCCTTACACCAAGAACCACTTCCCATTTTCAGAGCTGAACTCGCCAATCCAACCATCCCGCAGAACCCAAGGTAAATCCTTCACAAACTTCCTCTGCAAATCTCTCTTCTTTGCGCTCTTCCTCGTTCTTCTCCCACTTTTCCCTTCACAAGCTCCTGAATTTATCAACCAAAAATTTCTCACCAAGTTCTGGGAGCTTCTTCACCTTCTCTTCATCGGCATTGCTGTGTCATATGGCTTGTTTGGTCGAAGAAATGTCGAACTGGGCATCGACGAAACTCACTCAAATTTTGATATTTCCCAGTCTTCTGTGTCTAGGATGTTTCATGTTTCTTCTATTTTCGAAGATGGTTTTGAAAATCCATGTGGGCCTGATGAAAACAGTCTCATTAATAGTTGGCATTCTCGGTACATTGAGAGTGAGGATATTATTAATAGTTTCGATCGTAGCAGTGGTGTTGGGGAAGAGTGTAAAAGCCGATATGGGTGCGATCAGGACAATGTGGTTCAAGCTTGGAATTCTCAGTACTTTCGAGGTGAACCTACGGTGGTAGTGGCTCAACCGAATTATAGTGTAGAGAAATGGGGCAAAACCGCATCCCTGATTGATCATAAGCCGTTGGGATTGCCCGTTAGGAGCTTAAAATCGAAGGTGAGAAAGCTAGATTGTCCCGAGTTTATTAGTGGAAGTGAATCTGGGTCAGGTTCAAATGTTACATCTAGGTCTGATAGAAGCAGAAGTGGGAATTTTGGGGATTTAGGCCCTATGAATTTGGAGCAGAGGTTTAATGAAGCTTCTGCTGCGGCTTCGCCAATACCATGGCGTTCGAGATCTATAAGGGCGGAAACGAGAAATGAAGCGGGGGATGTGAACCTCCCTACGCATTTCAGGCCTCTCTCGGTTGATGAAACTCAATTTGAGTCGCTCAAATCACGGTCTGTCAGGTCCACAGGATCTTTCTCATCCCAAAGTAGTTCAATCTCTTCCTCAAGCTCTATTTCCTCAGAGTTACCAAACTCGAGGACGGAAGATTTGGGAAAAAGTAAGAGTTTTCTTGGGGCTTTTCATGAGGCTTCACCATCACCACCAACACCAAGAAATGGAAAGGCTTCGTCGAATGCATTTCATTCTCGGCATTGTAGTAGTGGTTCTGTATCTGGAAGGGATGCTTTTAGAAACTCAGAAGATGAGTTAAAGGAAAAGAGTAGGAGTAGAAGAGAGGATCCATCAGATAGTGAGGACTGCAGGATGGATTTGATGAAATCGAACATGAATCCAGCAAGCCCCACGAAAGCTTTTTTAAGAGGAAAATCAGTGAGGAATGCTTCGTCGAATGCACTTCATTCTCGGCATTGTAGTAGTGGTTCTGTATCTGGAAGGGATGCTTTTAGAAACTCAGAAGATGAGTTAAAGGAAAAGAGTAGGAGTAGAAGAGAGGATCCATCAGATAGTGAGGACTGCAGGATGGATTTGTTGAAATCGAACATGAATCCAGCAAGCCCCACGAAAGCTTTTTTAAGAGGAAAATCAGTGAGGAATGCTTCGTCGAATGCACTTCATTCTCGGCATTGTAGTAGTGGTTCTGCATCAGGAAGGGATGCTTTTAGAAACTCAGAAGATGAGTTAAAGGAAAAGAGTAGGAGTAGAAGAGAGGATCCATCAGATAGTGAGGACTGCAGGACGGATTTGTTGAAATCAAACATGAATCCAGCAAGCCCCACGAAAGCTTTTTTAAGGGGAAAATCAGTGAGAACAATTAGAGCTAGTGGACTGACTGCAGGTGCAATAAAAAAGGAAGAGAGACGTCAAAACCAAAATAATGACAAAGCTGAAAAGAAGCATAAAAATTTGGATGAGGCATGTATGAGAAAAGATAAAACCAAAGTTGGATTTGATGATTGGATGATTGGCTCCAGTGAGCAACATCATATTGATAACTTGTGCCCTATGCCAAAGGCAACATTCTCAAAGTTCCACAAGAAGGAAAAGGAAGAATTCTGTGAGAATTTAGCTGCAGGGTCTGAAGAAGACTTGCAGAGTGAGCGTGAAAACTTTGAAGTAAGCTCAGATGAATATGATGTGTCTGGTTCTGTCAACGATTCTGTACCATCCTCTGATGAGGTTGATAAGAAGGCTGATGAGTTTATTGCTAAGTTTAGAGAGCAGATCATGCTTCAAAAAATGGCATCAATTGAAAGATCAAGAGGGCTACAGATGGGCAGAAACTGTTTTAGGTGATACGCTGCAATATAAATTTATAAAAAATGAAGGATATGAAGTTCTTGATTCTTCTTATAATCTTCTTTATCTTGGTCTCTCATCAATCTATGCTTTTTATTTCTATTGCACTTGGTTATTCACTTATTTACAATTTATTTGTGATAGAGCTTCCATAACTTTATATCTATAAACTTTATGGGTGAAGAGTTATAGAAATGTGTATTTGTATGCCTTCTCATCATGCTGTGTGAGTATAGTAAATCGGAAAACGTCATTAGTTTTGCATTCAGTACCAGGATTTTGTTGTTCACTTTCGCTGTAATTTCCATTGAATGTTTTTTTCTACCTATGTAGTCACTATTCATCCAATGCCTTCTCGTGATGCTGTATGAATATAAATAGGTAAGTATTGCCTTCAGTACCAGAGTTTTATTGTTCATTTTTGCTATAACTTCCATTGCATGTTTTTTGTACCTATGCATAGATGAATACATAGGTGTAAATACAAATATATCATTGATCAGTGGATAAAACATGATATATTTTGCGATAATCATGTTCATGAAAAATGGGGTGCCTACATAAACTCGGAAATCAATACATGTAGCATAATCTATTTGTACTGTACCGTCTTTAAAATGAATTGTTTGTACTTAATCCTTTCATAACATGCAATAAAAGCATGATGTTATTCTGTTGATTATCTGCTTTCCTCTTTAGTGACTATTTTTGCTTCACCAATAGTAAATATTGTAATCCTAAGCGGCCGACTGCTTGAATGGTTAGTTTTTAATTGTCTATGCAAAGTAGAAATGATAAGTACCGTATACGGTCTTAGTGAGGTCCTTGATAAAGGTTCATGTTGTGCTTAGATAATTTTCATGAACAGATCCTCGTAGTCATTGGTTTTGTTGAGAATGACTTTTGAAAGGTTTCACGAATGTATAAGGATCCTCATCAGGTTTAGTTGCAGGGTCTCTACATTTGGTGGAAAAATGGGTTAAACTGGTGTCCATGATCTATCATAAGCCATCAGGATTGCCCTTTGAAGGTTAAAACCTGAAGATTTTCAATTGATATTTGAATGAACTAGCTGGTTAGCAAATGCTCTAAAGCATGGGAATCCATCGGACATAATTTTGTTTTTCTTTGATCATATTTGTAGCTAATTTATGCCTTTGTATTATGTTGTTCTGTTTCATATACCAATGAGTACATTGCAAAATGTGCATGTATTTATTCTAGGTATGTGTAACTGCGAGGTTGGGTTTCATCCCAAATACCATTATTCTCTGAATCAGTCCTGAGCTGGCTAGTTTAGGCTGGATATCAGGCTGGGCAATTATTTGGGCCAGATACCAACTATTGCCCTGCAAATAAACTATGCTTGGCAAATGCTCTGCAAATACACACTATAAAACATAATTTTTTTTTTTTGGATAATATAAAACATAGAATTAAAGTTACGCTGTACAGTCATGCGTTGTGTAACACTGCAGCCGCCGCATTTTTTTTTTATTTTAAAAAGGTCAAATTTATTATTAAAAAATTAAAATTTTTCATAAAATTTTTATATTTATTTATATTTTTTAAAAAGAATGAGGACGTGACGTTTGTAAATTTTATGATTGGTAAATTTTATTTCTCTTATTTTTTTTCGCAATATGAGGTGAATTCATCTTTTATTTTTTTTTTATATAAACGGCACTCTAGGAATTGATTTTAAAAAAAATATTTTTATTTTAATCTGGTATGTCAAAAATATGTCTTCCACAATGACTTAATTATACAAACTATTACAACCGAACACGATAAATAAATAGAAAAATCATAAATCAAAATTTTATTTTTTTAATCATACCATATATCTTTTGCAAATTAGTTTACTTAATCAACTCGATTATATTTTGAACTTAAAAGCTCGACTCAAGTGCAATGGAAATGAATTAAACAACAGTAATAATAATCACCGATTTGATTTTAGTCTTTTTAATACCCCATCGGGAGTAAATAATCCCATATTTCTTCTAATTTAATGTTCTCTATTTTTTGTTTTCCTGCCGACTTGGGGAGATAAAACCGAAAAGGAGAGAGAGGGGAAAAAAATGGAGTTCGGATGCACAAAAAATTGCAAAAGGACTATATATATGCAAACTTCAAAAACCGTCAATATTGTACAATGGAGGTGTATAATAGATTGATAGTTCTTGATGAGCTGTAGTTTCACACCATTCTTCTCCGACCTTCTGACCTCAATGCTGTAATTATCTTTCTCACTTGTATTCTTTCCCTGTCCCCACCGATTCAATCCTCTCTCTCTTTCTTGGTGCACAACGACGACAACAGCAACAACAACAAAGAAAGAAAAGAAACATAGGGGAGAGGGGTAGACACAGGCTTTGAGGGTTTGGCTTTGTTCTACGTCTCTCTTAATACCCACCTGAATTCTCTCCGACCCTTCCCCCGGCTTTGTCTCCTCTCTCCCTCTCTGTCTCTCTTTCGATCCCTCTATCATCCATTGAAGCTCCATTGGAGCTTCTTCAATGTAATTCTTTAAGGGGCAGATAATTTCTTCCACAAGCTTGAACATTTTAAGGCTTTACCCACAGACCCGCGTAGCCTAAGCTCTCAGGTAGGAAAATAATCATTGATTTTGCCTCCTGTGACGAATTTAAGGTTCCAGATTTTCAGGGGTATTGGATAAAGGTGGCGCTGCATTCTAGTATATTATGAATCTTTAATTACAGGAGATATGTTTAAAATTTCATTATTTTTTGGAGTTGTAGGTCTTTGAGGTGAAAGGGTCTTGCTTTCTGGGTTTGTTTGTATTTGCTTATGTGATTTTAGGACTTGGGTAACTGAGGTTAATGGTATATGTTTCTTGGCCTGTTCGCCGATAGCCAGATTTTTTTTTTTTTGTTTTTGTTGAGGTTGATTAGTATTGGTACCTAGGTCGGTGTAAATTGATTGGGATATGAGTCGTAGGGTGCGGCGGAAGGTGGCAAGGAAGGGGAAGGTTGTTTCACCAATTTATGCTGAAACGGAAGATGAGGTTTTGGGTTTGAAGCAATACGGCTATGTGGATTGGACAGGCCTGCCTGATGACACAGTGCTTCAGCTGTTTTCGTGTCTGAATTATCGTGACCGGGCAAGCTTATCATCAACCTGTCGGACATGGAGGGTTCTAGGAATTTCCCCTTGTTTGTGGAACTCTCTGGATCTTCGTGCACACAAATGCGATGCTTCCATGGCATCTTCGCTTGCTCCCAGATGTGTGAATCTTCAGAAACTTAGGTTTCGTGGTGCAGAATCTGCTGATGCAGTAATTCATCTTCAAGCTAGGAATTTGCGTGAAATAAGTGGTGACTATTGCAGGAAAATAACAGATGCGACTCTCTCTGTGATTGTGGCTCGACACGAGGCACTTGAAAGCCTCCAACTTGGGCCAGATTTCTGCGAGAGGATCAGTAGTGATGCTATAAAAGCAATAGCGTTTTGTTGTCCTAAATTGAAAAAGCTTCGCCTCTCAGGAATAAGGGATGTTCATGGTGATGCAATTAATGCCTTAGACAAGAATTGTCCAAATTTGACTGATATTGGGTTTATAGACTGTCTCAATGTAGATGAGATGGCTTTGGGAAATGTAGTATCAGTTCGTTTTCTCTCAGTTTCTGGGACGTCAAATATGAAGTGGGGTGTGGTTTCTGATCTTTGGCATAAGCTGCCTAACTTGGCTGGGTTAGATGTTTCAAGAACTGATATTGGACCAAATGCTGTTTCAAGATTGTTATCCTCATCACAGAGCTTGAAGGTTTTGTGTGCCTTGAATTGTCCTGTTCTTGAAGAACATACTAGTTTTCACATCAATAAAAATAAAGGTAAATTGCTACTTGTCCTTTTTAATGATATTTTCAAAGGAATAGGTTCGCTATTTGTTGATACTACAAACAAAGGGAAAAATGTGTTTTTGGATTGGAGGAATTTAAAGAATAAGGACAAAAACTTGGATGAAATTATGATTTGGGTTGAATGGATCCTATCCCATACACTTTTGCGCATTGCTGAGAGCAATCAACAAGGTTTGGATGAGTTTTGGCTCAAGCAGGGTGCCGCACTGCTTCTCAGTTTAATGCAGAGCTCACAAGAGGATGTTCAAGAAAGGGCAGCTACAGGACTTGCAACGTTTGTGGTCATTGATGATGAAAATGCTAACATAGACCGTGGACGGGCTGAAGCAGTTATGCGAGAAGGTGGCATACGCCTCCTTCTGGACCTAGCAAAATCTTGGCGGGAAGGGCTCCAGTCAGAGGCTGCAAAGGTAAATTTCTTTATGCAATTATGAGCCATCTGCTTTTCAGTGAGTTCAATTCAGTTCTGATCTACACTGATTGGTAAGATTTTAACGAGATGCACTGGACAAAATGCATATTTAATCATTCTGAGACAATTTTCATTATTTTAGTATGGTTTGAGCTCAAATGTTTAGATGTGGAATTGGGTTAATTTTTTTTTTCTTCTTCTTTGATATTTTTAACATGTAGGCTATAGCAAACTTGTCTGTAAATACCAATGTTGCAAAATCTGTTGCTGAAGAAGGAGGAATCAATATTCTTGCTGGTTTGGCAAGGTCCATGAATAGGCTGGTTGCCGAAGAAGCTGCTGGAGGACTATGGAATCTTTCAGTTGGAGAAGAGCACAAGGTTTGATGTTTTGGAGTTTATTCTGTCCGTTTGGCATATACTCTACTAGTTCTGAGTACATAAGAGTTCTCTATTAGGGTGCCATTGCTGAGGCTGGAGGAGTAAAGGCTTTAGTTGATCTTATATTCAAATGGTCCACAGGTGGTGACGGAGTCCTGGTATGTTCCTGTCATGCGTTCTTTCCGCTTTGGTGCAAACCTTTTATGTTATTCTTTATTGTCTCTTGCATACAATTGGAAGTTGCTAAGGAGAGGCTTGGTTCACATTTTTGTGTTTTCAGGAACGCGCAGCTGGTGCATTAGCAAATTTGGCAGCCGATGACAAGTGTAGCACAGAGGTTGCAGTGGCAGGTGGTGTACATGCTTTGGTGATGCTTGCTCGTAATTGCAAATTTGAGGGTGTACAAGAGCAGGTACCTTTCATTGTTAGGATTGGGCATCTCAAATGAGGATATTGACTTTTCCATTACCATTTCTAGTGAATATAACTTGTGAATCAAAGTTCAAGATTCAAGGTGGCGTGCTTTCAAGGTTCTATGGGCTTATTATCCAATATCATTACATGATATTTGGTAGCTTCTGGATATATATTTTTTAGTTTAATAATATAGTTCAGTTTTTAATATTAGTAGGTTCTATGGGCTAATTTTTTTTTAGTTTAATACATATAAAAAAATTAGTATTAGAATAAATAGGTTAGCTTTTTTGGTTGGGTGAGTGGGGTTGTCTGATTTTACCCTACTTTTTATACTCAATATGATGAAAACTCTATGATATTTCAATGAACGGTTGAAGTCTTTAGAAAATAAATAGGCCTCCAAATCTGGTCATGATTCAAGTTTATGGTGGATTATAGTTTTGAAATTCACCCCCCCCCCCCCCCAAGTTTCTTAAGAGGCGATTGTGTCTCCCTTCATGCTGTGAAAGAACCACATCTTATGTCATGGTACTTGAAAACTGGTCTTCGGTCTAAGGTTTGTGTGCATTTCTATATCAAAATGTTAATGTCCAGTATGCATTTATGGTGGGCAGTGTTACAGATGAATGCTTTTGTTTTTTTTTGGGAGGGGGAGGTTCTCTATTGACTTTTTTTCCTGTGATAAGTTATTCTATTGTCTCACTTTGTCCGCTTCTTTTCTAAGATCTTTCTTTTCAGCCTTATGGATGATTATCTAACCATTTTTTATTGGTATGACTACCTTATCCATATATGCTTTCTATTAGGACTTGGCCATTTTTTTTTTTGATAAGTAAATTAGGACTTGGCCATTGATATATGATTTCCTTGGCTGAAGGCAGCATCTTAAAATTGGTGCTTGTGGTAATTGTGGTGATTGATATCTGATTCCATGTTTCAAAAGGTTCTGTAATATTTTCTGGCAAAATGAATGTCCTACAGCAAGGTCCCATTGCTCTCTCTCCTTCTCATGCCACTGCTGCTGTTTGTGTCTGCATGTGGTTTTCTTTTGAATTAGTTAAGTAAAGTCCTGGTATATGATAGGCTGCTCGTGCCTTGGCTAATTTGGCTGCTCATGGAGATAGCAACAGTAACAATGCTGCCATTGGGCAGGAGGCAGGTGCTCTTGAAGCACTTGTTCAACTCACACGTTCTGCTCATGAAGGTGTCAGGTAGTTTATAAATTTCTTCTTAATTTGCATTTCTCATTTAAGCTCCTCTATAATTTCGTTGATGCATGGCTTCCAACTTTGGTATTATTGTCATATATTTAATCATCCTTCCAACTATTTTTAGTCTTTTTGACAAGTCCATGTTTGTCTAAAACGTAAAAAAGCCCCTTCCTCCCCTTTCTCTGGTGGGTCATCTGCAAAGGAAAAAGGGAAACAAAAAACTGTCCAAATTGCTACTCGTGACTGTTTAGATATGTTCATTTGATGGGCATGTTTCTTACTTTCTTAGAATTTCTTCTTTATGTTTGATTGTATTATTGCTTCAGGCTTTATTTTCACTTATTGAAAGTTTCCCAATTAATTATGTTTGGCCTAATCACTTGACCACCCAACAATTTGATACTAAGCAGGCTCCTGGTAGTTTATACTTGTCTCTCTATGCTTAAAAGAAAATTAAGGCTCAAAGCTAAATAAAATGGGGAGACTTTGTTCCCACCAATTTTTTGTTAACATAGGAGAAACATATTTATATCTTTGTTATTAATCTTTGAAGCTGCCTTTTCAGTGCTCTATTTCTTTATTTCTTTTAAGAATATGATTTCTAATGCAAAATGGAGCATTAAATCTACTGTTATTTGTTGTTTTCAAACTTTTTTTTTTTTATAAGTAAATAAGTATTATTAATCAGCAAATAGGCATAGCCCAGTACAAATACAGAAAGTATGCCCTATCTAAGTAGGCGCAATAGAGACAAGAAAATCATGTAGATCCATGCCATTAAAATCAACAGCAATGGCCCAAGTACATAGAGTTCTAATAAAAAAAGCTTTTCGTTCCTCCAGTGATCTCTCATTGTCTTCAAAAGTCCATTCATTGCGCTCTTGCCACAAACACCACATGACGGAAAGTATGCCCTATCTAAGTAGGCGCAATAGAGACAAGAAAATCATGTAGATCCATGCCATTAAAATCAACAGCAATGGCCCAAGTACATAGAGTTCTAATAAAAAAAGCTTTTAGTTCCTCCAGTGATCTCTCCTTGTCTTTAAAAGTCCGTTCATTGCGCTCTTGCCACAAACACCACATGACGCAACGCATATGGGGACCATCTTCCACACAACTTTAATCTGTTGAATGCCTCTTAGATTTGTCCAGCTAGCCAAAACTGCCACCAGTCTTGGGCATAACCCAAACCAAGTCTAGTCTACTAAACACTTCATCCCATAACACCCTAGCTATCTCACAATGTAAAAGGAGATGGTCCACCGACTCGCCCCCTTTCCTACACATGCAACACCAATCTGCGATGATCACCCTCCATTTCCTCAAATTGTCGGTTGTGAAGATCTTATCCAATGAAGTTGTCCACACGAAAAAGGCTGCTTTGGGCGGTGCCTTATGTCTCCATAGCCTTTTCCATGGAAACGGAATATTGGGCTCTTGTGTGAGGGACTTGTAGTAAGAGTGAATTGAGAAAGAACCTTTACTTGTTGGTGTCTACCACAACATATCTTCCTCTTGGTTGCTCGGTTTTATAGAGTATAAGAGGCTGAAAAATTCTTCAAAGCTGCTTATTTTCTAATTTTGTGCCGCCCTACTAATATTGATATTCCACTAGATTTGCTCCCCCGCTATCACCATGACTTTAGCCACTGAAACATCTTTGGCACTTGCAAACTGGAAAAGTGAAGGAAATACATCCTGTAGAGCACTGTTACCACACCAGATATCACTCCAAAATTTAATCCTGGAACCCTCACCCACAAGAAATCTTGTGTGTCTAGTGAGTACCTCCCATCCTCTTCTTATGTGTTTCAACAACCCCACTCCGTAAGCCCCTCTCACTTCTTTAGTACACCATCGTCCCCATAAACCTCCATATTTGCTCTCAATCGCTAGCTTCCATAGGGTTTCTGGTTCCTTATTGTATCTCCATAACTATTTACCAAGTAGCGCCCAATTAAAATTCTCATATTTCTAATACCCAATCCACCATTGGAGATAGGGCGACAAATCTTCTCCCACTTGACGGGGTGGAATTTGAACTCCTCCCCCACTCTACTCCACAAGAAGTCATGTTGAACTTTCTCAATTTGAACCGCCACAATTGCAAGGATAGGGAATAGAGACAAAAAAATAGGTAGGTAAATTAGATAATGTACTCTTAATCAAGGTAATCCTACCACCTTTTGACATGTACATTCTCTTCTATCCTGCCAGTCTCTGCTCAACTTTCTCAATCACTGTGTCCCATAACAAAGACGCTCTCAAGGCAACCCCCAGTGGGAGTCCAAGATAAGTCATAGGGAGAGAGGCAATCTTACACCCTAGAGTGTTGGCCAACTGTCTTATTTGATAAACCTCTCGAATTGACACCATCTCTGATTTATCGAAATTCACCTTCAACCCGGATGCTGCTTCAAAACAAAGGAGGAGAGCCTTTAGTGCTCGAACTTGGTTCAAATCTGCCTCCCAAAATATAAGTGTGTTATCTGCAAATAACAAATGAGAAATATTAATAATTCCCCTTTCCGGGGTACCAACTGAAAAGCCAACCACAAAACTATTATTAACTACTGCCGATGTCATTCTACTTAGTGCCTCTATCACAATAACAAAAAGTAATGGAGATAAAGGATCTCCTTGTTGTAAACCTCGTGTGCTCTGAAAATAGCTAGCTGGGTTTCTGTTTATCAAAACAGAGAATTTCACCGTTGATATGCACCAGTGAATCCACGACCGCCACCTCTCCCCAAAACCACACTGCCCAAGAAGATAAAGAAGGAAATTCCAATTAACGTGATCGTACGCCTTCTCTATGTCTAGCTTGCAAATGATACTTGCACTGCCAGCTTTCAATCTACTATCAAGGCATTCATTAGCAATAAGAATCGTGTCTAGAATATGTCTACCCTTTACAAAAGCATTTTGGGGTTTTGTAATTATCTTCCCCAATACTTCACCAAGACGGTTCGCAAGCACCTTGGAGATTATCTTATAAACTCCATTTACTAAGCTAATAGGCCGAAACTCCTTAACCTCCACAGCCCCCACCTTCTTCGGTATCAAAGCAAGAAAAGTGGCGTTGAGGCTTTTTTCAAAATTTCCAGCTGAGAAGAACTCTTGAAACACCTTCATAAAATCATCATTTAACACGTCCCAGCATGTTTGAAAGAAACCCATAGAAAAACCGTCGGGACCCGATGCCTTGTCTTTAACCATTTTCCTCACCACTTCGTAAACCTCCGCCTCCTCAAAAGGCTTCTCCAATCGACAAACATCATGCGGCCCAATGGAATCAAACCCAAGCCCATCAAGCATAGGCCTCCATCCCATCTGTTCAGTAAGTAGCTGCTCATAAAAATCAACTACATGATTGTGAATCACCTGCTCTTCCTTACAACCCACTCCATCAATTCTTAGCATCTCAATGTTGTTGTTTCTTCTATGAGAGTTGGCTATTCGGTGGAAAAACTTCGTGCTACGGTCTCATTCCTTTAACCACAATACTCTTGATTTTTGACACCAAGAGGTCTCTTCTAATAAAATAATCCTAACAGGCTCTGCCACCAACACTATCTTTCGAGCTACTTCTTCCTGTGTAAGAGGCTGGTCCTCTTGTAACCTCTCTAACTCTTGTGTTCCCCTATATCACCAAAAGACTACATGTTCCAAAGCTTTAAATCTTTTTTAGAGCTTTCAGTTTACCCACAAAGGTGAAGCTAAGGGCCCCCTGTATTTGATATGATGCCCACTACTGTCTAACCTTGTCCACAAAGTCTTTAGATTTCAGCCACATATTTTCAAATTTGAAATACCTGCGCCTTCTTTGGATGCCATCACAATCTAGCATGATAAGCCAATGATCCAAGCAAAGACGAGGCATTCTCTTTTGCCAAACATTTGGAAAATGACTCTCCCATTCTGTCGATATCAGGAATCTATCCAGTTGAGACCCTGTCTGATTATTCGACCATGTGAAAGAAACCCCCTCTAGTGGCAGATCCATTAAGTTTAAATCAAAGATGCACTCCGAGAACTCTATCATTGCTGACCGCTCTCTTCTATTTTCGAAACATTCATTTGGAAATCATATAACATTAAAATCTCCACCAATGCACGATTGGAGACCCCACAAACTATGTATTCCAGTTAGTTCTTCTCACAATAGTCTTCTGTTGTTGTCTAAGTTTGGTCCATATACACCTGCAAAGACCCAGAAAAAGTTATTTGTTACACTCATAAAGGAGCATGCTACTGAGTAAGACCCTATAAACTCCTCTCTTTTCTCCACCACCGCCCGTTTATCCCACATCACCAACAAACCTCTTGAAGCCCCATTTGAAGCCAAATACACCCAATCTACTTTTACACAACTCCATAAACTTCGTACAACTCTTTTAGTAATTAATTTCATCTTTGTCCCCTGTAAACAAACAATGTCCACCTTCCATTCACGCAGCAAGTTTCTTATTTGAAGACGCTTATTAACCTCGTTGAGCCCGCAGACATTTCATGACACAATTTTGGGTTTCATTGAGGGAATGTCAGCCAGTGTTTTGAGTTTCGTACCGTACCGGCCGGTACGACTGGTATTTTTTGTACCGGCCACCGGTCTGGTACAGGTACACTGCCTGTTTCGTACCGGCCGATACTGGCCATTTCGGCCGATATTTCGGCCTGTACCGGCCGATATTTCGGTCCTTACTTTTTTTTTTCATTTTTTCAAACTACAAGTTTATTTTTTGACCCCCAATTCAGATTAGGCTATTTATAATTTATATATTTATGTATTTATGTATAATTTATTCATATATAGACTATTATTTTGAAATATAATTTATATATATATACATTTATATATATAATTTATTTATATATCGATTATCCCGAAACGGTACACAAAATGGTACCGGTACCGAAATATTTCGTTCCAGTGCCTTCACCGGTACGGCATCCGGTACGGTATTCAAAACATTGATGTCAACCCCTTCCCTTTTGATCTGTCCCTACTGGAACTACCCTCATAATTCTTTGACCATGTTAACCTTTTAAGCTCTCGCTTTTTTTTTATTTTTTTATCCAGTTTTCCTGTGTTGTTGGTGCCCCACTACTGTTCCTCGAACCCTTCACACTCCGTCCCCACACATTACTGTATTTCCTTCACCTTGTGAAGTACCCAATCATAAACACTCGATTGATCAGGTAACATGTAGTTCAGAGGGATGGGCTCACCCATTGTGAACTCCATCCTCAAAATCGGAGTCTCTTCCCCGAAAGGATTTCCACCCTCCCCAACAGGCCCACTTAGCCCCTGGATGAGTCTTTGATTATTTTCTTCTTTAAAAAGAGTTAACTCTTCACTGCCAGACTCATCCACACACGTCCCTTCCCTTACGTCCCTTTCAGAGTCGTCGAGAAGATTAGAAATAGTGTTCGCCGAAGTAAACCCATCACCCCCCAAAGCCCATTGGCACTTTCTGGCTGCCTTTCGATGGTGACGCGGCGCATAGAGGTGCAAGAATGCTCACTAAAATCTCTGCCGTCATTTTCTGAACACATGGCGTGTTCTGGCCATTTACTGACAGCTTCATCACCGTCGCTGGCGTCTTCTGTGTCCCCGTCGATGAATCCTCCATCATCCGCTTGCGTCGCAACAAGTTTTCTAGTGGAGTGGTTTGTTTCCATTGTTAGATGGAGCCTCCTTACGTTCTCTCCACACGGGTTGGGCTCTCCCAACATAACGCCCCATGAGCTTGGGCCCAGCCCCATCAGCCCACTTGATTTCTCCCCAAGGCACCCCCCATATTCTGGCCTAGCCCTCTGAGTCTTAGTCCATTTACTTGGTCCACCCCCCCCCCCTCCTCTCCCAATATTCTATTGCAAGTTAATGACCCTAATGGGCCTTTGATCCCCTAAGCCCATCTCAGCCCCTTTTCTATCCCGGTCCCTATCACTTTCCCCTCAACACATTTCAGTATTTTTTCCACTTCTTCCTGCAACTTCCACAACTGTGCCTGCATCTCCACCAGAGTGTTTCGTACGTCAACCTCTTCCTGCCCGACACCATCCCTGCCAACACCCCCCTTCCGTATAGCAAGGTGAGTGGCTTGATGCATATTTCCAGTAGAGTACCCAGTTGCAGACTTTCCCCCGCTGTGCCCTACTCGCATTTCACGGTGAACCACTGCCGGCATAAGCACCTCCCTATTGGACCTTGTGTACGGTTGAAGCTCTTTCACCATTGGCCTTAACTGTGATTCACCGCGAGTCCCCTTAGCATTTCTCCCTTCTTGAAGATACTCCCGCAGTGCCTCCCTCAGTCTTCTCCATCCCTTCACCCTCTTCTTCAGGTATAAAAATGAAACTTCACCTCCCTCCCTCACTGTATTCAACTACCGCCATATATTGACCACAGCTGTTCGAGCACCACTGTGCTATAAAGCTGCGATGTCCCTTCCTCATCGTTGTGTAGAACTCCTTCTTAACACCTAACATACAGTCTTCCAATGCTCTCCCGAGCCATTGCACCGTGGAAACTCCCTGCAGTAGTTCATGCTCACTCTTCCACCCTCTCTTCGTGATACGTAGCAGACCTCCATCCTTAACGAGCACAAATAGCTTTGATTCAATCAGATTTCTCTTGCGAACCCCATCAGTGCTACTACGATCATTAACGTTGCACCATCATTGACGGAACAAAAAAGAAACTATTTTTCGCAAGTGTACGGAGAGAAAACTGGAAAAAGTGTCTCGGTGAAATAAAAAGAAAACTGTTGTTTTCAAACTTTAATGATAATATCCAGTCTAGCTTCCTTAATACGGATTTTAGTTGATTTTACCTCTTTCACCCTCTCAAAAGATGCTAAGTAATTTTGGATTCTACTAATGCCCTATTCAGTACGTCTCGTTTGACTCGCAATTATTGTCTACACATCAGTTTCTTTAGATTATGGACAGATGAGTATGGTTTGTCTTGGGCCACAGATATTTTGTCCCTTCTAAAAATTAGCATTCAAGTTTTTTGTTCTCATTGACTTTCCCTTTCTTGTTCCCTTCTTTCAGATGTTTTTTCTTTTTTTTTTTTTTGGGGGGGGGGGGGTTGATATTTTGTTATGTATCTGATTGAGGCATTTATGGGGGAAATCCATTCTTTTTCCTTAGTCACTCTAATTGGAACTTCTGTACTTATGACCAGTGTTATTTAAACTCTCATGAATATCAACTTTTGCCTCTGCAAGCAAGATAAAAACTCCATCATTGGTTTTATATGACTCAGACCTTTTTACATCATTACATCGAATTATATATTATGCATTGCTTCCATAACAGTTTTATCTGATCACCATTACCTCTGATCAAATAGGCAAGAAGCTGCTGGTGCATTGTGGAATTTATCATTTGATGACAGAAATCGAGAAGTGATTGCAGCAGCTGGTGGAGTTGAGGCCTTGGTATGATATTTACCTTTTCGAGCCCAAACCATTTTACTTGCCGTATCCTACCAGTCTTTTGCATCACTTCCAATAATAAGAAGTGCTTCACTAGGAAGTAGTACTTTATGCAATATTGTGTAGAAGAGGAGAATTGTTTGATGCCTATTTAGATTGTGCTTCATAATTAACTAGTGCTTTCAGTAAAGGGGGAAAAAGTGAAGCCCTTCACCTGATATTTAAATCGGTTCCTTTTAACTGGAAGTTTCATTTCTATGAGAATAAAGCATAATAAGGGCCCATGTGCTGCAGGCTCCTATTTTCTGAAGTTAACTTGTAAGAAGCATGGAATTGTTGGGTGTAGACCTTTAGGGTCTGTTTGGGAACACAACTGTTCTCAAATATTCTCAGAATACTTCACTACTATTCACAAACTATTCACTACTATTTACAAACTATTTACTATTATTTCACTATTATTCTCGTGACTATTCACAGAATATTTGAGATATTTTTAGTATCCAAACAGAGTCTTAAACTTTGATAGAAAAGTTGCCTTTGCATGGGAATATACTGTTTATCCTGTTTAGAAGTGGCAGGCAAATAAAGATATAATCAAGTAATATAATATTACTTTTGGAGACGAGGCACAACCTTAAACTCTAAACATGAACAATCATGTGCTTACTTTTTCGGATTGTGCCTACTTTTTATTTTCATTCAATGTTTTGGTCAGTCTTTTTAAACACCATTCTCTCTCCTGAAATTTGTAAAGGATAATTGATTTGCGTCCATTTCACTAAGTACTTGAATTCTTTACAACTACAATTTTGTGATTTTCAAGGAATTTGATCTGGTGAAGTCAGGAAATGTGAAATTGGGTTCATTTCAAGGAAAACTATTCACTGGTTGAACCAGATTGCTGAACTAGTTTTCTAAGAATCTGTTTGATCCACTAATGGACCATGTGTTTGCAAAGGCATCGTTATTTATGCATGGCACACTTTTTGTTGACTGCTTACAAAATTAATTAAATTTATGAATGGAAAAGGAAAACTCATATGATATATAGAGAATTTATGGCCCACATTTTTTGTTTGTATACTTTGATAGTCCTTTGTCGTAGTATATTTTTTATTTGCAAATGTTTGTCAATTACCCTAATTAAAAACTTGAACTTCATTATATTTTTTAATTTTATGACCAATTTAATCTATATACAGTTTCACACGTGCTTACATACACAGAAAAGATTACAACTGCATGCACACTTTGAAGCACACATAAACTTGTCACCTTTTTAATTAATATGCTTTCTTGATAGCTACCTGATAATTTTTGCTCCCTTCAACTTATGGGAAAAATGTTGATTTCATGTTGAATATTTCGTTTATGTAATGGTTTGGAACAATTGGATTGAGTTCTTTGCTGAAGCATCTGACAGCTCTGCTGCAAGGTTTATGATATATTTCTTGAATTTAAATCATAAAAATGGAAAAGTAACTACCTGCCATTATCTGGTATAAAGTTTCACTGCATCTTGAAGCTTTGTTCTTGGCAATTTAGGTTGCTCTTGCGCAATCGTGTTCCAATGCCTCCCCTGGTCTTCAAGAGAGGGCTGCTGGTGCTCTATGGGGATTGTCAGTGTCAGAAGCCAATAGGTATGTGTTGAGTTTAGAAAATTTTCCTATAGTTGTCGTATCATTTGGGTCATGCATATATGATTCGTAGCCGATCTTTGAATGCATCTAGCAATTAGATTATATGCCTATTTGTTGCACCTGAGAATTATGCTCATGCAAATTGACACGGCATATATTGCACGACTATCTATAATCTCATCAGGGAGCATGGACATTTAGAGCCGCAATATTGCAAAGAAGGAAAGAGTTTAATATAAAATTCTTGTTTGCAGTAGCCTTGCTGCGGAATTAATTTACATCGCTCAACTGTATATGCCCAAAACAAACTAAAAAAACTGATACTGTCCAGTGTCTCAATCTTTTTTCTCTCCCTCCTTTTGGCATTAAGAGAAGAGCAATGTGCTTTTCTTATATGAACGTTGACTGTTATGATTTTCTTGATAGCTCGTTACATCCGTTAGAAAAATATATGCAAGCTACAGCTGTCAGTGGTTTAAATACAAATCAATCAGACTCTGTTTTGATCGGATTAAAGACGATAGAGTTTTGACAGGATGTTTGAATCCATTATGTCAATCCATCTAGGATATTGTTCATAATATACGATAACATGGCAAATAGTTGACTATAATCTTATATTTTTGAAAAACTCAGTAGCACGTCCTTGGGTTAGGAAAAAACTCTATAAAAATCAAATTAAGTTCATTAAATTATTAGATCTGGTCTTTCTCGGAATCATATTTAGCCGCTTCAATTCTGCTTGATCTGCTTCTTGTGTAATGTCTTTAACAGCCATACATAGATGTGACTTAATTAAAAACTAAAAATGCACGAAATGCTATGGTTTTACAATTCAGAAAGCGTCAAACTCCAGGTCTAAGATTCAAATCCTCTTGGGTGCAAACAATTTCTAGGGGCCATCAGACTAGGGGAACTTCCCTTTGAATTACCCGAGGTGCACTTGCGGAAAATTCCTTGTTGAGGGCTTGTGCACTTCCGGGATTAGTCAGGACTTTGTTCTCGGACACCTGGTGCCAATAAAAAATAAAAAATAAAACCTTCAAAATTTGATCCTGATTTATTGCATCAATTTCCTTGGTTGTACATATCATTGCTTGTAGTATATGGAAAGCACGGTCAAGCCACAGCTCATGAAACTTTATTTTCGTGGATTTGAAATCCAATTCTAAGCTGGTAATACTTGTTGAAAGAAAATATTACGTTGCATTATTGCTAGTGATGTGCTTATGTTGAGAAAGGTGCAAATGATTCTCTTCTTTTTACTGATTTGTCCCAATTCCATCGGCAGATTTTTCGTTCGAGATTTTTTTTTTTTGGGTCTGTTTGGGGCTTGTTCTCAACCTTAAAGCACAAATGGATTGCCATGAAAAACAATCATTATTTTTTGCAATTTTACTGCAATGCTCTCCTTCTGAAGTATTTTTATTTCAACATAGGGCTGGATGCAATTAACTGTGCTCGGATATCCAAAATGATTTCACTTAATGTTCTCTCATATGTGAATAAGATGATTCTGCTTTTAAGAACTTCTGACTATACGCTTCTCATCAATGTTGCGTTGTTGGTTATATTTTGGTACTCTTTATCTGTCTAGAATTCCTTTTAGGTAAGGATGGATATCTATTCTTTATTCTATATTATTTTTATACTTATATCATATATCTTCTTGGTCTGTTAGTATTGCTATTGGACGTGAAGGAGGTGTGGCCCCTCTAATTGCATTGGCACGCTCTGAAGCTGAGGCAAGCATTTCCTCATAATAATCAATGTTCTGTCAAAAGTTTGATTTTCAACCTCTACTTAAAAATAAGTATGGCATAAATTTGGCTTAATTGATATTTTCCTTTCAGGATGTCCATGAAACAGCTGCAGGAGCTCTTTGGAACCTTGCTTTTAATCCTGGTAATGCTCTCCGTATAGTGGAGGAAGGGGGAGTTCCGGCCTTAGTTCATCTCTGTTCTTCATCAGTATCAAAAATGGCACGCTTCATGGCTGCATTGGCATTGGCATACATGTTTGATGGGAGGTATTGATTTTTTGCCATGACTTTTTTTTTTGATAGGTAAAAGTAAAGTTTGATTGATATAAGAGACATCGCCCAAGTACACCAGTAGCATATACACTGAACATGCCTATTTCGCCATGACTTAGAGACAACATGTGCTCATAATACTCATTCTTTCTCTTCGTTGGGTTCACATCGGATTTTTTTCTATATTTAGTGGTGTCCTCTTCTTTCTGGGCATTTTAATTTTAATTTTTTAAAATATTCTCTCTGTATTATGGTCTATGTCCTGATTACAGACAAGGTTTGGCTACTGGACTGCAATTTGTCCATTTGAAGCTAATTTAAACCACCATACAGAGATGAGACTAACATGGATAGTGGGGGATCAACTCATTTTTGTTTCTCTTGTATTATTGTTATTTCTTTGCATTTTAATTTTTGGATGGATATTAGAGAAGAAAAGCTGTGTACAAAATAAACTAATTGCTGATCTTAATGTTGCGTATGGAAGAGACCCAACCTTTGTGGAAGATTGTGGTGTTAGTTTGAAAATTTTCTTTTGGACGGGAGAGTCATGAGACACTTCTTGCTTCATGTAACTCCCTATCACCTTCTATGAAATCTCATATTATTAAACTAGGACAGTTTTCCTGTATCTTGAAAGTTGTCCATATTCCCCCAAAAATATGAGTCTATCTGGTAAAGCGTAAAACTGTATCTTGAAACCTGTCCTAATACCCCCAAAGATGAGAATCAATCTGGTAAAGCGTGAGGTAATTTGATTAATGGTTTGTGGTTTGATTTTCATGAGAGTCACCTGAACTTGTTGTGGAAGAATTAACTTGCATGTATATATATTCAACTTCTCTTAATACTTTTTGTAGAATGGATGAATTCGCTCTATTAGGGACTTCCTCAGAAAGCAGTTCAAAGAGTGTGAATTTAGATGGGGCTAGAAGGATGGCTTTGAAACACATTGAAGCCTTTGTCCTCACCTTTTCGGATCCACAAGCATTTGCTACTGCTGCCGCATCATCAGCCCCTGCTGCATTGTCTCAAGTAACAGAAGGAGCTCGTATTCAAGAAGCAGGGCATCTGAGATGCAGGTTTACCTTCTCTCTATCAAAGCATGTTCTATTTGGCCACTCTTATACTTCTTCGACCTCTTCTTGAATATCTAACTCATCCATGATATTCATGCTTGTTATATCTCCTTTTTTGTATAGAATATTTTTCATTCAGCGTTCTTCTACTTTCTGTAGGACTAATTTATCCGTACAAATTAGGAAATTAGCTTGTGATTGTTCATACGAGTCAGACAACTGAGAATACTTCCTTATTTTTAGAGATTGGCGTTTAAATTTCTTTAGCTCGTAGGTCCTTTCTTTTTAAATGGTTTTTGAAATTTCGATTGGTTGAGGCTGGAATATGGACCCTTTTGTTGATCTTTTACGTAACCTCCAGGATGGAAGGTTGTTCATTTTATAAACTAAAATTACTTGTCTTAGCATGTCTGCTGCTGTGCTGAATCTGTCTGTCTGTCTGTCTGTCTGTCTCTCTATATATATATATATATAGCGCGCGCCCCCCTTCTGTGTGAGTTGATCTTTTGGTTTGGGGAGCAGGTGGAAATTGGCATATGGTTGTTCTAATCGTTCAATATTACAATGCTTGCTTGCTTTTTCTGATTTTTGGATCTTCTTCTCATTTTCCTCAGTGGAGCTGAAATTGGGCGATTTGTTGCCATGCTACGAAATTCATCAGCTATACTCAAGGCATGTGCTGCATTTGCTCTTCTCCAGGTAACTTGCACATGCTGAGACTGTGTGTGTGTGTTTAGTTTCAAAACAAATAGATTATGTTATTAAATATGAAAAAGTGTTACCTTGTTTTCTAATATTTTAATTGCAGTTTACCATCCCCGGTGGCCGTCATGCCGTGCACCATGCGGGCCTCATGCAGAATGCAGGAGCGGCACGAGTTCTTCGTGCTGCAGCTGCAGCAGCAACTGCCCCACTTGAAGCCAAAATATTTGCCAGAATTGTACTTCGCAACCTTGAACACCACCACATGGAACCATCACTCTAAAAGGCTTTTTCAGCTGTCACAATCTGTCTGCTGCCAATTTCATGTCAAGTTATGGAAGGTTCCATTCATAGACAACAGTATAATGCAACATTAGAGCACATTCTGCTGTCTTTAAGCTCCCTCTAAACAACCAATTGTCACGTAGAACTGTGTTTAATCTTTTTTTCTTTTTCCCCTTCTCCCCCAGTCCTAGGAATTTAAAAGCTGGTTTCAGTGATTTTTCCCCTTTTTTGTAACAAATCTTTACATGTTAAGGTACTTTAGGTGGGGGATTGATCTAAGAACCATTACCTTGTCATTTTTTTTCCGTGTCTGTATTCGTCGTGACAACAATCTTCAGTCATATTACATAAATGCTGTTTTTAGACTTGTAAAGGCTTTGGCTCAACTCAACTCAACTCAACTCACGTTGTCAGTTAGATGGAAAATTAATTATATCAATGCTATTTGTTTTACTCCACTCTAACCAATTTGGGATCGGCTATCGGTCTTCTTCAATAAATTGGGGTTGGCCAAATTTATATTTCAATTTATTACATCTTTCTGTATTATCAGACGACTGACAAGTGTTTGAAGATCTGGGAAATTCATGAGCTTCACTTGTGCTGTGTAGCTGACTATAACCGATATGGATGCATAAAACAATGTTCAGCAAAGAATTAGTGTGGGGTTTGGACAAAAGAAGAGCTAAAGAGGAGACCAAAAACCAAATATGAACTGGATAAAATTATAATTTTAAGTGACCTGATAATTAATAAAAATTGTGAAAAATAAGATTGTTTGCTTTGCAGGGTCTGGACATGAAATGGGTCCACATGTGATAATCCTTTCACATTACTCTTCCTCCTTTGCCCAATCTATTTTTCCCTTCAATAAAAATAAATAAATTAAAATACACGTGGGAAGACAGCAGTCACATTAATCCATGGTGCGCAGCAACGGTTGATCCTCTGTAAACCCAACCAGTTCCAACAGGAAATTCCACATTGATGACAGCCATTTATAAGATGAAATTTCTCTTCTCATCATCTGTATTGATGCTTGATCTTCCAAGTAAGGCACTATGTACTCTTTCATATCGCTTTGGGAAATCTGCAAATGACCCCCTGAAACGTTTATGAATTTAACTTTTCCAGCTTCATCCAGGATTTTCAAACCAATCCAGTCTTCAGTATAGAGCAGAGTCTGCAGGGAACGAAATATCGTATAGAAACTAATCAGCAAACAAAGGGAAACAATTCATGGGTATCACTTGGAAATTTGAGCAGTTGGAATATGCTTCGATGATGTTAAGATTGCATGGATGTTACTCTTCAGCAATATTTAACAAATAAAGTCATCTACAGAAGCCTAGCACAGAGAAGATACATTGCTCTCAAGAAGGTAAATTAAGATGAAAGATAGATTACCTCTTGTGCTGGCAAAATTGGGTCAAAGGCTCCATCTGGGTAATATCCAAACCAGGAGGTTTCCTTGGGTACTAAAACCGTGTCCTGCTCAAACTAAAATGCAATCAAAGAGAGAGGAAGTATCACCAAACTTGTCAGAAAAGTTGTAGCTTGCATCATTTTCAGTGGATCAGGAAAAAGGTCACAGAAACAGAATACAACTTTGCAACTCTCACCATGATAAGTACCAAATTATCTAAGCTTGAAAATCGCTCCTTATAGGTGGAATTTCTTGTAGTGTTGATCTCATTGTTAAGCTTTGGGAGAAACTTACATCCTTTTAAATAGGCACTGATATCCTGAAGAAAGGAAAAAATGATCTTTAGCTCTTGGTATCAGAAAATGTCATGGTAGCAATATTGAGAAGGTAGCAATTAGACAAACTGAAAATATAAGCAACCCCCAACTTTCCCCAACGTGAGTTGTGGATCTACCATTGAAGATTCAAAGACAAGTTAATTCAAGAGAACCTGCAACATATCAGCTTTACTATAGATCTGTAAGCAAAGGTGGGGTTATACTCACAGTTGGAATTTTAATATAACCACTGGGAGCCAAGTGTTCCTGCAATCCCAACAGTGATTAGTTAAATGGTATTTAATGTCGACAGTGACAAAATAATAAGAAAAACACAGGAGAACAAATTAGTCGAAGTAGTCCTTAAGAATGGACTCAGTTTAACTGTAAAACATCATAAGCTTCAACTCAAAAAAGGGTTAAACCTGGACAAAGTCACTGTAGACCTCTAACTTGATTAAAGCGTCCATGAGAATGCAGAACCACTCAGACTGCAAACTACAGCATATCAAGCTATAATGTATTTCATATATACACACATTATTAACACATTCAATCAGGAAAAGTAACTGCATAAAAGATATTCATTATTTACTTTTTTTTCCTCAACATCCTTTTAGAGCACCCAAGTCCAAATTTTAGTTTCAGAAGTGATACGATTTAATACTAGATTACCTAGTCTCTTGCATAAAGTCTACACTGAAGAAGTTTTAAGGAGTATAAACAATCAGAAAATGGGTGCAATATTCTGAATTATTGTGAAGAAATAATTAAACTTATTAAATAAAATATACTCTATGAGCCATTATACGATAAATGAAATCTCAAAAAAGAGTGTCAAAGTTAGCACCTGATCTCCATAATTTGGATGCGCACATTGATCTCTCTCCCTCACACTCTCGTTTGTTTCTATGTTAGTGATGATACTCCTCAAAACTTTTCTTGGTGAGGAGGAGGACCACGAGCTTGTTATATAGAATGCCAAAGTAAAATTAGCCATCAATAGTAATGATGTATATGCTCTTTAAATTCTTCTAAAATTTAATAACTTTTATGTATCCATTGATTATAAAACTAAAAAGGCATGAGTTGAGACGACAAAAATAAAGTGTTAGAAAAACTAAAAGACTCATAACTTTGAATGAGAATTACTAACTTAATTAGCTATATAATTTTACACTTAGGTTTAACTTCAATAACATGCATTAAAATTATTCGATTTTCCTTTAATGATATATCTAGTGGAAAGTGGATAATGAGCTAAACAGGAGCATAGTTTCCTGTTTTGAAAATGACATATTATAATAAATTCCCATTATGATCAGCATTTACATCTATGATCCATTTTCATTTTTCTTTTCTTTCAAGTCAGTAAGTTTCAGTAGGTACTGCGTTTACTCTGTTAAAAAAAGTGGATACTGCATTTTGAGGTTTGTGAAGGGTTGATAAAACTGAAATTTGCAATCCTTTTTATACTGTAAGATACTATGGATGGAAGTATTAACGCAAATTTTTTAGTACTTTAAGATAATGGCAAGCTATTTAGATCTCCCTACCTAGAGCTTGTCCTGCCCAACACAATTTTACGATAAACTCTATTCACTCCAATAATTATATAGGCTTTAAATGTAAAAAATTATTAAAAGCGTCTTAATTGAAAAATAATTTCATATCACGAGGTTAGAGAAGCACATACTCCACAAAATGGAATTGAAGCAATACCGGCATGAGGACCAGCCAACGAAATGAAATTCTTAACCTGTAGACATATATAGAATGAGACAACATAAGTAAAATACTAACTAAGAGTGGTGAAAGCAAGTCACGTGGGAGGAAAAAAAAAAAAGGAGAAGAAATAATGATGAAGATGATGGAGAAGGATCAGGTATTTTGAGGCTTTCATATCCTGACATGGGGCATTGGTAATAGTATGAACTGTTTTAAAGACTGCAACTGCATTGGTTCCACAAATGGTGCTCCATTTGAGGATCTTTTATTAATACCTAATTGTGGCCCGTTTGCTACATTTAATGAATAAACAATACAAGACATATTAGCCAATCTTATGTAGTTGGGATGAAAGACACAATATTGAGGACAGAAATCAAGAATACAAATGGTGGAGAATGATAGAATATGAAATACTTCCACAAGGTAGCTGATCAATGAGGAAAAAGAGATTTATACAGGCATGTAGTGGTAAAAGGTAGACATAATTAATTTGGACAATCTGGTATTTTATACCCACTTCATTTGCCGGAGAGGTTAGTACAGGACCTTAGATGGATGGAATCAGAAGGTTGTGTCATTGCATTGGAAAGCTCCAATAAGTACTTTGAAATTGATAGATCAAAGGCCCCAGGACCAGAGGCTTTAGCCAAAAGCTGTGTGCCTATAGCGATGGAAGATCAATGCAAGCATTGTGATGTGTGTAGGAGAATTTGACTCCAATAAAATTGTCTACCAAACAATCATTGTACATTCACTGCATTGATCCCAGAGGCTAATGTCCTTGGTACCAAGTATCTTTGAGAAGCAAAGTATCAATTAGCACAGAAATGTGTAAAAAGTATTTGGCTTTAAGAAGTTTCTGCATTATCGATTCGACTTGCCAAGATGAAGTTTCTTTGTCACCTGGAAGGCACTGCATGTGCAGCATTTGAAATAACAATGCAGCGATATATGTACAAGCCCTGCGTGGATGTGTGGACATTCTAAACTATAATGTCATCATAATTATAACAAATAAAAAAGTAACTCAACAGTGATCAATATACGAGGACTAAAAATATGAAAAGCACTATCAGAGTTATTATCAGATTTACTTATAAAAAAAAAGAGTTATTATCAGATTCTCTTACAGGAGGGGCCCCATCACACCATTCAACTACCCCTCGACCAATCACGGTACCCTGTGTAACAAAATGACCGTGTTAGATGTTATCGATATGTCAAAAACTACAGAACTTTGGATAGTGGAAAAGGAAAAGACAAGAAAATTGAGATAAATGCAATGCAATCTAATTACAAAACTAGAAAACCTAAGAAAGCTTCTCAATTTTACATGAAGAATGCTCCATGTTTCACCCAGCCAATCCTATTTTAATTTTTTTTTTCTTTTTATCTATGAATCCATAGATGAAATAATATCCGGCTTGCAATTTTAAAAGTATTATATCATATAATGCTTTTAACACAGATATGTTACTTTGATCTGGCTGATCCAATGGTGCAAGAACTATCTTTGGCACTCATTATGAACAACCCCCCTCCACCTACCCACCTTTTTCTATTATCAGCATCAAATCTTGAACACCGAAAGGGAGTGATTTGAGGTTCTGAGAATTCATAATTAAGTGGATGTCACCAAAGCTCATCATGCTCTCCACTGAACTTGGGAACACAAATGACCAAATCTATAGTGGTGTTTATAATATTTGCAGATTAAATGTCCCTGGATTAGTGGGTCCAAGGAGTCCATTTTTTATGCAATTTTGAAGGACTTTCATTTCAATTTGCAAGTTCCAAGCATATAAATAAAAGATCTTGTTGTCACTTGTCTCTATCCATTCTACTATTTTTTTTTTTCCAAATCAACTCATTAAAAAGGAAGTCCAAGGGAGTGCCACCCAAGTACACCAGAAGTAGATAAGGGAGGACTTCCCATGTTAGTTACCTGAGAAAGTCCAACTATGTTGTAACCCTCACTTAGTTCACTAATATTCTTCACCTGCATATAGAAACAAAAAACTTGGTGGAAATATATCATGCTTCAATTCCAAGAAGAGGAAACAAAATGCCATTACCAAACAAGTTCACCACCTTCTCACAAGCAATAGCAGTCTGAGCACAAAAATTATATAAATGGTTAGTAAATCATTAAATTGGAGAATTCTACATGAAAAGCACTCGTCATACTATCAGTTCAAGTGGCACCTGTTCCAATAGCGGCATAGTCCAGGAATCCCATCCTCCATCTCCAATTTCTCTGCAGAGGAAAATTACATATGATTATATTCAAGATTTACCCAACATTTCGCTTGTTGAATATTCATTGGATACAAGCCCAATCAGATTTCATAATACCACATATAGAGAAAGACAGCAAGCAATAAGCAGGAAACTCCCAATGAAAAATTGCTATGCATGCTGATCCATTGTATTAGGATTAGGCTCTCCACAAATAATAGTTGAGCACAATTTGAAGACAGACTGACCTAGTTTCACATTCTGGACGACAGTTTAAGTTATATAACAATTTTCCAATCTTTTCAAATGAAAGTTATCTAATAGATCATTTTATGCCAGAGATAGGCAGCTGTCTACACCTGGAGGGGGTCTCCTGAATATAGTCTTATGTCCCACTTGCAGCTAAGCAAAAAGAAGGCGACGTGGATGTATGGCCTAGACATTGGCTCAGGTTTTGATATATTATCAAACAGAGAATAAATCATAAACATAATAAACTAAAAAATAATACCATACACGCAATATCCTTGAGAGCCAGACCAGTTGCTCAAAAGCTCTGTGAATTTTGCGACCCCCCGACTGCTGCACTTATCGCTAATGCCTGCCACAAAATGAATATAAAATGTCAGTAAGCAGAAAAGGTTTTCAAGGGAGAAGTGACTAACTGCATCACTTGGCATAGAGTTCCACTCAATGTGTTGGTGTGTAGTGTTGCCCAAAAAGTTTCCGGTTGAGTGCAACAAACCCATTGTTTGTGCAAACAGCAAACACAGTATCACAAAATCTGGCTCTAATATAGGACCCATTAACTTGAGTCAGTCGAAGAGTAATTTCTGTCATGTTTGAGAACAGAGACCGAGCTTGGTGTGATGAAATGGCTATCTAACTACTTGCAAGCATTTTATGAAAGAATTTTATATTTCATACAATCGTACTGCTTTTCCAGTCGCTTTAATAGAAGGAAAACAAATTTGGTAGAATAGAGTCTTGTGGTCTTTGGTTTCTGACCAATAAGCAATCAACAAAGTAAGTCAAATAAGTTTCTTATATACGGATTTCTGTTTCTTGATACCCAGATAAGGATAAAAGGAACTAGAACCCAAAGTAAATTCTTTTCTTTCCCAAAAGTTTCTTCGCAATTAAATGTGTGACAGAAACTCCAACAAACGAAGAAAACTTTTGAATATATTTTGGGTCATAACATATATCAACGATCAATATCATTTGGAAATCAAACATACTCAATGAAATGGATATTAAAATAAAATGGAATTGCGGAAAGCTAGGAGACGGTGACATACCATGAAATAAATTCCTTTAGAAAGTCGTGAAAATATCTATATTCAATCATTAACTCACTAGTGATTTATTTTATTAAAAGGGGAACAAAAAAAGGGAAACGGGAACAGCGTAGATGGTCAACTTGTATACGAAGCAAGAAACCATAGAAACTGGAAAAGAAAATGCACACAACCCAGAAAAACTGAGGGAGTAAGAAGAAGAATGGTAAAAATTACCATGCAAGACAATGAAAGGAACAGAGTGAACAAGCGGGACCAGAGCGAGAATGCAGATGAAGACAAGGATGGCTGGCGATGGTAGAGAAGCCATTAGTGTTAGGAGGGTGTCTGGTTTTTAGTTACACCAGCATCGGGTTTGATTTCGAGTTTTGGGGATAGAGGATTTCCGGGTTGGAGGTTCATGTACTTTCAGAAGTTAGAACTCTGCAGAGAGAGAGAGAGAGATAAGCTCAAGAGTCTGGAAACAACGCGCCAACTCCAACTACCCTTCCAACAGCTGACATTTTCTCCCTATGAACTGCCAGACGGTCAAACATTATCCGTCTGTAAAATGGTTGCAACTGCAATAATGTTGAGTTGTCAAAAAAAAAAAAAAACTACATTAATGCTGCGATTCCTTCCAACTCGATATAAAATAAATAATAATTTTATAGGATATCAAAATAGAGATTTTGAATTTGAACTATGATGATCTTTGTTTATGAAACTTAAATTTTTGGAAAAATTAGCACATTGATCCACATTTATGACTTCTCACTTAAATCGCAATTTGATCTCGGAGAGAATCGAACTTGTGACATGAAACTTACGCACACAAGTTCACAGTTACTACTTAGGAGATGTTTAGATTCGAAAGTGTTCTCAACTCTCCTCAACTCATCTCATCTTCATCATTACAACTTTTTTAAATTCTTACATAAAATATAATAACATATTTTTTTTTCAAATCCTAAAATAATCTTTCCAAATTTTCATACTAAAATATAATAAATAATTTAACTTTTTCAAATCTCAAAAGAATCTTTTCAAATTTTTACACAAAAAATAATAAATAATCTATTTTTTTAAATTTAAAAATAATATTAATATTTAAAAATAATATTAATAAAATATCTTATTCTACTATTCACAAACCACCTCAACTCATCTCAACTCTCCTCCCAATTCAAACAACCCCTTAGACTACGGGTAACAATTTTAATTTAAGTGTTGAAGTTACTAATTTTGAGCTACTCGCATGAATTTGGTGTCGAGAGAAAACAAAAAAAGATGATTTGATTAGTTGGTGGAAGTGGTATCTACCCCTCAAAAATCATAATTAAACACATACAATTCAAATGCTAAAAAAATTGCAAGCTTTGTGACAACCTATCTTTATCAAACCAGATTCTGATTTCTTATGTTTCTTAATTTCGACTTTTTTTTCCCTCTCATTTAAATAGTCCTGGATCCCATTATTCTCGCTTAGGCAAATCCTTGTTCCGGCGCGAGAGTAAAGCCAATGTTGTAGCCCAACATGCCCAATTCTTGGAGAACACAGCAAAAGTTGCAAAACCACTACACCCCACGCGCCTACTTCTTCCCCCGAGTCAGGCAACCAATTTTCACTTGTCCGTACTTAACCCATGTTTTGGTTTTCCTTCAAGACCGATCATAACATTCCAAAATTTCTGTCAAGTCTGGCTCCGTAGGTCACCGGCACCGTGCCGACTTTCTCCCGTGGTGCCCTACTCCCCATCTCTCTCACCGAACTACTACGCAAGCCCAGGTATTCTCTCTCTCCCCCCTCTCTCTAGGGTTTAGGGTTTTTCAGGCAATCACCGGATTGTTTAGGGTTTTCGAACTCGAGAAGTCAGTATGTCTTGTGGGTATAACTTTCATTGGATAATGTAGGTTATTTTCTGAGAAGTTATTCTTCAGTATGAAGCGACAATAATTGGTGAAAATTGTTTTCACGAATGATCAATTTCTTTTGATGATTTATGTTTATTTTTTCAGTTTATTGAAATACGTTATTTCTAAGTTTCTAACCATTGGAAAAAGTGCAACTCTGATTGGATTCAAGAGATTTTTTTTCCTGGATATATTTTGATGTTTTTTTCTGGAATACAATATTTTTTTGTCTTCATTTTTAATTCAATCTTTTCGCTGCTATTTCATAAATTTTTTGGGAATTCTACGGCGAGTTCTTGATTCTTGAATGAAAGTTCTCTCTTATGGGAAAATAGGAAATCTTTCATGACCCAGCCCAAATATCAACAAACGGCTCTCTCACGATTCCTCTGTGCCGCACACCCCCTCCGACGTCTCTCTCTCCTTTCTCCATCTCTCTCTCATCTCTCCACTGCTGCCTCTCGTTACACGTACAGGTTGCACACCGCCACCGTGCTCCACCGCACCGGTAAGCCCCCCCCCCCCTTCTCTCTCTCACTCACTCACTCACTCTATATTTCTCACTCGATTTCCTTCCCTTTCCCGTGATTAAGGCCACCCTTTCCAGTAGCTCCCCTAACTAGTATAGGTTCGTTGCTTACTAATTTGGTGGACCCACCCAGTTATCTCCACTATTTTTTTTCTGATGACTTTGATGGTCGTGACAATTGGAATAGATGGCGTATGACAAGATTATAAGAGAAAGGTGTGATAAGTGCCAGGTGGCATAAGTGGATTGGTGAGATTTTAGAGAATATGTTGTAGTGTCAAGTTTACTTTCTTTGGAAGGATTTTGAAGTATTTGATTTTGGATGATTATTGTATCTAAGTTTTATATTTTGTGGATTTCAAGTTAAAAGGGTTCACCCCCGGGTACGGGGCGTGAAAAAATCCGAGTGAAATAATTTTTAACATTGTGGCCTTACAGAAAATCCCTCCTTTGCAGTCTTTTAATAGGTCATTTTGAGTTAATAGGGAATTCATGTAAATTCAGTTTTGACTTAATTGTTTTTGATTGTGCTGCTGGTATATTGTAAGATCTAGACTGTCAAAATAATGAGCTGAGTTTGTATCATGTTGCAGTATGGGCCCTGATTTAGAGCTCCAAGGAAAGTCGAAAGCTGCTATGGAAATTTCAGTTAGTAAGGACAATGTAATCGCCCCTGAAGGCTCAGAAGATAAACTTCTGCAATGTGCAAGTAATTTTGAGGACAACACCTTTGGTGTGGAAGAGTTATTAGTTGAGCGAGCTGGTGAACAGGATGGAACCAAGAATATGGAGCTTAATATAACTGACATTATTGATACAAATGATACTGTACTGGTTGAAGGTGAATGCCAAGATGTGACTGAGTATTCAAGTTCTTTTGGTGATACAGAATCTGGGACAGAGAGTGGCTTGATCTTGAGTGATGATGAAATTGAGCAGCAATTGTGGGCAAGTAATGATGATGGATGCTTTGATGCCTTTCAAATAAGGTACTTGCTTGGCAGTTGCTGGTTTGAATTATTTATTATATTTATTGCTTATTTCTTATCTATTGAGTAGCAGTTATAGAGTTCATGAGCCTAAGATCATGGTATTCATGTAAAGTTTAGAGAGATGTTTTCTCCTTTTTCCACTTTATGTTTTTTTCAAGGTGAAATCACACTTTTCACCCACAAACAACCATCCATTTCTCATTTTGCATTATAAACCGCAAAAGTTTCAATTAGCACACTAAGCTAATATATTTCCCTTTGCACCCTCCATTCAAACCTAACTGTTAAGATCGTGCCATATGACCAATTTTTTTGTTCATCTCAATGGCCAAATCATATTCATGGTGCAAATGGAAAAAAATATATAGTTTGGGGTGCAAAATGAAACTTTTTGTACTGTAGGGTGCAAAGTGATAGATGTGGTAGTTTATGGGTGAGAATTGTAATTAACCCTTTTTAAATGCCGGTTGTTGAGTAATACTTTCAAGTTTTTAAGGAAATTGATAATGTTGTGCTAAAACTAAACGGTTTGTGAAATGTTGGTTTTCTTCCATGCCTACCCATATAATTTTATAACCTGTTGGACTTATCAAAATTTTAATTTTTTTTATCAAACTTATCAAAAAAAAATTTTATAACCTGTTGGGCCTGTTTGCTTTGATGTCTTCAACTTCAGGCCTCGAGCCAGAGTCTTTCTGGTCTTAGATTTATAGCAAATTCTCATGCGTTCTGAGAAGAGAATGATGCTATTTAACTGTAGTCATTACATTCTTTTTTTCTTTTTCTTTTTAATTTATCTTCTCTCTTGGGGAGGGGAAAGGAAAACTTAATCGAGTGAATGAATGCCATTAAGGGCAAGGTTTCTTGGCGTGTTTAGACGAGGACCTGTTTAATCTTTTATGCGAATCTTCTATTTTTTAAATCTCCTGTGATTTCTGTTGTTATTTAAACTCTTGATATAGTCAAATCTCAGGAGTCGGTATACCTTTTTCTCAAAATCCCTCAAAGTGAAATCTCTTTATTCTATTCTTCTCAATCCCATTTCTCCTGCCCTTGGCCAGTTACATCCACTGCAATAGCCTATACTACATCTGCCGCAAACCAAAATAGTGTTTGCAGACCACAGTCGCACAAAAACCTTCTCAGCCAAATTAGACTGATGCAATGTGCTTGCTTCTTATCTGCTCACGTAAAGCAAGTGGGAACGGGATACCTATTCTTTCTTCTTATTATTTATCTTTTTTTGATAAGTTCTTCTTATTATTTATCTTACCATGCATGAGAACATATTGTTGCCTTTATTAATTGAACTCTCTCAGATTCACATGGTTTATTTGTGCTTCTAATCATCCAGAAAGAAAAGGTTAACAGTTCATTGGAGGAAGTTTATACGTCCTCTTATGTGGCGCTGTAAATGGATAGAACTTCAAATCAAGGAGCTCCAGTCCCAGGCACTAAAGTACGATAGAGAACTTTCAGCATATGATCAAAGAAAGCAGTTTGAATTTGAAGACTTCACCGTAGAAGGTTTTGATGCAAAGTCTCTTCCCTTTTCCAGACAACTTAGAAATAAGGTCATGACGAGGAAGAAAAGAAAAAGACTTGAACAGACGGTTGATGAAATGTCATATATGTCACAACATAACCTGTTCTCCTACTATGGTATGATGTTTACAAATTTTGACGTTTGCTGCAATATTGCCTCATGAGTCTAATTCATGTTTTCTTTTAAACTTCTCTCTTTTTTTTTCCCCAGAAAATAAGAGGTCTATTGCTGATGGTGCTCCTATAGAAGGGTATTGTGGTAATATAGGTAAGAAGTACTGTACCTAGGCACTTCTGTATACCCCTGTGTACTCGGGTCTTGCCCTTTTCCTGATCTAATATATTTCTTCTTACATATAAAAAAAAAATCTAGGCAAGAAGTACTAAATTCAATTTAATAGACTACTAGTTAGGCTATGAAATAAGAATAGAATGTTGCATCTATGTCATTTATCAAAAAAAGAATGTTGCATCAATGTCCATTTGCTTGCAACTCCGTTAGTCATTGACAAAAAAAATGTGCATTTGCTTGTGTTTAGAATATGTTGTTTGATGGTCAAAACATTAATGAGACAAGATGGCCTTTTATGTGGCATTTTGCAACTATAGAATTGTGTGTGTGCTGGTGTGTGTGTGATCAAAAAATTAATGAAAGATATATCTTTGATTATGGCTGTAAATGAATCGTGCCGTCCATGAAAATATTTAGCTCATTTTATATAAAATCGACTTCATTCAGTTTGCTTAGGTAAAAGAACGCCGCTTTACCATTTTGAATCGTTTATTAAAGGTGCTCAGTTTGTATAAGCTCAGTCCTGTTTGAATAAGCTTGTTACAACTTCATATCTATTATTGAGTAGCGCTAAGTACGATCCCATGGACGGCCCAAGCTCTCACCTTCCATAGGAAATATCTATTATTGAGTATCGCTTAATACGATCCCACGGACGGCCCAGGCTCATATTTCCAATACCATGCAAGGTGGTTCACCGGTTAGAGAAATTGCAAATAGATTTCCTATGAATAGACGAAGAATTCAAGTTTCATTTGGTGAATTGGGTATGGTTTGTACCCCTATACGCGAAGGCGGGTTGAGAATTCGGATATGTTGGTTTTCAACAAGGCTTTATTGGGTAAATGGTTATGGAGATATCAGGAAGAAAGGGGAGCTTTATGGAGGGTGATCATAGATTTAAAATATGGTGGATTGTGGGGAGGATGGTGCTCGAATGAGGTGAATGGACCACATGGGGTGGGGCTTTGGAAACACATAATAAGAGGTTGGAGGAATCTCCATCGATCAACATGTGGAGATTGAATTAAAATTCTGAAATGAATTATGGTGTGGAGATTGAATCCTCAAAGAAGCCTACCCCATACTATACAACATTGCACAAAGAAAGGTGGCCTCAGTAGCAGAGCTTATGGATCTCTCTAGTGGTTCACCCCAATGGAACATCATTTTCCTTAGAGCCACCCAAGATTGGAAAATTGACACATTTACAGATTTCTTCAATCTTGTACACACTTCTAGTATGTCTGGAGGAGCGGATAAGATAATATGGTCACCATCCAAGAAGGTAGATACACTGTACAATCGTACTATAAATCTCTTATGACACACTCTACAAGAACATTCCCATGGAAGAACATATGGAAGACTAAGGTCCCCCTAAAAGCTTCTTTTTTTGTATGGACAGCTTTGTTAGAGAAGATTCTCACCTTAGATAATCTAAGGAAACGCCGCTTCATTGTATTGGATTGGCACTACATGTCTAAGAAAAGTGGTGAGTCCGTGGATCATCTATTATTGCATTGTGATGTAGCCATGAGTTTATGGAACGATATATTTGCGAGAGTGGGACTCATTTGGGTAATGCCAAGAAAGGTTGTTGAATTTTTGGCCAGTTGGCAAGGAATCTGGTGTAATTCTCAAATTGCAGCTATGTGGAAGATGAGACCAATCTGTCTATGGTGGTGCATTTGGATGGAGAGGAATGGTCAGAGCTTTGAGGATCATGAACGGAAAATGGATGAGCTTATAACTTTTTCTCTGCACACTTTATTCCATTGGTCGATTGTAATAGACTTTAATGGCATGAACGTACATGATTTTCTTGTATCTATAGACAGTCATGCCTAGATGTGTGGCTCTTGTATATGTCCTGTGTACTTGGCTTTGCCTATAATCAATACAATACTTATTTACTGATAAAAAAAAAAAATATGATCCCATGGTTTGCAAGCCTTACGCAGGCCCTTTGGGAAAAAAGTGGGACCCACTGGGTCCATTTTTCTTTTTCAAAAGGCTTGGGTGGGGCTTGAATGTTCTAGACTTGCCAGAATCATTTTCCTTTAGGAAATATGGTTAAAATCCTTGTGAGCATGAGTTTTGATATAAATGTGTATGTTTCTTTGATTCTTAATTTTACTTATAAAAAAATGTGTATGTTTCTTTGTATGAATGTATATATCTACTGTTTAATATACTCATATAGACTGATGGCTAGATTTTCTAAATTTCCAGACAAGGTTATTATATAATATTAATTTTGTTTTTATGATAAAGATTATATTAGTTGTTATACATATATGATTGGTGAATTTATATTTATGAGTCCATAAAAAAATAGTTTATATAATTAACTTGAACAATATGCTTTTAATAATCATTAATTAAATAATAAGTAACTTTGGTTCACAAAATGTATAAAATCTCACTGATTAATATTCGCTTTATATGAGGAAGAATAAGTTAATTATGAATCGTGCACAAGCTTGGGCTTATTAAAAAATTAAATGAACCAACTTAAAAGGCTAATCTATCTTGGTACATACTTGAATCAAATCTGACAACTAATCTTGACCTTTAATATTTGGCTCGGCTGGACTTGATTGTGGTTGTCCTAATTATATCTCCTTGTATTTTTACTTTTTGAGGCACCGGAAGAAATTTTATCTGAACATGGTGATTTGACTGGGTCCAGTGCATCTTATTGTCTTCCAGCAGGATCTTAGATCTTGAAAGAGCATGTTGATTTTCTGCTAGTCCTGTAGAAAATGTTTTGTTTAGCCTTTCTCTCCAGCGATAATTATCGGCACTAATTGTCTCATGCCGATTTCTGCAGATAAGATTACTAATGTCAGTAATGAGTTTGGGATAAATGATGGATGGTCATCTCTTGAATTTGGAAATGGTGATAATTCCTTGGAACAGATTCTCTGGAAGATTGAAGTGGCACATTCTCAAGTTCGCAAGCTGAAGACCCAAATTGACAAGGTGATCAGTGAAAATCCTGGAAAGTTCTGCTCCATAAATAAGTTGAGCTTGCCTGTACCATCTGATGCAGTGACCAGTTCTGATCAAAGTCCTGCCTCTCCTCCTGATAATGGACATAGATTATCTGCTAAATCTCCATTTACTTCTCGGCATATATCTGAGGGTAGCATGGGAGATGTACCTATGTCTGAAAGTGCAGTTTTCCGTCTTGGGGGGAACCCTCTTTCGAATATAATTGAAAGCATTGACCAGTCTCAGGTGAGGGGTTTATATGAAAATGTAAGTGTTTCTTTTGTGGCATGATTTACCAGTCTCTGCTTAATTTTTGTTTGTAGAATATTGTTGTAACCATGTTCATATAAGCCTTCTTTTCTGCCTGTCATTGGTAGCCCATGGATAGTAAACTGAGGATGAGAAGAGGTTTTGGTTATCAGCTCACTTGTTATAATCTGTGACATAAAACCATTCAAAGTTGTCCCATTTTATCAGCCAAAAATGCAGCCACTCAGTGAAATAGAACAAGTTCACTTTTTGCTGTACATGAAAGCTATTCAAGTTGTCGCATTTTCAGTGATTTAGCTGCTGGTGTTTCTCGTCTTTGGAGTTTTCCTGTAATGTAACTCATCCATGCACATACGTGGACACTGGTATCCTGTCGGTGCACCTCTGTTCATTTGGTGGTTACAGATCCCGAATGAACCCGTTATTTGTATCTGTTAGTTGTATATTGGTTAAACCACCAAAGTTGCTTGAACATGTTATCATATGTCGCAACTAATTTGTTCTTCATGCCTGTAGACTGAGGAAGGAATTCTAATACATAATCAGGCTGCCAAGGAAGAGTTGGATGATTTTGGTGAAGTCAGAGGTTGGCTCATAGAGAAGCCTCAGGCACCGCTGGAAGAGCAGAAAACTATTCCTCAAGACCTGCCTACAGAGACAGCAACACCCAAGGTTCAATCTAATGTAAAATCATGTTCCCCTTCCAAGCCAAGTTTCCCTCGGCACACAAGAAGACGGGGGCGGAGAAAAGCTGGCTCGAAGAGGTGGAGCAGGAGATCTTCAGGTTAGCTGGATTTTACAAGCCAATATAGTTTTTTTCATATTTGTTCCGGGGATGGAAAACCAAGATTTTCAAAAAGGATGTCAACAGCCTCCGTTGCTCTTCAGAATTTGTACATGCCGCTTATTTTACTGTATATATTCTACCTCTCTCTTGTAGCATTGATTTCAAATATGATGGAAGCACTGTTAATCTGTTTGGATTTGACCTTGTAATTACTTTGCCAAGTTCGTTTTTTTTCACGTTTTGGTGGATATATTAAGACCAGTTTGGGATATCTGTAGGACTAGCCCGATGCTTCCATATCCCCTTTGCCACTCTGTTTAGATGCCTTATAAAATAAAGTTCACTGTGAAATGATTTTTGGGATGTCAAGATGACCCTGCCCCATGCTTGTACGCTTGGGCTTCTGTTGCTAGTTTTTGGTTATCCTTCCTCGCATGATTCCTTCTAGCTTTTAAGCTTTGATCTCTGGGACTAAGGGGATAGAAGGGAATAATTATCATCTTAACCTGATGGCATCCAGTGCGTCTTAGGTGGTGATTCAGCCTTTTAACATTGATTTTTACTGTGCAAAAATAAAAAAAATAAAAAAAAAATCAGTCTTTTGACAATTTCAGCTGCTGTGGCCTGTGCATTTAGGAAGTGCGAAGAGAACTAAATTAGGTCTCGTTTGTTTTCACAACCATTCTCGTCTCATCTTATCTAATCATTATAACTTTCTCAAATTTTTACACAAAATAAAATAAATAATTCAATTTTTTCAAATTTCAAAACAAAAATAATATTAAAATAATATATTTTAATAATATTTTATTTAATTTTAAATTTTTATTTGAAATCATCTCATTACATTTTATCTGCAAAAATAAATGAGGCCTCTGCCGCCATGGCTGCTGATAGTGTTGTTACTATTCCGGTGAGCATCATTGGAATCTGTCTCCTTTGCCGGGATTGACACACCCTCCATGAGATCGAGGAGCACTTTCCTACTCTGTAACTGATCATTTGCTTCATTCCATTTTTTAAGCGCATGCCTGCTTATGGTAAATTAGTAACATACACGTGGGCTAGGAGAAAATGAGAGGATCAAATGAATGTGCAAGGATGCATACTCAGCCATTATATCTAGGATATCTACTGTAATATATGATTCAGGTTGAGCTTATTCTCAGCTGGACAATATCCATCGAACAAGCATATAATGATAATGTACGGAAACAAAACAAAAAAAGATATAATGCAAGATGATATATAACAATCATACATGTAGAACCTCCAAATGTGTATACTCTTATCCTCCTTGAATCTACCATCGACCTCAATCATGAAATTTGATGCGATGGAACTTGTATCAGCTTTGTGCTTCGCCCAAGCCACAGAAGTGGTAATTCACGCCTCCTCAGTAGTTTAAATAATCTGTCCCTTCATGTGCTTCTGCAACAGCTCCAACACAAAATGTTGAGACTTCAAATGTGGGAACGCTCTATCCCCAGCCACAAACTCCCTGACTCTACCATCAATCTCAATAACACTACAACCCACCTCTTTATTTGCTCCATTCTTTCTCATCAGCCCCTTAATTTCTTCTACATCTCTCCACCTTTCATCTATGGCATACAAATTTCTCAACATTACATAGTTTCCATCATTTTGTGGCTCCACTTTGACTGCTTTGTTTAGTACTCTCTCGGCTCTCATAACATCGTTAGAGCATCCACATGCGAATAGAAAAGAACTCAAGATTATCCCGTTAACCTTGTGAGGCATACTCTCAATCAGCTGCTCAGCTTCATCCAAGCACCCAGCCCTCCCCAGAAGATCTATCATACACCCATAGTGCTCAATCTTTGGGGTAAGCGCAAATTCTTCCATTGCTTTAAACCATTTCTTCCCCTCCTCCACTAGACCACTATGGTTACAAGCAGACAAAACACCAAGCATGGTTATTTCATTTGGCTTATGTCTTTCTCGTCGCATCTCCAAGAATATCTCTAATGCTTCCTTTGCGCGGCCGTTGACTGCAAACCCATATATTAAAGCATTCCATGAAGCCGTTTCTTTTCCAGGCATCTCGTCAAAAAGTCTTTTGGCTTTTGCAATATCGCCACATTTTGCATACATATCAATGAGCGCAGTGCAGACATTAGTTGCTCTATCAAGCCTCCTCTCCCGAATAAACCGGTGAACCCAGCCACCTAAATCCAGAGCACCCAAATCAGCAATAGCAGGAAGAATGCTTACGACAGTTACTTCATCTGGTTCGAATGATGTGGTTGATTGCATTTCCTGAAATAATCTCAATGCTTCATAAGGTTGTTTGTTTTGGCAATATCCACCAATCATTGCATTCCATGAAAATAGATTCTTGTCTGGCATGGCATCAAAGAGCAACCTAGCAGATTCAACATCACCCTTATGGCAGTACCCATAAATCATGCTGGTCCAAGACACCACATTCTTTTCTGGCATCTCATCAAACAATTTTTTAGCCAAGCCCATTTCTCCAAATTTGACATGACCATCAATCATTGCGTTAAACACCGCCGCGTCTTTCTCAGGCATCTGATTAAAAAGCAACCTTGCCTTACTTATATCCCCGGACCTCACATACCCACAAATGAGAGCAGTCCACGACACTAAATTTCTTTCCGTCATCTCTTCGAACAACATTCTTGCACAATCCATCTTCCCACACTTAGCATACATATCAACCAGCGCCGTTGATACGTGCAGACCCGAGCCAAATCCAAATTTAGAAACGTGACCGTGCACCTCCAGGCCTTCCCAAATAGCCACATTCAAGCCACAAGACTTGGCCAAAATTGGGAATGTGTAACCATCGGGAGTGAAACCCGTGTCCCTCCTAAGATCCCTGTAAAGAATGAAAGACTCGACGAATTGGCGCATATCCACATGGGCTTTGATCATGGAGTTACAAAGGAACGCTTCATCTCTCTCAGGCCGGTGATCGAACACGCGACGAGCGTGGTGGATGCCAGCAAGTGGGTTTGCCGTGGCAAAGAGAGGAAGCGAAGCGCAGGTTTTGACGAATGTTGTGAGGAGATTAACGTTGGTTTCAACGGCGTTCCGGAGCATGAAAGCGTGGATTTTGAGGATAGAAGCCAAGGTGTTTCGTTGTTGGAGGAGGTATAAGCATTTCCTCTCTATAGAGCTCCATAGGAATGGCTGCTCAACCATTCGCATTGGCTGTATTGGTTTAGCTATAAATTTTCATGTTTGAATCATGTTCCTCCTCGCCACCCCATCGGTGTTTAAACCATTGACATTGGGCTTTGTCACTAAGATCTATTCAATGTAATAGCATTAGCATTGGATTGGCTATCTTACTCTTTAAATTTTGATTAATATGTAACTTTTTTACTTTTAACTAATCATTCAAAACTTGAAGTTTACATTAGATTAATCATTCTGCTCTCTATAATAATAAAATATTATTATTTTTTATTAATTATATCTTTTTAATTAATTTTTATTTTATTTTCATAATTTTCAATAACCTCCAACAATCATATTCATTTTCATTTTCACAATCCAATAATCTATAATATAATAATCTTATATGAATATAGATGATAAAATCTCATATGAATAAAAATATCATATTTATAATATAATAATCTCAAAAAGTACTTTTAGACTTTCTATAGTTCTTTTCATATTTGAAAAGAAAAATAGATTTACTGTAACTTATAGTTTGGATGAAAACAATTTAGCTAATTCAATATGGAGCAAATATGGATGATATTGATCAAATTTAAAGATGAAAAGACATTTGGCTAATCCAATACTAATGCTCTAACGGGTAGGAGAAGTGAAATTTGCAACGAGTGCCTAAGCGCTACGTCATTTTAAAAAATAATAATAATAAATAAATATGAGATTTATATATAAAAAAAAAATTAATTTTGTCATGCTATTTTTTTTTTTTTTGTTCCAGAATCGAACAATCGACAAAAAATTTATTAATATAAATATTTTTGTAGTAATTAATGTGACAAGCTTCGATACGAGTATGATATTTGTTGTGCCGACATACAAAATTATAAATTTAACTACTTATAAATCTATTTATTTAAAAAAAAAATTACATTACTCATAAGTTGGTGTGCAAACTTATCATTTACAATAGGATTAGAAAACTCACAAATTTTAATAAATATATATTTTATATAAATTGAAAGTCGTCTTTTATTTGTATTTGATGTATCTTTTTTTATCTCCTATCGTAAGCAAGCCTATGCGTTAGGCAACATCAAACTTGTGTTCAATGTAAAGTGTTCAGGCAACATCAAACTCCCCTTTGACACTCAAATATGTCTTTCCACAAAGCTTCTTTTTTTTTTGGTGATGAAATTACGTCCGACATTACAACGTATGCTCAGGTATGTGATGCTCATCGGTTCATTGCAAAACAAGGATGTTGGCAATGTCATCACATAAGAATATAGACCTTTTTTTCAATGGAATAAAGGATAACTGTTGAAAATCTGGCTTACACAACAAAGCCTTATTTGATCAAGTCTTTATAAAATGTTTACTCTCCTAATACAAACCTAGAAAGGATTACAGTACTAGAAGTGAAGAAAGAACATAATCAAACATCGATCAATGCTAATTAACACTGCCTGCTTCTTGAAACTGAACTCGGGACTGCAGAAATGTCACCGCAACCAGTTAGACAGTGTAGTGCTGGTTCATGGCATCGATGTCTAGACCCCTCAGCTTGGCAAATGACTCAACCTTGCCTTTCAGAGTGTGAAGCTCCCTCAACCTGCAAAAAGAAAAATGAATTGAAATTGAACCATTTCATTAAGAAACTGATGCTAAGGGTCCCTTCAAGAGAAAAAAAGGGCAACCAAGGCTAACAGAATGTATATGCATGACTTTACTATTTATGAAATGGTGGAGACAGGGTCTTGTGAGTTTCAATAGAAAGACTAACCTTGCAATCTCTGCACGCCTTTTAGCTTCTTCTGCCATGAGACTGATGTCCCTAAAAGTACTCCTTTCAGAAAACTTTTTGGTTTCAGCAGACTGGAGGCCATGTAGTGTTCGCTGCTCGGCCGCCCATGCAGCCTCACGAGCTTCCCTACCAAAGTCCTTTTTGCTGGTAAATGCAGTCTGTTAAATACACAAGCAGGTGGCCATATTAGTATTTGTTCTGAAGCACTAGCAATCACGAGAGAGTCAGGATATTAAGACATCATCAATGATACGGAATGAAGGAAGAATTTCATCCAGTAAGAAGTTTAGGAATGATTTTTGGATAAACTCATGATATTTGAAAAGTTCTACAGTATAATTGAGTCATCATAGGTAAACTACTGTTTCACTTACTCTTCTGTCTACCACCAGATCCCACGCACGCCCACTTAATGCATATCGGACAGCAAATTTTAAGGGATCGAGCAAGAAATAAGTCACAATACTGTATAACCAAATGGCACCTGTCCAACCCCAACCAATGCTTTCTATTCCTGCGAAACCCCAATTTGCAGTGGCAGATATTGCTGTAGCAACCTGCAAAGATGAGTCTTAAGATTCTGATTGACATTTTCGAAGGAATATAAAACTTATGAAGCAAGACAGTGAAAAAGGTGTCACCGTACACAGGGCTTGAGCCCCTCCCCCCCCTCTCCCTCTCTGTGATTGAAAATTTTTAGTGCGTTGGGATGGAAGATTGATCCACTTCCCCATTCAGTTTTATAAAAAGTGGGATTGTGAGTTCACTAACCTAGATTCTAAAAGGAAGACTTTGACGATGGGGACACATTGATAATAGTCTAAATACAGAAGAAAAGAAAAAGGTAATTGAAAGGCTTCTATTAACTATTGGGACTTGATGGGGATACTCCTATATCGCCTGCAGCACAAGCATTTCATGCTCCCATTGTCCAAGAGCTAAAAAGGTGGACACACTTGAATTCAATATGATCCCAACAATATCTTGAATCGTTAAAATTGCATGGGGGATGCATAAATGTGAATTGTAAATTAGAAGTTGATAAGACTGGGTGGAGAGATCAAGATTGATATTGAGAGTATAAATGAGGAACATTTCCCACCTTGAATTGTTAAAACTTCAGATAGTCTCAGAAGAAATCAGAATTATAATATTATATGCACAGAAAATAAGGTATAACTTAATAGAAGAATGTATCATCGGAGTTGGGATTCAAGCATGTTTACCACTTGAAAAAAGGTAAATGGACTTTACCCTGTGGCCTATAAGGAATCCATATCCCGCCTCTCTGTATGTAGCAGAACGGGCATGTTTCTTTCTACCAACTATATATATTTTGAAAAACAACAAAATCTTAAAATTCTCTACCATATTTTTTTTTTGTAAGTTAAAATTCTGTACCAGTTGAGCAATAACAAAGGCAATAACAAGCAAAAGTCCGGGTCGTTCCATGAAAGACCAGCTCCTGGAGCGAGTCACAAATATTAATGCCTGGCTAATGATGCTGATTTGAAGATACAAAGCAGATGCCATTGTCGTAGGCGTATCGAGGTGCTTCAAATGGAAATTTTTCTGCAAGAAGAAAGGTATAAGATAGATCGTGAAATTATATGCAAAAAAATCCTATCTAAAATCTTCTGTGGGCGCACAAATAAGAAAAAAATAATGAGAATGTGAAAGACCACATCAAATCTGATACAGATTTTGCCCACCACAAGACTTTTAGTATGATCAATGAGATCATGCCATTTCTTAACCTTAGAACAACTTCTGAGAGAGAAGCCATAATAATCCCGACTCCCAAACTGTCACAGTAGATGCAAATTCATAGGGCCAGCTTTTTCCACTCCTCAACTAGTGGCTCAGTGTATATAATTCCGAATATTTTTATTTGGGTTCCAACAAAGAAAGTCATGCAAGATATGAAATGAATATGATGTACCAAAAGAGGGAATTTACCGTAAAGAAGTCGGTTCTAAAAGCTGCCTTGAAGAATACGACAGTCATTAGAGCCAGGTAACTACCCAGAAAAATCCCAGTTGCGAAAATTTCACTGAGCTTCCAACTGTCGGGAACTGGAGAAGGCTTGACCCTGTCTTTTGATATGGTCATGATAGTACCTGGAAGCAAACTAACAGTCACATAACAAGCGTAATAAAGGACATTATGTGACAGAAAGATGAAGAAGTTAAAAGTCCGCTAACCATCATTAAGAATAGCGATGACAAGAACCATGAATGGAGGGAAGTCAAATTTCCAGATGATATTCAGCAACATAAAACCTAGCTGTTATATAAAACCAGCTGCAAATGAGACAAACTAACAGTGGGATGTACTAAAGAAATTTTCACACACGTTAGAAGGAAAGCCTTACCACAATACGTATGGTGATAGACACAGCATATATCTGGATGAAGGGGGATAAAGAGTCTCGGAATTAGTTACACAAGTAAGGCTTATACCAAGACTTTGATTATTTCTTTATTTTTTGAAGTAAAACTTTAAATTACCGTGTAGTTTTTCATTCTTTGGAAGATTGCACGGCTTGTTAACACGGCACTGATGATCACACTCAACCCTGGTTCAGTTAGAACAATATCTGAGGCACTACGGGCAGCATCTGTGGAATCTGCCACAGCAATTCCTATGTCTGCTATCTTCAAGGCAGGTGCATCATTTACTCCATCACCAGTCATTCCACAAATGTGCTTTCTAGCTTGTAATTTCTTCACAATCTCATATTTATGTTCTGAAGGAGAAAATGTGTGATTAGAAATTCGTGGAAATCAGTTTAAAGGACTCATTCAATCTTAACCACCAGACTAATTACCTGGAAAGACGCCAGCAAAACCATCAGCTTTCTCAATAAGCTCATCTATAGAGAAAGCAGCAACTGCATCATCCTTGGTATCACCAAGCAGAGATGAAGAGGGATACATGTTTCTGCCCATACCAAGCCGTCTTCCTGTTTCCTTGGCAATTGCAAGTTGGTCACCTGCAGGAATTATAATAAGGTGACCTCACCATGCAGATGCACGAAAGGTTTAATTGTTTTTACGTAGCAATACTTAATTGTGCTGCGCATATATAAATACATATTCGTCGTAATATCGCTTTGATTGCACTTCATATTTGAGTCAATTTTCACATGTAGAGTTCTGAAAATTTCACAAATTTGATCAGTTCTCTCTCCCTCTCTGCCAGCCCTTGATCCCTAAACCTCCATCTTCCTTTGTCAAAAGAAGACTCTACCACCAATGCTATGAGAGGGCCAGTACCATCTCTTCGGTTTTATTTTCTATTTAAGTGCTGCACATTCTGTTTTCCGTTATCCATTATATGGATCGTCTCTACGTTAATGTTAATATCAAAACCCACATCTTCACATCCTACGTAGAAGACACAACAGATACTATAACCGGAGACACTTGTGGTATGCTATGAAGAAGGTTGACTGATAAGAAATACTTTATTTTTTTTCTTTTTTTTTTGCCTGCAATTTGTAAGTGGGATTGTTATGAATTTTGGTCCAAATTAAAGAAGGTTACCGGCACTTACCTGTGATCATTTTAACGCTTACACCGAGATCCAAAGCTCTTCTAATTGTTTCAGCACTATCATGGCGAGGAGGGTCAAAAAGAGGAAGAAGGCCAACAAACTCCCAGGGGCCACCAGGACTGTCTTTGGTACCCGCAGGTACTTCCTATTGAAAAAGAAACCAGATTTCTCATAAATTAACGGAAAGGAACGTGTGTACAAGAAAATGAAGAGACCTTGAGAGACTAATAACCTGACGGGCAACACCAAGGGAACGTAGTCCACGTTCTGCAAACTTGTCAATCATTGCATGCACCTTCCGTGCAATTTCTGATTTATTATTGGCCAGATTGAGAATCTACACGGCATGTGTGCAAAAGAGTTCAGAGCTTGCGGATACGCATTAAGGTTAAGAGCTTATTTGAAAATCTAGAGTTATATGATCTACCTGCTCTGGTGCACCTTTGCTGACTCTCTGCATTTTACCAGCACCATCGATGTACGTAAGTGCAGTCCTTTTGTCAGTTGGATTGAATGGCAGGAAGTGTACTTCTTCGATTCCAGCTCGGGCCTTAGTTTTTTTAATAAAAAATAGATGCAATTATAAAATAGATTCAGCTTAATTCAAGGTAATAAATAAGCAATCGTGAAAAGACAATTTTGCGGAAATTCCTAGAATTGGGTTTCAGAGCCAAATATCTGATAATTCATATGATTTTGTCCAACATGTTGTAACATATCCTTGGCCTTGGGTTGATCACACGCAATACCACAAACAGAAACATTATCCGTAAAGAAAGTCCTTTGTAAGTACTTCTCCAATACAATACCTCCTTAGGGTCCGCTAACATTGAAACAATTGCAGCATCAATGGCATCTTGATTCTCTAACCTTGATGCCCTTGCAGCCATAAGTACAACCATATCCTTGTCAACACCTTTGGCAAAAACCTGTAATGACATGAATGGTGTAAGTATTCTTTGAAGCAAACACAAGTAGCATTTCACAATTAAAATGTGAATATCCAACTTTCATTATGTTAGTTTCTACTTGGAAGCTCCCTACATTACTAGTTGCTAAGCCATGCAGACTTAGAGAAAGATAAGCGTGACCGAGAGTATAACCTCAATCATATTTTTATCCACTGTAAGCTTGTTAAGTGTCAGTGTGCCTGTTTTGTCACTGCATAGCACATCCATTCCAGCCATTTCCTCTATAGCTGTCATTCTCTTTGTTATGGCACCCTGTACAAGACATAGATGCCCATATCTCAATAATATTCAGAATTGAAACCCATTTAACTCTTTCATATTCACCATCAGGATTATGTCCTTTATGACTGTTGTAAAATTCCAAATCAATATAGAGTGTGGTAGTGGCTTCACAAACCTGCTGCGATAAACGACGTGAACCAATGGCCATTGTAACAGAAAGAACAGTTGGCATTGCGATTGGGATACCTCCAATTAGTAGGACAAGTAGGTTATCGATTCCAATACGGTACTTCCTGTGGTCAATCGCATATATCTTAATGATTTCAATAACCATCCCAACAGCGATCGAACAAATGCAGAAGTTTCCGATTGCTGTTAAAACCTGAAAATATAATTTAAATTTAACAATTAGATAACGTTGAGACATGACCATGCATGACAATGTTAATGATTTGGAAAATGTCTTCAGAAAGTGATTAAAACATTCAGATGTTTTGGATTGGCTTTATGGACCTGCTGGAAATGCCCAACATGTGTGGTGTTTTCCACAAGGTGAGCTGCCTTCCCAAAGAAAGTGTGAACGCCAGTTGCAATAACAACAGCTTCAATTTCACCTTGCTTGCATGTTGAACCTGAGTAAACCCCATCACCAGGATTCTTTGTAACTGGAAGAGATTCCCCAGTAAGTGCAGACTGCAAGCGACAAAGAAATATGTTAAATTCAGCAGGTTATGTTACTACAGAAAAAATATATGGAATGTACTGCAGTCATGATGGCAAAATCGTGTCGATGTTTAGTACTTCATCTGATTGTGGACTAAAGATTTTCCAACATCCTAAAAGAGGTTTTTCATGCGTATGATGTTTACCATGATTTATATCTTATTATATATGTACCAGTAAGCTCTTTTATCTTTTTTTTTTTTTTTTAGCAAATATTGACCTGATCGATTTTCAAAGGATCTCCTTCAAGAAGCCGTGCGTCAGCAGGAACAATGTCACCAAGTTTGATACTGATTATATCTCCAGGAACCAGCACTGAAGCATCTTCTTCACTCCATTTTCCATCGCGCAGTACCTAATCAAGAATCATCAGAAGTCAAAACAAAATGGAAACAAGATAAGATGTGTCAGACATAATGGAAAACCAGTAACCAGGTAGAACTATTTTCTGATGGCAAGATGGAAATGTCAATGTCTTGAACTAAGGATATCAACTGCAAAGAGAAGGACCTTTGCTTTTGGGGCCAACCGTGCCATAAGAGCAGCTGCTGCATTGCCAGCATTGTTTTCCTCTATGAAACTGATTGTAGAATTGATAAATAGTAAGACCAGGATGCCGACGAAATCAGGATAATCTGTTTTGTTACCCTGCACAAATAAGGTTTTTTCAACAGTGTCTCAAACTAATAAACTAAAGAAACAAATTTAAGACTCCATGATTTCACCATTATAAATTACTTATACCGAAGCCAAGAATCTTCAAGAAAAGTTAAGTCTAGCCATATTTGCTAATTAATTTTTTTCAGGTCATAGGTTCAGTGACATGTAGCTAACCGCACTAGGAAAAAAAAGAGTAAATAAAGAAGAAAAGTTAAAGAGTCATTTAGATTTACCGGCTCTCCATGTGCAAGGGCAATGGCCATGATAGCTGCAGCTTCCATGACCCATGATAAAGGATTCCACATAAAGCCTAAAAACTTCAGTAGCTTGCTTTCCTAGAGCAGGATGGAAGAATGGAAGAACCAATCAATGAGGCGGACAGACCAATAAATAATGAAAAAATAAAAATTGAGTGGAAATTAGATTAAAACCCAATACTGCTTTTCTAACCTTTTTCTCCTCAAGTTTGTTGTATCCAAATATATCCAGTCGTTCTTGAAGTGAATCGGATGCCAAACCCTCCCTTGTACATTTAAGATGCTCAAAAACTTCTTCAAGGGGTATATTTTCCTTCATAAAGCAACTTCCGATTTAGCATGTATTGTTTTGTCCCATGCAAATAATTATATGATGGTGGAAGTTTCTAATTTACATTTACATCCATAAATCTCATTTCCCTCCTGTTTGGAAAAATTATATTATGACTCTGATGCCATCTTTAATCAATAAAAGACCCGGGTTCTGTTGATTTTGCATGGATATTTCAATCTGACAGTACTTCAACAAAAAAGAAAGGCTGTCTGCTGTAGAAACAAACTTTATCCTACCAAGAACATCAATTTGGGTCACTAAACTTGTACATCTAACTATGAAGCCAACAAGAGTCAAATGAATATATCTATCTCCATAAACAATTAAACGTCCGCACACATATATCAAGCATCCAGACATTTTCATTAATCATCACTAAGATAATTAGTTGGGCATGCTGTAAAATGATTAAAAGGGGTCTATAGAGACTTTAAGCACAAACCAGATCAACGGCTTCCTGGATAACAGCATCAAGGGAAAGTGACTTCTCAACCATTTTGGATTTCCTGTAAGTTACGGATCTTGAACATAGAACGAACGTTAGCTATTAATCTGGTATTCAATATACACCAATCTTATGATCAGTAGGAACACAAACCCAGAAATCTTATTAGCAACAAAAATCCAGAAAATGAAATAGAAAATGATCTGCACCTATTGAATCTTAACGATCCCAATTCCTCAACAAAAAAGAAGCCTTCAAATATCTCTCCCACACATCCAATTAACCTTCCAAGCCCGCTGAACAAGTTGGATAGATTACTTAAAGAATAGTACGAAAGTAATGGTATTTGTAGATGTACTTGCACTGCCTATCAACATGAGTGCGAATTGGACAAAATAGCAAAGTGAGAATCAAGACAGAAGAAGACGAAAGCTGGAATGCTAGAGAAAATGGTGGGATGGTTTGCTTAGTAATTATGCCAGCTAGAAGACGATCCCATTGGCTTGTAAGCATCGCCGGCCAGCGTCTGCTTCAGATGTAGTAACCGAAGCTCATTCAAATAAAGATATACAAGCCTTTTCAAATGGTAGTTTAACTTTGCCGCCACGTTCTTTTCACCCCCATGCAACGTTCATCCGTACAGCACAATGTTTATATTTTATAAATATAACAGCTAATAAGAGATCAGTACTAGACGAAATATATTATTTTTAGAGGAAAATTCTGTTTTTTCTCTAAATTATTTTTATGAATATTTAATGTATTATATTTTAAATGATTTTTTATTTATATAATTAAAATATTAGAGAAGATAAATTGTACAAAAAGGGACAATATTGATCATTTTTAAACGTAAACGTTTCAATTTCTATCATTTCATGATGCAGATCATAATAAATTCTGCCGTCAATTTTGTTGGTGAAATCTAAGTTATGGAGGGATTAAAGAATGATTCTCTGAAAATATAGAATAATATTTGAACTCATGTCGTGATAATTGACGTTAAAAACTAACGTACGTTCATGTCTACATTTTATTTCTTATGTTGTGATCTATTGTTTTTATTTAATCATGTTTCAGAGATAAGTACACGTTGCGTCCTCAAATTATTTGGATTTTGCATTTTTACTCAAAACTAATAAAATTGACATCTTCTACGTCCCTCAAATTAAAAAAAAAAAAAAAAAAAAAAAAAACCTCTACACACTCATTTGATTATGATCAATGGATCAATTAAGATTAAAAGGTGCAATGCTTCAATTTCTTTTATAATTCAGTATATAAATGCATAAATTTTTAATAATTTGAGGATACAAAGTATATTTTATCCAAATTTAATTTTATTTCAGCGTGAGGAGGAGAGCTACAAAGAAAGCTTTGGGTTGAACGATGGCATGAAGGGCAAGCCAGGCCAAGTTGTGATTTTCACCCATAGATTTCACGGAAGGGAAATGTTAAGTGAACCGATTGTACATTTTGTTTTATTATATATTTAAAAAGAATAATGATATTATGTCTCTTCAATTTGCCCGCTCATTTTAACCACTCATATATTTATTTTTATTTTTTTTTCTTAATAGTTAAGGAAGTGACTATTAGTGTATTTGTATTTTTTTATTTTTTAAAAATATTTTAACATGTTTAAAAATATTTGAAATAAAGAGCAAAAAAAAGAAAAGTGCAATTTGCACTAGGAGGCACAATGAGCGGTCGCATGTAGGCGACAGAGTAATACTGCTCATTTAACACACACCGTACAATCGGTGCACACCATCAGTCTCTATAGAGGGACCCTTCACGGAATTGAGGGTGTTACTGTTACAACATCATAGAAGTTGTTTCATTTGAAAATAAAAATATCATGAGATGGAAGTTTATAAGGTTAAAATTGTGGGAAGGGAAAGGCATGCCTCATTTGTATAAACAAAACAAAACAAAAAGATCTTTCTGTCGACAGGCAATAGCACTCGGTTTCTCTAAACTAGCAAGTTTCGAAAACCCCCAACATAATTATAATAAAATTTGGATATCTCTAAGGCAAAACATTCTTGGATAGAGGTAGGGGTCGGCTTGTGTTGTTGGCTGGTTATCGTACCTTGATCAATGATCACTACTAGGCTTGCAAGCATGGGATGGAGCGAGGGAATGCAGCTGCAATTGGGGGGGGCCAAAAGATCTTACTCTGCGCTAAGTACATATTGTAAACAAGGCAATACTAGTACAGTATTCTTTATATTATTATTATTATTATCAGTCGTGTTTTATTATCTTAGAAAATGCAGCAATGATTCTCTATGGTTTCAACAACCAATTATGAAACCTCGTTTTGGGAACCAGCCACAATGCTAGCAGCCTCCTTGGCCTCACATCTTAAATTTTAATCCTTCAAGGAACATGGAGGCAATACCTAAGACTAAAAACAATTATACAACAATTTAGAAACACATTTTATAACAAATTAATATGATAGTTTCATTTCATAAAAGTTTTTTTTTTTTTTTTAATTTGAGTTAGTTTCATTTTTTTTTTTATATAACTAAAGTAGTAAAAATTATAAAAAGTTGTATAATATATCATTACTACCGGAAAAATATATTATGAATAAGAATATTTTGTATCTAGTAAATTGAACAGTAGTTTTAATTAGAAACTCATATCAACGCATCTCATCATTCCAACTTTTATAAATTTCTACACAAAATATAATAAATAATTCAATTTTTTTAAATTTCAAAATAATAATAATATTAACAAATAATATTCTAACAATATTTTATTCAATTCAAAATCATCTCAGCTCATGAATCCAAATCGAATAGAATTATCATTTTGATATTTCATTCCCTTATGCACAAGCATCAATCGATCAACTACCTAAATAAATTAATAAATTATAGTCAAATGATTGAAAAACCAATGGTGCAGATTACCAAGCACTGATTAAAAAAGTGATACAAGCAGGAAAATAGAAATTCTGGAAAATGATATATATGAATAGTGTTCTTTTTTCTCTTTTATGAACATGTTAAATCTTTTATCACTCTCTAATGCAAAAGAACTAATTTTTTTTTTTTTTAATACATTGAGGCTCCGTGGATTTAAGCTACCCATGCACAATAAGGAAGTGATCTAGTTGCCAGAGTCTGGCTTCTCATTTCCACAATCCTTTCGGTTGCAAACAGTTCGAAAGGGATAATTTAGATTGCCACATTTGTCACAAGTCCAGCTGCCTTCGGGGGCACCGGTGCTTGACTGGTTTGGGCCCTGCAAAGGAGTGGTGAGCAAGTTCAAACAAACTTACAAAGGGTGATGAGTTATTAATCACGAGAACACCATCGTGTGCATGACAATGTCAGTGCAAACTTAGCCGCATGATAAAAACTGAAAAATATCGTTGAAATAAAAATTTTGACCGACTTCAAAGACAGTATAACTTCTGTAAATGAAATCACTCGTTACGGCAAAACCACTACCTTGAAAGACAATGTAACTTCTCAAAATGGCAAGTGCTACGAGGATAAATTATGAACTGTGGCTACGGACATAAAAGTCCGACTTGCAGTTGTTCAAAATATGGTTGCAAGGACTCTTCACACGGTCATCCTTATTGGTTCAACAGGCATCTTTTAAGCAGCATGTTTCTATATTGGTGAAGAATGTTAGCAAGTTCAAATTTTTATTGACACACCATCCTGCCATTTATATGATAATCATGAAGTCCATAGCTACTTTTATAGATCATATCAAGGCAATATACAGTTATTACCTCCTTTCTTTAAATTAAACATGAACCAACCTTAAAAGTGAAAATATCCGACACCAATTGGGCCTCTGCTTGATGAATGTACGGGTCATTCTATCCTTATTGTAATTATGAACTAGAGTATTGGCAATGCATGCACTTATTCAACTAATTTTAGAAAACAATTTTTTCGTCCAAAGATTATATTTCAATATCAACCTTCAGAATATCAAACAATGAACAAGTCCATAGAGAAACCACTTACAGGAGAAGGTCTTGGTGCCCCGCATTTCTTGATGTTGCAATTGGTTCTAAAGGCAAAGTTAACATTCTCACATTTGGGACAAATCCAATCCCCTTCATGTAAGCCATCTGGCCCTGCATGTACAAACAGATACAGCATGCAAAGATAATTTACATGTGGCACTTGGTTGACTAAAAAAATAAATGCAATCTAGCAATATAGACCCTTTTGATACCAGACATCTCACCCACTATGATTTATTGCAAAACCAAAAACATTAACATGAACTAATAGAATCCAAAAATACTGTATAAAATTTCCAATAAACCAAAATGAAACATGTTCAAATATAAATCATGATTGACGATATTAGAATTACAGCAGGATGAGAAAATCTCCCACAAAAGATTAAAATACAAAATGGAGGAAATACCTCCGCGACGTTTACGAGAAGCAGGATAATCAGGTATTACTCCTGCCCATGGAGGTCCCTGAAAGCCAAATCCGTATCCATTGGCAGCAGGCCCTGAGCCATAGCCCATGCCTGAATCATCAAAATAACCACCAGTTATGTACACAGACAAAACAAAATGTTAAGGCCTCGTTTGTTTTCACAATCATTCTCATCTCATCCCATTTCATCTCATCTAATCATTACAACTTTCTCAAATTTTCACACAAAATAAAATAAACAATTCAACCTTTTCAAATCCCAAAACAAAAATAATATTAAAAAAATTTATTCTAATAGTATTTCATTCAACTTTTAACTTTTATCCCAACTCATCTCATCTTATCTCATTTCATCAGCGAAAACAAATGAGGCCTAAATATGCATGACTCAAACTTACACAAGATGTCAATGGTCATTGAGCACAGAACAGTTTTTTGAGCTCCACCTGCATCTAGCCCCAAACCAAAATCTGCTTGACTAATGCATTATGCTGCTGCCAGTATTTTAGCCAGGTCATTGCAATAGCCAGATCGCAAGAGAAATCCCACACCTGGCCCATCCCCTCTAGCTCACCTCCATATACACCATAAGGGGTGGTGATGGTGGATGAGCCAATTAGTCGATAGTATTTGTGGCAAAACATACTTCTTTCTATTCTTGCATAAAGAGTCATTTGATGTGTATTTGTACCAGCATAATTGAGCTGGCACTTCGATATTTCCTCATGATTACATGCCATCTTGAAGTGCAATGACCCAGCAGAAGCGCTAGTCACATCTGCACTATAATTCCAAAAGGCTTAGTCATTTTGAAACTTCCCTAGACGCGCGTATCAAGTAAAATTCCACCGGTAAGTAGCCAGCATGAGACTCAGCACCCATTACTGCTTTTTATAACTTACCCATTCTATGCGAGTCTTTCATTTTCCTAATGTCTAACAGGGGTGTTGTATGAAGTATCATTTATACATAAAAACAATTCTTCATGCACCTCTTTCTTTTCAAATTAATAGCATTTTATGCTGTAAATCCTTGTATCTGCTAGTAGTTACAGCTATGCCAAATGTTTCCAACCATTCTTTGTGCTTCCACTGACAGTTCAAACTTTCCTCCACTTTCATGTTTCTACACGTACCAAATGTTTCTTTATTTTGAATGATTTGAAAATCACAAGAGAAAAAGTACCTCCATAAGCTCCAGGTGGAAATGTAGGCATGGGACCATATGGTCCATGAGCACTTGCAGGGACACCATAGTCATAACGCATCCCAGAATGTGGTATGGGGGATCCATACCTACCAGACAACCCATAGGGCAAAGGAGGAGCCCCAACACCTCCAAAATAAAATGGAGTGTTATAAGGGCTAAATGGAGCAGGCTGCAGGAAAAAAAAATGAAATATTATACATGTACATCAAATAAAAGTAAGATGACATAAAAATTTCACATGCAAAATTTTTTTATTAGAAAAATCCCAGATTACTTCTAAAAAATATATTATGACGACATTCACTTTTATCAGGTAAAGTGGGCCACCATTGGCCTCATATCTTGGTAACCATAGCAATGGTGTGAAGGATAAGTTCTTGACATCATACTTTAAAATCTACTATACAAACTATACAAAAATATGGTGCATTTGTGTATAAGTTCTTCACATAGTTCATCATTGCAGTGAATTGAGCAAAACCAAAACTTTGGTTTATACCTCACCAGAATAAAGTAGTCAAAACCAGACGTAACCTAGCCAAAGACAATCAGCAAGTCAAAAACCTAAAGGAATACATGTAACTTTCAAAGCACTCAAACTCCTATCAGATCCATCCTACTTCATTTTATTTAAGAAAATAGCAAGTTAAAATACACGAACTCCTACTGAGTCTATCATTCTATTTTATAAAAGATAAAATATTTGCAAGGATTCATCTATAATCAAAAGCTTAGCCTATTTTATTGTAACCATGAACTTTAATCTCCCCAAGCATGAGCATAACTTGCTGCCAATAGTTTGGTTTGTGCATTCTCTCAAATACCCATTACTTTAAAATCCAAGACAATCACAGTCTAAAAAAATGAAAGATCCCTAGCAAGTTGAAAGGATGGTATTACTCACAGTTCTTCTTTGTTCTTTTTCTTGGCAAAAATGATTGTTGGTTTCTTTTTTAGTACCAACATATTTTCCATGCACCCAAGGAAAAGAACAAAAAAGAAACATTCTTTCACGTGCAGACCAGAAAACTCTATCTGAACAACAGGTTTTCTTGTCAGATTTACAAAAGCATTTCTCTCTATCATTTCACAGCAAGGTCTGAAAATAATTTGAGCTATCTTCATCTAACAAAAGTAAAGTATTATGACGGATTTTTCATATCAGTTTACTCAATGTAAGAATGTTTGGGCCCCTTTGGTGTCTTTACTATAGCTTGCATAACCAACAACACAAACCCTAATGCCTTAAAGGACTATTGGTAAAACCTAAAAACGCCCAATCTTTAACCTGTAGTTTCTACACTACCAAATCCTTGCACTTTGAGAGCTTCGGTTCCTTGGCCACAAGAAAGCATTACCTCACATTTGCTGCTTCAAGAGTAATTTTTTTTAAAATGACAAACAAATATAATCCAGCAGCTTACTGGAGTGACAGGTGGTCGAGGAGCACTGCATTTTTCACGATTGCAAACAACTCTAAACCCAAAGTTGACGTTTCCACACTTGGGACAGGTCCAGTCTCCCTCACTTCGTGAAGCTGGTACACATTAAGTATGATAATTACAATCTATAAAATTAGAAAAGAGAGATTACATTAATAACAGACAACGGTTTGCGGATAGCTGTATAAAATCACTGGTAGCCTCGAAGGAAGCTATAACCAATAAGCTGGCTTTGTTTACTGAAGTAGAAGGAAAAAAAGAAATACTAAGTGAATTAAGTTTTGATTATTCTAGAACTTAAGGTTAAGTAACTAAAGAAAACCTCTAGTGTATATTATCTTCAGTCAAACCATGATGTACAAATCATCTAAATCAAAATAAAACCTCTAGTCGAACTATTGTATAATTACTTTCTTCATCCTCGGCATCATCAGTCATTTTCGAAACACATGATTTACACCAGAGTGAAAGATTGAGAAGGAAAGCATGCAAGAGGGTTTCCAAAAAGGTAGTGAATCCCAGCACGTCCACTACCAGCAAATGCCTTAAAATTGAAATTTGTACTAGAAGCAATAAAACGGAACCCCCATTGGTTAAACTTACCGTCATTACGAGACCTCTTCGATCCGAACGGACCCCGATTATTATCAACCTATGCAATAGAAACACGGTAAAGAAAAAAATACATATAAATAAAAAGGCAAGGAAATCATGTACGAAAGAGATGTTGAGGAGAGAAGAAAAAAAAGAACTTAAACGGGGTTTAACCGAATATATCGAAACATATATACGCACATACATGTATATATAACCAGTCTCCTAAAGAAGACTACTCACCTTCGTAGAAGCCATTGAAGCAATTCAGCAAATTGACTTGCGCGTGTGTTGGGGAGAGAGAGAGAGAGAGAGAGAGAGAGAGCAGAGAGGCAGAGAGCTAAATCTGTGACTGTGAAGTGTGAAGTCGCCGCGGTTTTATTCTTGGGGGGAAAGGGGGACTTTCTCAGTAAAAGTTCTGTTTGGCTGCAGGGGGAACCAGTCTCATGCGGTGGATTAGGGTTTAATGCCAAATCTCCTTGGGGAATAAGGGGTCCAACTTGACTTGGGTCGGGTTGGGTGAGGTGAAGCATGACATACATGATCAATACTAAAATTTTGAAATATCTATATCATTTTGAAAAAAAATGGACTTTATTATTAAAAAATTATTATTTTTAATTATTTCTTATATTTATTCATTTTTTAATTTCATGTAGATATTATATTTATTCACTTTTTTTAATAAATTGTACGGTATTTACACACTCTACGATTACAAATATGAATATGTTTATTAAACTTTTTAAAAATTAGAATGTGTTTATTAAACAAATTTTTCCAAATATTTCTCCTAAAATTTGAATGTGTTTATTAAGGGGCGTTATAAATTTAATTTAATTTATGACTTTCTTATCAATTTATTTTTAAAATTAAAATAATGGATAATTAAACGGATATGAATAATTATCCATATATATATATATATGATATGTATTGCAAAAAACTAAGTATACTATAATATTTCTTTCTCCATTTAAACGTTTTACTTTTCTTGTAAAGATTTCCCGAAATATATGTCCATTTTTCAAGTTTCTATATTACTATCACTGTTAAGAAAATAAAACAAGATTTTTATCAAAGGAAAAATTATTTGTACAATAGCCTACATAATCCTTCTGAAAAAATTGAACAAATTTAGAATTTACATGAAAAAAATACATTTTTTAACAGTGAGTTAATTTTTTTCAAATGAAATATACAAGACTTTCACATCCTAAAATTGTATTTAACATTACTCTTTCTTTCCCTTTTCATGATCATACTGTTTAGAGGTATCGATACGAGCCGGAATTATTTTAACAACCAGTTAAATTGTTCAAAAAGAAAACATATGAATGCTCAAAATTTCAAAATCAACTGGAAAATTACATTTTATATCATCAAACTACCAACATCCAAAACAATCAATTTCCATCTGGGAATCACGATGAAACTAATTTTATTCACTTCAGAGTAGACCTATCGTGTAAATATGATCCAAAAGCAGATTGCCTATGCATACTCTTTGAAACCAAGGAACCCAGCAATATCCACGGTATCAGCTACTATTATCCAGGCAAAAATAAAGCTTCTAGGGATACAAATTGAACTTCTTTTCTCGCAAATTTCCATCAGAATGCTGTACAGTTAGAACCATAATCCAGTCCACTAGCTAATTTCCATACATACCAATTGCATAGCTCTTAACTAACGTTCAACTTTTCAATTATTTCAAAATGCATCTGCATATTGGGTGGCCTATCGGCACAATAAAATCTCTCACAGACCTGTAATTTTCCTCCACTCCTCCGAGCTGCAGATTCAAGCATATGAACCAATTTATCCTTTTCAGTGCGTATCCAATTGCGCCTACTGTCACACCATTGTCTAGGAGTTCCATGGAGAAGAAAACGAATTCCTTTAGCTCCTTGGGTGAGGCGTTTGTATATTCTCTCAATCACAGCATGATCAGTGAGATATGCACCAGATGAATTTAAACCAACATCCACGTAATGAACCTCAGTGATACTGTTTAGAAGGGTTTCTTCTGTATCGGGAATGATTTTAATCGCTTCTGAGAAATTGGAACACTGACCCCCTCTTGACTGTTCTTCAGTGTAAGATTTATTCCCCGTAAGCATGACATCTGAGGAGCTAAGCTCAGTAATCAATTGGTTAATTACAGTACCACCCTTGCTAAACCCAAGTATGAGTGTTTTCGGTTGAGAGAAATGTAGTGCAGGTACATTAGTTTGGTGTTGTTCTCCCTCTATCCTTGAAATTACATTCTTTACCTGCCACGGCCAACAAAAAAAATCAAATGATGGTAACCATTAAATCTTAGGCGTCTGTTAGGGTAAACAGACTCAGAAGAGTCTCCAGATTAGTTTACAAGGATATGCTATTGTTATCAAGTTCAATGGAACAAGAGAAATCATTCACACTACTTGTGAATGGTTAACACCAAATCGTAATGAACAATAGTTGCAGCCTTTATTCATCAATAGGATTATTATCTACAAATTGTTTTAGCATAGATACATCTTGCTTTTGTTATGGGATCTTCTATATCTATGATAAATTTTTTTTTCTAAGTAAATATCTATGATAATAAGCACACAAAATCTAACCTTTCAAAAGTATGCTACAAGTTATTTTCCCGTATAAAACCAATATGTTAACTATAATTTCCTAAATGTGACCAAATTCACGAAAGACCTCATTGTTAAAAGATAGTAACACTTTCTTCTCTCTGTACAAACCCAATATTAATTTTTGAGCCGCAGAGTGAGAATCCAATGCAAGATTCGATCAGTTATCATATAAGAATTCATTCAGTGCTTAGGAGGAGAAGTAAGTGGAAATAGTTTGGAAGACCCCAAGCATTTCTTCATCTCAAACTAGTAAGCATTTACATCTACTAAAACTTCATTAACTTTAAAAGGTGAAATCCTTACACAACATTCGGAAGCCACAATACAGGAAACAGGCCAGACACATACCAAATACAATAATAATATATCACAATGACAAAAGACACAATTGATCAGCATAAGTACCTCTTTAAGGCAATTTGACAAGAGTGAGATGGTCGACCTAGATGCTGGGAATCCAAGTGGGCTATATGATTTTGGCTCTCCCCATCGATTCACAGATGGAATAAAATCTTTATAGACAGCAAAAGGCCCATTAAAAATAGAAGACTCGAAGACCCAAGCATTGACTGAGGGTCCGAATTTTGAAACCAGAAGTCCAGCTATTGTCTTTAGATCTGACAGCCTCTCGATCACTGAATTTCCAGTCCCTTCAACACGATCTCCATTAAAAAATATGGCGTTTGCAGAAGGCATCTGCAAAGAACAACCAGAGTTTGATTTTGTTTTGGAATTCAGGGTAGGCTGAACCAACCAGGTCACGACCGCATTGAGCAAAAGGTTGAGTTCGCAGCCTTGAAAGCAATGGCAAATGATATGCTTTAATGAAAAGAAAATGGGGAAAAAAAAGTGATTCAAGAATAGGATTTTAAGGGTAAGAGGAAGGAGACGCCCTGAATACAATTCTAAATATATCAGCAGAATTATGTAAAAAGGCTCCTTAATTTTCTTCTGTGAGAGATAAAAAGCGATCCCACTAGCTCTTTACGAGAGTTGAGTGAACAGAACTTACGGCTAATGTTTTGGAAGTAGGCGAGAGGCACAGAGACGCTGCAACTCTATAGTAAGGGCCGCTGTCAGAGCACAATGGAACCTTTAAAACTCCAGACCAACGATCCATGAATTTATGAACTCTACAGAAATATTACGGATCAAACTTTAGAAACGAGAATCCTCAAAGATTCTCCCCCAAAACTTAGGAAATTAGCTACAGATTATTTGATCGAAAATTGAGGAAAGTTGGATTTTTTTTTTTATATTTTGGCCAGCTGACGGATCCAATTTAAAAGATGGTCATTGAGATTGAAAACATGGGAAATGACCTCACCATAATTATGTGTAAACTCGCTTTCCCTCCTGTGCACCACTATAGTATTGACGGCAACACAGCGTACAAGTCATGAAAAAACGCCGTGCGCGGGCGCGTCAACTCGTGTTTTCCTCATCTGGCCCGACAAGCTTAACGTACATCAGATTATTAAAATCATCAAGTAAGATCATAGAGTACAAACCCAACATAAACATTCTTGTCGGCCTGGGTATTTTGGCAAACAGCTCAAGTGCATTCCGAGTTCTCACGTAACAGAGGAAGGAAGGTACTAAATTCACGAAAGAATAACAAAGCAGTGCATGGCATACGAACAACCGTGCGCCGGGGGGGGGGGGGGGGGGGGGAGAGAGAGAGAGAGAGAGGGAGAGATTACATTAAGCGATGAAGGGAATTGAATAAATCGTTGCGCACGCCACGTACACTCAGTTCCGAAAACAGATTCCAACAGCTTCGCGAGCGAAAAGGAGAGTTTGTGAGTTGCGTCCTGTGAATCGACGTGCTTGAATTGGGTTCGGGATATTAACCTCGATCATCCGCTCATCGTGTAATTTTAGGCTTCTAGATCTTGAGACCCATTAGATCGGCCTCTCCCAAAGACCCAACCCAATCAATTTATTTATTTATTTATTTTAGAGAGATAACCCGACCCAACCCAATCAGTCTGCAAGAAGCTGGCAGAGCGTTAGCTATTGGACTACATCCATCTATGATCAACCTAAACAGTAACCTTTTTTTTCGTTCTTCGAATGACGCTAGTGGAGACAAATCGAAGGACTCTGATCCTGGGCTTTTGAACATCAAGAAATTTATAAACCTTAATGTATTGTCAAATATGAACGGCATTGTATTTGTGCTACAATATTGTCCATTTTTTTTCTAATTTAATGTTTTGACAGTTTATAATCTATTAGCGTAAGAGTAATGCTATTTATTATTTTAATTCTCATCATCATTCATCTCATGATATGATATTAAATGATTAGAGACTATTTATTATATTTCACTTGTGGATTTATTATCTAATATAACATCATAAAATGATAAGAAGATGATGAGAAAAAAAATAATGAATAGATTTTTTCTAATATATATGTTAAATAATTATAAGATAAAGGAGTGAAAATAGCATATATCGCCTGGCTAATAACCTTAATAACAGTAAAAGTACTACTTATATATCGGATTATTTGGTATATATATCGATGAAGAGGATGTGACGTCTCTGTATAGCTCTCGGCAGGCATATATAACCACCTCTAACCTTATCTGTATGGGTACTCATGCATGTTATATATATGCCAAAAGTAGTTATATATAATATAACTGTTAGATATATTTTTAATGTCCCATATTATACGTGTATGACTTTTAATCTCTTGTTAAAATGAAGTTAGCTGATCTCATCTCTAGAATATTGGTTGATACGATTAGAGAAGTAGTTTCCTATTTTTACTCATTACTTTGATGAGAATTGGAGTAGCGGTTACTAAATTGTCAGTAGTTGCTAAAAGAAAATAGGTCCTCCCTCTACCCATTTAAGAAGCATTGTACAGTTTCCATCATTTATGCGTGAATGTAACTTTTTATTTAAGATAAAGAGTTAAGAGATAAAAACTTATTTCCTGAAAAATTTCACATTTTTTAGATCAAGAATTAATTGAAGAAATCGCTATGGATTTCGGTATATTATTTATATTTATAAAAATCATGATAGTTAAGATCTTGAAATTTATAAAGCATTAAGTTTTCTGCTTAATTTTTATTTACAATAACATCACTACCAAAACTTTAAGAACAAGAAATTGCATAATCCCACAGCCTTCTTTTAATTTTTTTGCAATCCCAAAGCTTATCCAAGCTAGCTCTTATTTGCTTGCAAGGAACCAAGTAACATTTGAAAGCAAAGAGTGGCCATAATTATATATGTAACTAAACTGCAGCAAGCTGCTATATATATATTATTGATGTCGTGTTTCGTGAGTCTGGACAACTTCACACAGACAGTGTACGAACAATCACCTGTACAATCACAAAGAGAGGGGGGGATCTCAGCTCTGGTCCCTCTGATAATAAGGACGGTAATCTTATTGTGGCTCGTTCCTCTCATCTTTAGATTGGTCAGCTTGAATCTCCAGGTCCCTAAACATTTCCTTCCTTGTGTAGCAATCTTGCATATTGTGTCCATGCCTTTAATGAAATGAACAATATTTGGGACGAGACAAATCTCGTCTTCCCTCTTCTCGTACATTCAGATTTTCCTCAATTTCGACTGTTAGATTAGAATGCACACGAGGATCGGGTTTTCTTTACCGAGCATGTTCTCCTTTTCCTTTAGTCTCATAAGTTCTCTTTTTGTAGTTCCATTGGCTCGAACCCTTACGGTGGTTCGCAGTCTTTTTGCCTACCCTCTCCAAGTCACTTTTCTTGGGAGTGGTCAATGCTCGAAGTGTGTCTTCCCCGTTTATGTAACCGTCGGGTCAGTCCATGAACTCCCTTAGAGTGGCCAGGGTTTTTCGGGCGATTTCCGTCATAAAGGGGTTCCGAGGCCAAATTCCTCATAACAGGATGACCAAAGTGATCTTTTCGTCTTGGTCGTCCTTCGTCATCCGTTCTTTGTTAAAGCAGGAGAGATATGACTTGAGGCTCTCATCATCCCTCTGTTTAACAGTCAAAAGGTAAGCCGTTGGTCTCCTCCTCGTTCGGTTGGCCAAGAACTATGTTAGGAAAAGACGCGCTAGGTCGTTGAAGCTGTCCACGGTTCCTAGCTGTAGGGATCCAAACCATGTTCGTGTTGCTTCCTTTCAGCGTGAGGGGGAAAACCCTGCATGATACCTCACTAGGAAAGTCGTGGAAAGTCATGTGGGTTTTGAAAATCTCCAGGTGTTCCAACGGATCTCCCGATCCGTTATACGTTTCCATTTGAGAGACTTTAAACTTTGGGGGTATAAAAACTGTCATAATCGCGATGCTATACGATAGTTCAGCATTGGAGAGCAACTGATCTACCGTGGAGGGTTGACCTATTTGCTTGGTCACTTCTATTTGAATTTGCATGTTGACTCTTTGTCGTTCTTCATCTGCTACGATCACATTGGGTGAAGGACAGGCTTTAGAATGATGACTCTGATGGTCTACTACAGGTTCTTCATTATTCCTCCGTAAGGTAGCATTTTCTTGTCAGAGGGTCTCCATGTTCGTCGTGTTTCGCGAACCTGGGCAAATCGACGTAGGCAGTGTCGCGATGTGAATTATTTTAAACCCCCGGCAGTGTTTCAGTGCGGCTGTACGGTGGCGGTTCATACGTCCATGGTAGTGAATAGAAAATGAATGCAATAAAAGAGGTGAACACCAAGATTTACGTGGTTCAGTAATATACCTACGTCCACAGGAGTTTTGGGAGGGAAGTCTCCATTATAATATATATGTTTACAATCACTCACGGATTCTCATATCTCACTGTACAGAGGAAGTTGGAGCTCTTTCTTAATATATTTCCATCGCTTCCCAATCTCTATTGATCCGACAGTTCTCTATTCTCTATTCTTTAGTGTTCAATACTCTCAGTCTCTTTTTAGGTTGTCTGGACCTCTCCTTTTATATGTTTGACTGACTTTTCATTGTACATGACAGCCTGCCATGAGTTGGCAGGTCTCCCTTGCATGCACACCTCTCATTCTTCTTCTGACCCTTTGATTTTTATGGCCTCCATTTCTCTCTTGTTTCCTTCTTGTCTCCATTTCTCTCTTGTCTCCTTCTTGTCTCCATTTGACATTTTCAACCCTATTTATCTCTTTTAGGCCTAGTTTGGGTAGTGAGAAGTGTTGAGAAGTGTTGTGAATAGTTATGAGTAGAGATTGAAGTAAGTTTGTGGGTCCCATTGAAAGTGTTTTGAGTTGTTTGGATGTATGAAGTATGTTGAGTTATTGACTTTTAAATAGGTAGTTGAAAAAGGTGTGGATCCCATCAATGATTGATTTTTTTTAATGATGATGAAATGATTATCTTTTTTATATATAAGAGTGATAAATATTATAGTGATTTTATTTTTTATCTATATATAATAGTGATAAATATTATAGTGATCTTTTTATATATATATATAATAGTGATAAATATTATAGTGATTTTATTTTATTTTATTTTATATATAATTATGATAAATATTATAATGCTTTTATTTTGAGTCTGTGAGGGGGAGAAGGGAGGCTTGTGAATGGGTGTTGAGTCTGTGAACATAGAAGGAGAGAGAGGTGTGTGTACGAAGGGGGTTTCACGGGATTCTTTTGAGAAGCATGCGTTGATGGGAGTTCAGTACCTTTTTGGAGAAGAAGGAAAGCTGTCGAGGTCATGGACAGAGAGGGAGAGAGAGCTTCGGTGTTATTGCATAAAGTGTTAAAAGTAAACAGAAATATCAACTGTTCTCTGACAATGCAATTAATAGAAAGAGAGTTCGGAACAATCTTATATTTGAAAATACTTCAAATGGTGTTTGGATGTAAAACATCTCCCAACCGTATAAAGTGATTCAAGAGTTGCTGAGGTATTTCCAACACCCAAACCCAGCCTTATTGTTTTTATTTTATCTTTAGTAATGTCTAAGTGGGTTGGGCCTAATTTATGAGCTATAGGTATTTTTCTCCCTCACACGCGCGCGCATATTATATATATAGATATATATATATATATATATATATATATATATATATATATATGTATGACGTACGTATTGACCCACATATCCTTTCATCCAACAGTATATAATATACGACATCCGCTCGATCGATCCTTTCACCTGCATCGAGCACAGACTCATATATATTAGGATTTTGCTACACAACTTCCTACTATTCATTCATACTCTACATTTTTTAATATTTTTTTAAAAAAAATTTTTGAATTTATTTTTTTTAAAATATTTCAAATTTTTTATTTACTATTCATATAAAAATTATTTAATAAATAAAATTTAAAAAAATTAAAAAAAAAATAAAGTGTGGAGTGTTAGGAGGTTGAAAAAATTTATTGTATATATTATACTTTCATAAAAAATATTAATTGTGCCCGGTCCTTTCCAAGTGTCCAGCACACGAAAAAAGAAGAATGAAGGGGATGAATATTATCGTCATATCAATGTTGGCAGTGCTAGCCATGACTCAGTTCATGGTGAGGCCGGGCGAGGCCATCACATCATGTGGGCAAGTGGAGGAGTCTCTGGCCCCCAGCGCTGCCTATCTCATTGCAGGGGGTGACCCTTCGACAGAATGCCGCAAGTTGTGAAGGCGTCGAAACTATCAAGGCAAGCTGTCCAAACACTGCCGAAAAGCGGGAAGCATGCGAGATCGATCTTGATAATAATACATCCAGTATGTATATATGAGCACAGCTTGTTAAATTAATTAAATTCTCTCTAGATATCTTAATAAATCACCTCACGATAATTACTAGCTACTTTGTACGTTCGTTATATTGATTGCGTTACAGACGAAGCCAAGGGGAAGCGTTCGAAAAACTTTTACTAGGTGCTTTAGGTTATGCTTGGTAGGTGAGATAAGATGAAAATTTTTAAAAATTTTGTGAATAGTGTTAAGATAAAAGTTTAAAATATTAATTAAAAATATTAGAATTTGAAAAAGTTGTATTGGGAGTTGAAAAAGTTGAATTGTTTATTATATTTTATATAGGAATTTGAAAAAATTGTAATGATGAGATGAGATAGAGATAGAAATGAAAAATCTCATCTTTACCCCAAACATATAGTCGCATGTCTTCTTTTCTAATTTTTGAAAATTTTGGTCGTATAAATTTATAAAATGGTCAGTCAAAAATTAGTTAAGGGGTGTATATTGTCCATAATTTTCAAAGTGGCAGGACTCTTTAATTTGTCATCATTAAATTAGCTCTTGGTCTCCGGTAATTTTATTTTATTTTATTTGGAGAAAAATAGAATTTAATATTATATCATTTCTCTTTTAAAATTTATAATTATCTGAATAAAATATATTTAATGAGAAAATCCACGCTTGACTGGATAGCTTATAACTACACCGTAATTCATGTGCTACTTAAAACCTTTTAATATAATTTACTATTATACACTATTTAGAAAATCCAAAACTTAGTTTATCCTTCACTTATAATTATCTCTTTTTTAAATAAGTCATATACAACTTGTTTCCAAAGTCAAGCGTCTTTGTTTTAATTACAATGTATGAAAAGCTTACATGTAATGTAACACCCTACTCCATAGGTTTAAAAATAAAATCACTTTTAGAAATTTTTCGAGAGCCAAAGTGCTATTGCTAACCTTGAGTACTTAAAAATATTTTCTTTTATTCTAAGGAAGCGTCAAGTACAAATATTTCATATAATAATAAATCATTATTTAATAAAAATATTAAAATCGTAAATGAGAGTGCGCAAGAGTATTTATTAAAATTTCTCAAGATCTGAGGCATAAAAATCATAATTTAAAATTTCTATACATGGTCTAGGCCACTGTCAGGCCTCCCTAAACTAAGTCTCATATTGCAGCTCTATCTTCATAAATTTTCTAACCTGAAGTGGTTAACATAAAAATAAACTAAAACGAGTTGATCCAATAAGAAATTCATGATAACGTAAATATACTTAACATAAGATTTTTTACAAAATATTTCATGCTGAGAAGTTAAAATCATGATTGCTCATATGTATGCTATGACATGTATGACTTATCTTACTTATCATGCTGGCCCACACACTTAACCATGTGTGTAAGGGGAGCCGCTAATAGTATTCTAGCATACTATGGTGGATCACGTTTAGATATGTGGCTTGTACGTCTACCCATAAATTCGCAGTGGTACCATGCATCTAAATGACCATTTGATTAACTATTCTGAATTTATCTTACAATTGATCTTTTGAAAACTTACGTGTCTTATGTAACATGAAATGTATGATATGCATAATACATACATAAATATTATGCAAAATGAAACATGATTAATGACGTACTTGCAAATATCATGACATGCATGATACGTAAACACTAGCTTTCAAAGAATTGGCTTTAATAATAATCTATATAACTAACTAACGCATGCTAATCCTAATTTATGATCAAGTAACTTATCTTATAATGTTGCTTCCTAAAATTCCTGACACAAAATCGATCACAGTGCTGAATTGGGAGGTTTATAGTTTTTTTTTCCCAAATAACACACATAAGGGAGATATTTATAAAGACATTTGGGAGAGGATGACGACTAGTTTGAGTTGGACTCGGTTAATACATGTGGTGACACTAATATGCTAAACACTTAGTCATGATCATCTAAAACGAGAGTTTGAATCTAAAAATATGATCTAGTAGTTCATTTAATGTATGATTGATATTGACTAAGACTGCGTATGAGACTTTAATCAGTAATAATTTTAAATTAAACTAAATTTTTAATGGTTGATCTTTAAATTCTAAAATGAGTATAACTCGTTCGATAAATAATAAATGAGATTTAATCTAGTCATTGAGCTTAATTAAAACTTCTAATCATTCTCAATAATTTATCACTCGTGGTTTTATCCAATATGACCCATTAAATATAATTTAGACCCATGAAAAATAATCAATATTCCAACTTTAGAATTATTAGGTCGGGTCGTTACACGTAAAGTTATCAAAATTATTGAAAGAATGAAATTTTAATTTTTTTTTTCTTATATTTTTACTCACTTTATTTACTTAATATATCAGTTTGCTGATGGTGTTTTTAAAATTTCAATTGAACTATTTATTTTTACTATATTTGCCTACAAACTTATAATCATGACTTCTTCCTAGATTGTGTATCTTAAACCATTGATCATGAAGGATTATGCATCAGGACGTAAGAATTAAGGGGCGAGTGCCGTTGTATGTTGATCGTTTTTCTGCTTGTTGGATTTTTCTTCTCCATTTTTTGTTTCTTGGATGTGAATCTGCTTGTTGGATTTCTGTTCATCAGTATGGACCAAATTTTTTTGGCTCGGGTTGTTGCTTGGATGTGAAATTTTTTTGTTGCTTCATCCAGGTATGCTTTATTTTTTTGCTTCATCCCAACCATGGATTCCGAGGAGAAGCGGCTCAATGAGCTGGGTTACAAGCAAGAACTCTGAAGAGAAATGGTTATTTTTTGTTTGATATTTCCTGCTACTCAGTTTTTGGTTTCTCTCCACAATGTTCTTGTATCATCGTATATATTTTCTTCTTCCTGGTTGTTTGATTATATGAAGAAAAATAATAAGTTTAGTCGTCCGGACAAACGCCGCGTAAGTGGCTGCATACGTGGAGAAATTTAATCGATACGCACCGTTTCGATTTCACTCTTCCCTCCTCAATATTTTTTTAATAAATCTTCCAAACTTCCCAACACTTCACACTCCATCTTTTTTTTAATTTTTTTTATTAAATAATTTTTATATGAATAGTAAATAAAAAATTTGAAATATTTAAAAAAAAATTCAAAAATATTAAAAAATGTGGAATGTGGAGTGTGGATGAATAGTAAGAGGTTGTGTAGCAAAACCCATATTTTCTTCGGTTCTTCCCCATTCCCTCCCACACTGCGTCTACGTTTCCTCTCCTCCTCAAACTAGAACTTCCCCTCTCTCGATCCTTCCACGATTAAAGATGGCACATCCCGGTGAGAACAACAAGTAGGATGAAAACAGTAACTCGGCTATCAGACTAGAAGACCCTATGGTGCATTTTATCAAACAGAAGGAGAGCACTCACTGCACAACAACAAACAGAGGAAATCAATTACAGAGTCATCACCATATACAACAGCAGGACACCATGCAACAGCAAACAAATTTAGGAAAGAACAGTAGAGAAATTAAGGAGCACCTTGCGAGCGCGGCGAAGTGACCATCTGTGAGGGAAATTCTTTTCATTTCCTAGGGATGTTTTCACCTGCAGCTCCAAGTCCCTTGACGATCTCTTCCAACGAAGTGAGTGGTGGCTCAGGGCCTTTCTATTTCCAGCGGCCAAGCCATCGTCTCCGGCAACACCCTTGGGACTCGTTTCGGGCACAGCCGCATCGTTGACAGCGAGCAACTTGATTCTAGTAGTCTTCTTCTCGATGGCAACCACGGGTCGGCGTCGAGCAATAGGGTTCGCCATGATGGTTATGCTGGAAGTCAACATTCGGTTGTCAAAACTAGGGAATTCTCAAAATCCTGTTACTCAGATGAAAGAGGGAAAAAGATGTCAATTCTTTGGGTGATTTAATGGACTCCAAAAATAATTCAGCCATTAACGAGGTAGTTCAACAAATTGGCTTCCTGGGCCTTAGTTGAAGACATTGCTGCATTTTTAGTTGAAGACGTTTGGGTGATTTGCTGCATTTAGGTTATTTTATTCCAAGACCTTAGTTGAAGACGTTGCTGCATTTTTTTGTTGTAAATATTCTTCTAGAGTTGATTACCCTTTTGTAGAGTATGGATTATAGAGGTGACGAAGACAGAGTTTTAGCAATCGTGTTCATGGAGGGTCTTGATAAAAATGGGCGTCGATGGGATACAGACGATCAAACATCACCACGAAGCAAGCAAGCTGAAGACGCCATTATGGACTTCAAGTTCAAATGAGCAAGAAAGATTAGGGTTCGTTTGGTTACCCAACCAAACTCAACTCATCTCACTCATCATTACAACTTTTTCAAATCCCAACACAAAATATATTAAACAATTCAACTTTTTCAAATCCCAAAACAATAATAATATTAAAAAATAATATTCTAACAATATTTTATCATTTAAATTCAACTCAACTCAACTCATTTCAACAACCAAACGCACCCTAAATTTTGGTGCTGATTAGCTTACACGCATCAAAGCAAGCTTTTGACCGGAGCATAGAGCGGGAATCCATTTCTGAGTTTTGTTCTGTTTTTCGTCAGTGATTTTTTATTTATTTATAATAAATGTCAGCTGATGTGGCCAGTCGTTTACACACCGAATGTATAGACCGACTGTACATAGCAGCTCTGTTATATGAAATCCTCTACTTTTTCTTGCTATTGATGGTTTTTTTTTTCTTTTTAAATTTCCTCTATCGTTTAATTTGATGCAGACTTTGTTCAAAACACTTGCAATATCGTTTTCGAAGATGACCATTTTTACAGGGATTACCCCCACTGAATGGTTCAAACCTTCAATATGCAGGTCCTGCAAGTCTTGTGTGGTGTTACGCTTGGCTCGAGACCATAGGGCTCATTGCAGGCATAGGGACACATGTACTTTCTTATCATTATTTTATGGAATTCATTTTTTTTTTATCTTCTTATTATTGTTATGGTAAACTGCATTAAGATTTGAACCTTTTTTCTTTTTAACTTGTTGGAAGGCTTATGCAGGATCACAAACAATTCAGAGCATCATTTTATTTTGCACGGGAACAAATAAGGATGGAGGATATCTTGCTCTAAAGTGGTTTTTCTTATGCATGTGCATAGGCCTGACTATTATTTAGGCATTTCTTAACACTTTTTCATTAGACGTGATTGCCTTCATCGACATAATCTCAATATGGTGACAGGTATTTTGGCTAGATAGGCTTGGTTGTATGCTTCTTACTGTCTTTTTCTCGAGTACAATGTTGTAAAATCCCTTTCGCATGAACAGCTTCCACATGCTTGTTCCTTTCCTCTCTTTTTCCCAACAACTCGAATGGACCATTACACATACTCCTTTGCCTACTTTTGATGGTATAATATTGTAGTAGTAATTTTTAAGTTTTGCAAGAGATGAATATAATTGAGAAGCAATTATGTGACATTATGACTGCAATGCATGAAAACAATACAGTAATTGGAATTTTAATAAATATCATTCCATTTTATCACACAACAGTTAAGCTGAATACATCCTCTAAAATAGAGACATTACCAAAAGGAGAAAAAGAAAAAGGAAAGAAATATGAAATAATCGAAGTTCTTTAGGATGTTGCCTGAAATAGTTCTTTAGGTTGAACAGGTTTTATCCTCCTGCCATCAATGTTTTTATTTTATATTACATTGCTTTGCTTGTAAAGCATGGTGTTCTTAAAGAAGTGAAGCAGAAGATTGATGTTGGATCTATAAAGTTTGAGGTAAGATTCTTTTCATCTCTTATGCTGGTTTTGATTTCCAGTCAGCTTAGTCATACGTATTGAGTTGGAACTATTTGCAGAAGTCATCCGTGCCAAGTCTCCTAAGTACTGCATTTATGTTTGTTCACCATACTTTATATTTTCTATATTTATATGCTCCTAAATCTTTAATAACCATACTTAAACTTCAAATTCATTTCATGCATGAACGTTTATAGTATCTCCAACACATCGCAACATTGTGTTCAGAAAAAGAATAGATCATACAGTTAGGAGCAAAGGTGGATCAACTCGAGAAGCAGCGCCACAAAAGATTTGATATCCTCTCGAATCTCGATAAATGCCGTGAATGAAGACACCACATGACCTTTACATGCATAACCTCCAAACTTTGTAACCACCATCTCAATGACCAAGAAAACAATTCCATGATATTTTGTTGTTTAAGAAAGAAACTGTAATTTGAATTCCCAACAAACATACTTTTTTTCTCAAATTTGCTTAAATTAATGGTTTGTTTAAAATTATTACTGTTTAATAGTTTATAACTGGAATGAGATTATTATCCTTCTTTAGCCTATCATTACATTTTTTTTTATTATACAGATCAATATGTTTATATTTTAAAACAACTTGTTTTTATTTCAACCAGGCAAACGCGCCTTGCACGTTGCCCACTACTAGTGTGTGTGTATATATATATATATATATATCCCACGTATGGTTGATAAATATTGAGGGCAGTTTTAATTCGGATGATGAAAATCTACATGATCTCTAGATCACTCTATCTACATGATCTCAGAGCAGAGAATTAGGTTATGCTTGGATGTTTTATCTTCTTCAAAATTTTCATCTCATCTCATCTCATCATTACAACATTTTCAAATTCCTATATAAAATATAATAAACAATTCAACTTTTTCAAATCCCAATACAACTTTTTCAAATTCTAATTTAACTTTTTCAAATCTTAAAACTAAAAAATAATATTTTAAACTTTAAAACAAAACACAAAATTCTCATCTCACCTTCCAAACATATCCTAATTACAGAAGATAAAATAATTGAGTCTTCGGTATTAATTGCACGCGTGAGTAGTTCCATTAGACATATGAAATATATACATGGAGAGGCGCCCTGGCTCGCGAGATGATCTTATATCGACAGTCATGTATACGCGCGTAAGAGCTAGGGCTCATTTCCGCGTCGTTAATTGTAAAATATATATATATATATATATATATATATATATATATATACAGTACTAATTAATTAGTTTAATCATATATATTATATCTAAGGTCAAAGCGATTTTCACATGGCAAAACCGGTACTAAAAGAACAAAGAAGAAAGCATTATATTCATGTACGCGTTGTACCTACAGCTCGGTTTGGATACATAAATATATCTTATTTTATTATTATAATTTTTTTAAATTTTTTTACAAAATATAATAAATAATTTAATTTTTTCAAATTTTAAAATAATAATAATACTAAAAATTATATTATAATAATATTTTATTTAATTTTTAACAAAATATCTTATCTAATCACATTTTAACTACGTAACGAAACAGGGGCTTATCTTTAATTAATTATTCTCATTTTACTAAAAAGCAGTACTATTATCCAAATTTAAAAAAAGGCACATGCCCATTCTGGAAACATGTGCATGGTTGCATGATATTTTAGACTAATCTGCGGATGGAGCTTGAATCATAACAGACGACCCAATATATAATATTATATATATGTGACATAATAATAAATAAATATGCAATTTTAACATTTAAATTTCTTCAAATATAAGCGGCTGCATGCAGCTTCCGGCATTCATGTATTGAAAAGAGTCGTTAAAAACTAAGAAACAAGTTGTTTGGTTAAAATCAGTTGTATGGTTAAAATCAGCCGCCTGAAAGTTACTCTTGAAATAAAGCTGAAAGTCAAGTTAATAAATAAGGCTAAGAAAAGATAAGGAAAGATACTCAAATTCTTAAAAAGAAAGTGACTTTAACTCTTAAAAAAATAAGGTTTCATAAGACAAGTTGAAATCAATCACTCTAAGGAAATAAACATATATATAAGGAGCAAATCTCCTACAAATCTAACAAACTCTCTTCACATGATCTCTCTACAGAAGCTCTCTACGTCTAGGCTTGCCACAACTTCTTTACGCTTAGACTAAATTCCTCTATAGTATTATAAGATATATATGTGAGGTTATGAGTGATTGTAAAATCACCCATATAGTGGATTTTGCCCCTAAATAACCTATGGACGTAGGTTTTATGCCAAACTACGTAAATTATTGTATCTCTCTTTATTTATTTTGATTCGCTTATTTATTATTTATTATATAGATGAACGCAAAGAGAATTGTATCAAAACCCGAATCACCAATGTGAGCCGAGAATCATTCTTCCTCTCTTCCGGTCTGTTGTACGAATTAAGGCATTAACACAAATTAATTAATTGGATTAGTATATATTCATTTAAAATAAAATATGTAATGTTTTAGTCATTATATATACTGCTAAAATTAATTAGCTAGATTAATAAATTAATTAATAACTAATTGGCCATGAGTACCCTATAATTTATAGAGTAATTCTATATACAACCGTGAAGTGCATAAAGAGCGCGTAATCGTTTTAAAAAAGAGTAAGATCTACTATTAAAAAATTAATTTTTTTTATGTGAGTTCTATATTTTATTCACTTTTTTCAAAACGATTACATAGCGATTACACAATATACGGTTGTAAATATCATTCTCAAATTTATAATCCTACCTAATTGGCCGGCGGGTACGTACTGATCGATCTCCATTTCAAATAAATATTAGACGAGAAACAATATCACAGAACAGATAACGATATAATTAATTAGGACAAATTTAAAAACTTATAGGCCGGCTAATACCAATAAGATCGAAAATGGTCAACGGCCAACTTGGCTGGCTAGCTCGCTAGATCGAAGATGATCATGAAGAACGTATAGTACTACTTATGTATGTCATATACAATTTGCACTTCGTAATTAATGAAAATGTTGGAACCGCCATTAATTTCATGATAGCATTAATTTCAAACGTTCTTAACTTGGAAATTGGAACCTTATAAGTAACTAAGGGAAGCTTTGTTGACTTTTACAAACCTGCCTAAACTTTTACAAACCTGCCTAAACTTGATCTAGCTAGAATCATAACATTTCAACTGTACATGTAAGACCTCGAGTTATAAGCTAGCTAGCTATGGGCCAGTTTTTCCTCCACGAATTATATAATATAAGCTCATCAATGGTAGTTTGTCTTACCCTTCCCTGTCCTCTTTGTTTGAATAATGTTAGCATCATGTCTCTCTTTTCTTTGATCATTTATATATTTAATTTTTTTATTATAAAAATAAAATAAAATAAATAAATTTTTCGTAGCTGGCAGGCACCAGCCTATCTTCACTTTTTTGTTTTTCTTGCAACTTAATTGCATATTTATATATATACAAGGAAAATGATAAAGTTATTACTAAATAATAATTTGTACACAATTATGTAATAAAAAAAATATTATTTTGAATATTATTTTTTATTTGATATGTTTAAATATAATAATAGAATATTATTATGTTTAAAGTTGTTTATCATGCAAAAACGTTTTGTCTTCAAATTAAAGAGAGTTTGATGATCATGCATGATATTAACCGGCCAGCATCCGATCATTCATGCATCACATTTATGGATCATGTACGTAATAATTAGTCTTTGCAATTGATCGATCGTACGTTGATAATTTGTAAAGCACGACGCGATCAGACGTGATGAGCAGACTAGGGAATAGCATATATATTATATGGTCTTAATTAATTATAACACACACACACAATCAGCCAAAGCAATAATATTTAATCATAATTAAGCAAGAAGATCAAGAGAAACAAAAACGACGTCGGAAAATATATCTTTATTAATTATTTCATTCTTTAATTGTCTGGATCGATGATCAATCGACCTATAGTACTTACGAATTAAGGCGGCCCAGCTTGATGACGTTTATGATCCCTAGCTTGTGGAATCTTGAAAATAATTAATTTATTATTATTTCTATTAATTTGCGCGTTATTAAAGTTTTAATTTTTTTTTTTGCGAGCATTTTTATTTTTATAAACTAGCCATGCCATGTATTATACTCGTATTTTATTATAATTAATGAGGATATATATGTAAAATATTAATACTTACTGTCTATCAAGTCTAGGACCAACTCTATTTTTTCTAAGAAAAAGATTAACCATGCAGATGTTGATCATCATGGGTAGCGCATAATGTTAAAAATGTTAAATGTACTTAAAAAAATTATAAAAAAATTACTGAGTTAATTAGATTGATATGCTGAGAATTAACAAAACGAAACTTCTAAATAAAATTAAAAATAAAAATGTAAAAACATGTAATACTACTCAGCTAACTGATAGAAGCTAGCCAGTGAGATCATGAGGATATTTCTTTTAGCATTTATCGAGTAAACATATCTATATACATATTATATAATAATTAGATCATTCATTTAATTAAGTCAAGCCTTTAATTAAGAGAACTTTAGAAATTCTTACTTTTATAAACTTATCCATCCCAGAGTTTTAACTTCAATGTTTTGTCGGGTGACCGACTAAGCAAAAAGTCTCCATCCTCACATAAATTCAAAGTCCAAGATTAAAAATCAACTCTATAATAGTAATAAAAGGAAAATGATATTCTTCGCCTGTCGGGGGCTATTGCTGAGTTTTTTCTTTTTAATGATTAAGTAAATATTTTTTAATTATATTATAAATATTTTAAAAAAATATTTAAAAATATTAAAAGAATGCATATAAAATATAGATATAATGAACTAGAGGGAGCCCCAATTGTAAGTACTGTTGAGCCACCCATAATATAAAAAAGAGAAAAGCTATTTTGCTGCCTAACAGTATCGCTCAAATGTACCGTTTGATAATTTTCTTTTTTAATTTAGTGATTAAAGAAGTGCTTTTAAATGTATTGATATATTTTTTATTTTTTAAAAATATTTAAAAATATTAAAAATATATAAATAGAAAAACAAAAAGAAATTTACAAAAACAATAGACAATAAGACTAAGCGGTGCTACTCAACCGCCGTACAAAAAAAAAAATGTCTTGGCTAGACCACATGTAAGGGGACCTTCAAATTAATTTTAACAATAAAGTTATCGTACCCTGCACTCCACCTTTAATTGAATGACTTGTACATCAAATAAAGAGACTATATATCGTATATATATTAATATTTAGCTAAATTTCTGCATCACATGCATGCATGCGATATTGAAGGAAATTAAGCGAGCATGCGGTGATAATTTCATTGATTAAGCACTAACAAGAAGTATTAGTACTTGAGAAAAGAGAGAAAAAAAAAAAACTGGATCGATCGATCATGATCATCATCCCACACCACATTTTATATATTTTAATAATATTTTATTATTTTTATTTTTATTTTTATTCTTTTCTTGTTAAATTAATTGAATTGTTCTACTTATTATTCATACACTATATATTTGTTATAGAAAAAATAAAAAAATAAATTAACATAAATATAGTGTGTGATATATGAACATGATAAATAAAATTATTCTTTATTATTTTTCATTTTTGAGTCGATCAACTGGCGGTCCGGTCGATGCATGTCTATCTATTTTGTTATTTTTGCTACTCTTATAATTAATAATTTATATATAGAAAAATACTTTAATCACAAAAGAATTACATAAAAATAAGTTTGCAAAGTGTCACCATGTCTTGATATATATAATATATCAAATTATAAAATTATTTTTATGTTTAAATAAATTTAACAGACTATATAAAATTCCGTCAATTTCTGAATGATTTATTTTATATATACTATGTCTCTATTTCTCTTGCGTGTATATATAAACCCAGGTTATACGTACGTACGTACGTATGCAACAACTTGGATGCAAGCTCCTTCCAAATTAATTAAGGAGTCATTTCATGCCATTTATATATGGCTTTCAAATGCACATTTATTGCATCTCATGAAAATCTTCGCTATAAATCCTCGACTCCCCGCAAAGCAACCTTTACGAGCTACCTACAGATCAAAGAAACAAACCTAAACACAAAAATTGCAAACATAACTGCAGGCCAGGAAAGATCATGAACTCGGACTTGGCTGTCCTCGAATCTGTTCGACGGTACCTTCTCGGTGATTCCGAAACTACCGGGATCAGTTTTCACTCGGCGATGAGTTTCGAGAATGCTGAGGTGGTTTGTCTGACTAGTACTAGTACTACAAGCTTTAGCAACGTTTCTCTTAATGACAGTTGGGGTACTGGTACTACCGCGACGTTGGCGTTGAAAGTGGACGACAATACCGATCAGGAGGCGGTGGTTTCGTCGAATCAACTAGATTTAACGTCGGCAACCACCGTCGAGTCGAAGCCTCGGGGAACGAGAAGCGAAGTGGCTGTCGTGCGTGAATGCGCCCGCGCGCCGCTTTACAGGGGGGTGAGGAGGAGGCCGTGGGGAAAGTACGCGGCGGAGATAAGGGATCCGACGAAGAGCGGTGTGAGGGTGTGGCTCGGAACGTACCAGACGGCTGAGGATGCGGCTTTGGCATATGACCGAGTTGCTTTCAAGACACGTGGTTCGAAGGCTAAGCTCAATTTTCCGCACCTGATCGGCAACGATTGGGAGCCGATCAGAGTGACCTCAAACTCCGCTCGCCAGAACCATCGTCCGCCTCCGTAGTCCGATAACGGCTCTTGGAAGCGCACGGCCATTCGCAAAATAAGACGAGCTAGCTAGCAGCTAGCTAGTTGGCTTTAATTTCTCGCTAGCTGCCGTTCCATATATATATTTGACTAAAGTATATTATATATAGCCAGTGGGCTTTAATTTCAAGTAAAAAGGATATATATATATATAGGGTAAAATGCATGGAGATTATGTTAAATTAGGATTGGTTGCATAATAATAATCAAATGGATGAAGGTATTAAAATTATGGTATTTCTATTTAAAGACACAAACTACAAGAAATAGGATTTTTCTCGGCGCTAAAATTCGTCGTAAATAACTCTCAAAATAGCTGCAAATAACATTTCGCAACGATTTATGCTATGTCGCATCTTCGTCGCAATTGTTGATTCACTTACAAGTTGAAGCAATGAATCCCAAAGATTGTCGTGAAAAATTTTTATTTACAGCGATTTTTTTCGCTACTAATACTATAAATTATGCCGCAAATAATGTTCATATTTTAGCTTTTTGTCGTTGCCAAAAAATATTTACAGCATTTTATATCGTCTCTAATATACAAATATTGTCGCAAATATCTTCATATTATTTGCAGCAGCTCCAAAAATCGCTGGGAATAATAGTTTTTGCAAAGGTATAATTGTCCCAAAAAATCAAAAATCGCCAAAAAAGCCTTGATTTTTTCCAGCGATTTTCAATGATCGTTGTAATATCTTCATATTATTCATAATTGTTGCAAAAAATAAAAAATCGCCTGAAAAGCCTCAAGAGTAAAACGTATTCTAGCAAAACGTATGAAGTTTCAAGAGTAATATAAAATAGTAGATGACCTGACATATATAAATTTTTAGTTACAAAAACAACAATCAAATGCAAGAACCCTCAAACCAAAACCTAATAACAAATGGAAGAATGCACTCTCTTTTTAATAGAGTGGCAATGGCTGTTACTACTTTACCTTGGATGCCATACACCCTAGAGTTGCCTTAGGTGTGGCAATGGCTGTAGCAAATGCTTGATTGAGTTACCTTAGAGATATCTTTTTAAGGTAAGGTAATGGCGGAAAGATCCATTATAAAGAAACAAATAGTCATTCAGAACATTATCGTGGGGCAGCAACAGTGATGAGTACAGCATAGGAATGACTCAAATTATATATATATATATATATATATCACTTGTGACAACCCTTGTTGAAGCAAAACCAACAGCTACTGAAAAAATCCAAAACAAGATAGCTGCAATGTATTATAATCTCTATTAAGATATACAAGGACCCAAGTGTGGGATCTGAGTTATTTTAATAGATACATTGGATTGCAGGACTTTTTGGAGGTTCAAGCCAAAATATCAGCCGATACAAGCCGAAACGACCAAAGTTCTGACCAGTACAAAATTATTCCCTTCTCTATACTGACTACACCATAAAAACGGTATATTTCAGCCGTACCGGCCGGTACAGTACGAAATTCAAAATTTTGGTCCTTGGACCTGTCCTATCCTTCCACCTGAGACATTTTGAATTTAGGCGTGAAAGGGATAGCCATGACCTCCGCACTGTACGGTAAGTTCGTGGTGGCGAGCAGCTAATCAATGGAAGATAACGCGCTTATCCGCTTGGCCATTTCGGCATACTTGTCCCCAAGCTCCTAGAGCATGAGGTGCATCCAACGTCTCTTATCCTCGACCATGTTGGCCTCTGGGGCGCGTCTTGACTCGACGTGTTTGTTGTGGCTAGGTTTTGCTCTTTCAACCAGCTCTTCGCTAGTTCTCCGCAACGTCGCATTTTCTTGCTGGACACCTCCCACTTCTTCCATTAGCTTCTTGATTGTGTCTCCCATCTCAGCGAGCCTCGCCTTCATGGTCTCAGGCTGGTCTTCTTCTCTTTGCGAGGTTTGGGAACACGTCGTTGCCGACATACGAAGAAAACGCTTTTATAGGAAAGATTTCACAGACAACGCCACTGTTGATGTCGTATTTTGCAACCTAAGCAACTCCAGGATGGGTCAATATGTTCCTACAAATATGGGAAAATGAGGGCACGGGGTAGTGAGAAACACATTCGATGTTTAAGTTAGCTTGAGTATTCAATCTATGATTTAATGGAAGTCAAATGAAAGTGCTCAAAAAGTTTTCTGCCTCAGCGAGGGGGGGTATATATACCTGGTCGAAGTCGTCTCTTGGCAAATCGATCGTGGTGATGTCGCTCTGTACTCAAGTTGTGCCCTCTTCCAACGTTCTGCCACGCGATAGGTTATCCATGCCTGATCGTGGCAACTGCTGACAAGCCAGGGTTCACGTCGTGGCGCGTGCTACTTTGTTGCTTCTATATGGGCTTCCGGGCCGACCTTGCCCTTCCTGGCCTGGCTCATCCTATCTTTGTACCGCTTACCTTCTACTGGGCTAGCCTTAGACCCATTGATGTCTTGTGGACTGGGCCCGTGTGGTTTGGCCCGATACTAGAAATAACCTCCCTCATAGTTTTCGGACCCCAAGTTATAAGGGAAACTTTTTGACTTCTATAAGCCATTAGCCACCCCCATGTCACCGCACCACCACCTCCAGCCTCCTCCTTCGCCGACGACCCCTCCCCTTCCTTCTTTCCTTCTGCTGAAGCCCTAGCTCCTCTCATGCCCTTTCTCTTCACGGGATCTCAGATCCACCATCATAGGACTACCACGACGCAGTTCCCTTACTTTGTTGTGTGGTGAATTTGTGATCAATTTTGTGATCTGTTTGTTTGGTGAATTTGTGATCGATTTCGTTCTAAGGATGTATAAAAGGATATAAGTGGAAGAAAATTCTGAAGATGTATAGAGAGATATAAGTAGAAGAAAATAAGTATCAAACAAAAATATTGTTCATTAGGCGATAGACGCTTTTAAGTGTAAGGAGATTATATTATATCCAATAACCAAAATCTAGAAACACGTTGATGATATTTTCAAACTACGTAAAATAATAAAAAAATATATATAAAGCTAAAATCAACTATACCATCATTAGAGTTCATGATCAACTAATTTGTAGTGAGCATTCTTTTAAGTTTGTTGTTGCCTTTCAGCTTCTCGCGCGCTTCTCATGAAAAAAATGGATATTTCATTATTATCATTACTATTTTTTTACCTAGCCTTCAAAACAAGCTAGCATATTCTAACTTTATATATAACGTGATCAGACTAGTTCTCAAATGAACAAGTTATCTATATATCTAATTCTTTGTTATGATTTTTTTTTTAATCTGGAAATAAGATTTTAAACCTCTCTGGCAATAATTTTTAAAAATAATTTATTATTCTTTCCACTTATTATTAAGTAATTTAAAGCCAAATATTATTCTTTCTTTCCTATGGTTTGAGTTATGTTGTTAGTTGTTTCTTTAAAAAATTGCAGCTATGCATCGTTTGGGTAGCATCATAATCCAATTTTTTTATATACAGCATGTATATATCCTAGTGCATTTCTATTTTTATTTTTTTTAATATTTATGTTTTAAAAAAATACACACATTTCTTAATAATCAATTTCTTAATTATTAAAAAATTAAAATAGAGCGATTAAAAGGAGGGACTACCTAACATTTTCCCTTTTTTTTTTCTTCTGTTCTGTGAATGACCCATGGGCTGCTGCTCTGCCCCCCACTTTGCCCGGCCCCCTAGTGAACCATATTGCACGCAGGCTCAGCCGCCCACATGACTTAGCTGTCAGCACTGTCATACTCATTGTCGACTGTCTATTCATCATGACGACGATAATATCATGCCTAGTTTTTCCTCGTTCTTACTTCTTAACTACCGAAAGAAGGACGTAGATGCTGCTAGATGTGATAGATCATGGATCGATTTTCATGTGAATCCAAAACAGATGACGTTTTGTGGTGATTTTTTTCGGATAAAAAATCTGAGAAACGTTGTTTCTGATACATCTTTCAAAACGACAACTTGGAACAAAAACAACAACTGATTAGGCAAAAACAACAACAAAAAAAGAAACCAAAGTATCACATTTTTCTAATTTTATGGCCAAAAGTCAATTCATGACTAGAGTCAAGACTTAAGTTTTTCCCACTTCTAGACGTTACAAGCATCGAGCTGTTATCTCAACAAAAATATATAATTTGACTTTGATCAGATGATTAATTAAGTATTACAAAGTCTTTTAAATAAAATAAGGGATATAAGACTCGTATAACTATGAGGATGAGAGTAGGCATTCGATCGAATAATTATTAGATATAATTGGTTTGATAATTATTAGATATAAGACACATGAATATCATAATTACCGATGCCTAACTTTAATTACCAATATTATAAGGAATTCAAGAAACGTCTAAAGAATTTCAAATCTAATGAACAGATCTTTCATTTGGAATGGGACAATTTTATATCCTAAAAAAAATATAGATCGTATAAAAATAAGAATAATGTTAGATGCAGTTCTAAGACATATAAGTCTCATGCATACCCAATTAAAATGTGAGGTCCATCATTAAAAAAATATCTTTTTCATGTGGATCTCGAATTTACCTTCTTATTTTTTTCAAAATGATTGCGCGTAACTTGCACGAATAATGCTACTCATCATTCTAATTCTCATAATTCTCTCATCATTCCATTATCTGGCATTAGGTGATTGAAGATTATTTATTATATTTCACTAGTGAACCTATCATCTAATACCACATCATGAGATGATAAGAGAATGATGAAAAAATAGATGATGAATATATTTTTTTCATTTTGTTGATAATTATTTTGTTTAAACTAATCCCACATGGTAGATGGTGACAATGGACATGTTAATGTCATGTTTTGCACACCTTTGGATCAAACTCCAACAACTCAGGTATTCAAAAATCGATCTTGCATAGCATAGAAAGTAGTGTGGCTTTGAGAGGGTGGCCTTGGGGCCAGGTAACCTCCAATGCCAAAGTTCATAAATATTCTTGGAGTGTAGTAAATAAGTAAGAGGGTTTTAGGAATCAAAGAGAGTATCTTCATACCTAGGATCAATTATTTATACTATAGGTCTAAAGATTAGATCATCCTTGCTTTCATGATGTTCGGGTTCCCTGTACTGTTTCTTTTGTCATAGTCTTTAAATGCAGCATGGCTTTACGATGACGTCATTAATATGGCGTGACTCTACGACGGCGTCATTAATGTGGCATGTGTCAAGGTGGCGGAACCATTAATTTAGCATGGTTATCCAACTTTCTCTTCTTAGTATGCCTTCCAGCCTGGTCCATTCATGCTTTCTCTATTAGTAGATTAACGATTCTTCGTATATCACGCTTGTCGTGCGAGCAGACACTCGATGACCGAACACTACTCGAGGGATCCTTAGATTGACGAGTTTCATCCTTTGGAGCACCTTCCTTCCTGTAGGTTACGTACATGGGAGCCTCCTAATGGGCCAGGTTCATCGCTTTCTATCCTGGGCTGTGCTTGATAAGGCCTTTTGGGTCTTGTGGAGAAAATCCCTTTACAGGATACATCTGACGTGGAGCATTATTGGTCTTATTAGACATTAATTAATTATTAATATCACCTTCTAAATACAGAAAGTATCAAACAATTAAAATAATGAATAAAGCGAATCAAATGTTTATTTTTTAATTTTTTTAAAAAATAAAGAATAAAATAAATGAACTAGAAAATTAAAAAAATTAAATAAAAAATCATTCATTTCATCGGAATAAATATGTTCCATGTGATAAAAACCACCGCACCCCACTTGTAAGAACTTTCAGGAAGAGGCAAAGAAAATAATATATATTAGGTATCATTCCCAAGCGCACGAACTACGTCAACACCTGAAACTCTCTTCTCTATAAATCTTAAACTCCTGCAAGCGATAATATCATAATTCCCACAAACAATCGCCGACACAGTACTTCAAGGCCGCAAGCTTCTTCATGATGAATCTGTACGAGCTTGAGAAACACGAACTTTACAAATATAATCAGTGTAGGACAGAGCAGGGCCCGATGGATTCCGACTTGGCTGTCCTCGAATCCGTTCGAAAGTATCTTCTTGGCGATTTCGAACCCACTGGGAGTACTTTTTACTCGGCAATGGGTTTCGACAATGCTAACGTGGTTTTTAGCGACGTTTGTCTTCACGAGACTTGGGGTACTGGTACTGGTTCATTGCCGTTGAAGGCGGACAACGCCGACGTTTACGGTCCTCTGCCAGATGCCGTAAACTTCGGATGCGCTCCGAAGAATGGAGTTGCAGTGACGGCGAAAATTGTGGAGCATTCGGAAGTGGCGGTTGGGCGGGAGTGTCAAGTGCCGCGTTTTAGGGGAGTGAGGAGGAGACCGTGGGGAAAATATGCCGCGGAGATAAGGGACCCGAAGAAGAACGGCGCGAGGGTGTGGCTAGGGACATACGAGAGTCCTGAGGACGCGGCGTTGGCTTATGACCGGGCCGCCTTTAAGATGCGCGGCTCCAAAGCTAAGCTCAACTTTCCACACTTGATCGGTTCAGATAAATGGGAGCCGATCAGAGTGACCCCAAAACGCCGTTCGTCGCAACCTTCATCGACATCGTCGGATACAGTCTCTCCGAAGCCCAAGCGAAGCAAGAGAAGAGGTGGCTCGACGGCTCTAATATTAGAGGATTCAAGTGATCAACTTACAGAAAGTTCATGCAGGAGCTCGTCGGTCGTTGATGATGAACTTGAAGAATCAGTTACATGGTCATGGCCGTTGCCTTTAGATCACTTGAATAATGACATCGCAAATACGTTTTTGCATCTTCCTAATGATATCTATATGTAAGAAAAAAGAATCCATGCTTGTAACTCCATGTTACGATTAATTAAGCAGATTTCTGAGTACATCAAGTAATTCTCTTTAGATATTACACAAATTTCTTCTACAATGAAAGATGAATTAAGTTGCTCGTGAGAATTTGAAACAAAAGTTTAAATACATGTTTGTTTCTGGAAATTTATCCCAAACTTTGAAGTTCGATTATCACTTTTATGTTCGATCATCACTTTTAAGTTAATGCTGTTGGTCGAATTGGTGGTTTTCAAAATTAAGCTTAGTTTTATATTCCTTTTTCTAATTTGACACCTATAATATTCGAGTAATTATAATGAACTTAATAAGCAGCAATATATATAAAAAAGTGTTACAGACACAAAGAAATTATATAAAAATAAATTTACAAATTAATATACTTTTATGTGATTTCGTTATATCTATTTTATAATAAAAATAACTTTACAAGCTGATGTATCATATCAAACCATATCAATTTACAAGTTTATCTCTTTATTGCTAAAGTATTTTTTATATATATCAAAGGTCGATAACGTGGGATCCTAACAAGCTAACGTGCGTTCTGGCTATCTGTTATTATATTTAAACTCTTTCCGTTTTAAAATTGGAGTTGCATGGATTTATATTTTTCTAAAAAATAAATAAACGGATGAGATGTATTGATCATCTCAAGTACTAATCTTATCCATTTGTCCAATATAAAAACAAAAAAAAAAGTAGTTCATGATGTATTCAGCTATTTTAAGGAAAAGAAATTAACGAGCTAGCCAGCTAGCATGAGAATTTCTCGAGAGAAGAAGCTGAAATTTGGATGATTGTTCGAATATGTATACAGAACATATATTTGCAAAAGGGAAAAAGAAAAGAGTAATCTTATATAAAGTCGTGGAGTGCGCAAGCACATCACAAATATTTTGAAAAAGAGTAGAGTCCATTATTAAAAAAATTAATTTTTTTTTTTATATAGGTCTCATAGTTACTCATTTTTTCAAAAGGATTGGGCGACATTTGCGCACTCCACTCCTGTAAGATCATTTCTCAAATGAAAAGCTATATGTTCATGTACTTAGAACGACTTGTTTGTCAAGATGATCAAGTTTTGACCTGAACTGTTAATTTGTGTCTTAGAAAAAGGTATATGGAAATGAGAAATATTTTAACAACACAAAAATCACATAAAAGTAAATTAAAAAAATTGATGTGATTTGATGTAGTATGTCAGATAAAAAAAAAGTATATGGAAATGAGAAATATTTTAACAACGCAAAAATAACACAAAAATAAATTAAAAAAATTGATGTGATTTGATGTAGTATGTCAGATAATTATTAAATTATTTTTATTATAAAACAAATCTAACGTATCATATAAAGTTATGTCAATATTTGAATTTACTTTTATGACTATCTTTTTAGATATAGCACTCACTTTAAAGTTATATATCTTACGAGTAACGTGCATGCATTTCCACGTAGCAAAAAGAAAAAGAATAAAAAAAATTATTTCGTGCGCGTATGTCACTTTAGATTAATGTTTAAAGCTAGGGCTTACACAATGTATGTGTGGGTGCGCGCAATGTGCATCCTTCACCTACTTTGCGTGTATTGTAATTTGTGCATTGGAATTCGGAAAGAAGAAATAAGGAATATGGTAAGAGATCAGCACGAAATCCACATGCATGCTATGTGTGAATGCATGCGCTTCATTGAATGACAAAAAAAAAGAGGTCAAAAATCGGCCTAGTGATTCCGAATAAGAACGGCCATCTCTCGCCGCCCATGCATGCCTTTTAAAAAATAGCTCTGACTCCGCCAACATACTACAGTAATATTCAAACCTTACCCCCACACGCACATATATTCCCAAAGGCATGTTTGTAATCACAATTATCTTCATATATTCTCATATTATTTTATTATTATTTATAAACAATTCACTACTATTTATAAATTATTTCATTATTATTTATAAATAATCTGAGATTTATACTATCCACTAGTATTAGTATCCCAACAAAGCCTAATACTAATAACAAATCTCAAATGTACAATACTCACATAGATCTTTTATAAAAAAGTGAATCGACTATAAAAAGTTTGCTTTTTCATGCTTTTTCGGGATCTACTTTTTTAAAACAAATTTTTTTATGGTAAGATTCCCTTTTTTTTTTATTTTATAAAAAATACAGGTAAGACTTGTATATATAATTATCTTCCCAATAAAACAACAAGTATTAATTATATATAGTATGATCATGCCGTTTATAATTTTGATATTTATCGTTTTCTATTTATATATTCATGCTATTGCTTAGGTTAATTTGCTTATAATTATGTAAATAAGATCTACATTCTTCAAAACGAGAATATAAATTATATATGTACTTTGAATATTAATGTACGTGACTGATCTGATCTCATAATTATCCATATATATATGTATTTATTTAAATTAAAAATATATATTTATAATATATTTCTCAAAAGAAATTATGAAAGTATTAAAGGAATACAATTCATGAATTCAATGATAAGGGATGGACGACCCAATGATCTTTTGTTGTTAATTTATTGCTTCGTTTTCCCGCAGCGTTCTGCTGTTACGTACAAACAAATAGTCAACGATTCTCAATGGATAAGATACGTACATACAAAAAAGTTCCCTTGTTCCGAGACATCGTTTTTTAAACTAATAGTAAAAGTTCCCTACGACCAATCCTTCTTCTCCTTTTTGGATTGAAGAGAATAAACAAATAAACGAACCAACCAGATCAAGTCATGACGAAGAAAGGAGTACCCTATTTCAGACATGAAAAACACATGTTGACTATAATATATATTTTTAATGAAAAAGGAATCTTCATGAATTGCGAAGAGTTATCGGTTGCAAAAACGCAAAACCTCTAGAAGCTATATATATATATATTTGTCTATCATGCATATGCATTAGACGGCCTTGTTGAAGTCCAAACTTGCAAAAAAAACCTCCATAAACACGCACAGTGATCCGCTTGAGAAATCTTCATCGATCAATTCCCGCTGGCAATATTCAACATGTTTGGAGAAAGTATAATCTCGGAGTCCGACTTTGCTGTTTTAGAGTCGATATGGCAAAATCTTCATGTAGACAATGATATACATGATGATGAAAGTACTGCTACATCAGTTTCTGCAAAAGTTTACGAGAATAACGAGGCATCGTTGTATTGTCGGAGCTCAAGCTTTAGCAGTAGTAGTGGTCTCTTTCTGAAGGATAGCTGGGGTGACTTGCCGTTGAAAATGGATCATGGGACGGACGACAAGGTCGTTTACGGTTCTTTAAGCGATGCAATCGATGTTGGAGGCCGTCGTGCTCCTCCGTTGGTGCAGAATAATTACGGTATAATAATGGGAACAGATATGAGTAGTACTGTATCCATCAATATAAATCAAGAGCCTCGGGTTGCGCTTGCTTGTGAGGTGCACGTTCCGAGGATTGAGATGCAATATAGGGGAGTGAGGAGGAGGCCGTGGGGGACATATGCGGCAGAGATAAGGGATCCGGCAAAGAACGGCGCCAGAATGTGGCTAGGGACATACGAAAGTGCTGAGGATGCGGCTTTGGCTTATGATCGAGCCGCATTTAAAATGCGCGGCTCAAAAGCAAAGCTCAATTTTCCTCACCTTATTGGCTCACATGATTGGAAGCCGGTCAAAGTGACCACCAAACGAAGCTTGCGGAAGCCATCGACTCTGTCAAAAGCATGCGATGGCTCTCGGGAGCCTAAGCTGAAAAGGAACAAATTTATTGGGACTCCATTTTAGATAATTTTGGTTGGTGCGACTGTTTCTCATACTTTGTTAGTCGAGATCGACATAAGAGCCCATTATCCTTGCTAGTTAGGCATGCATGCAAGACATCTGAACGGATGGGTGGAGATTTAAAATCATTGTTACTTCTTTTTGTATATGTTTTTTTCCTTAATAAAGATCTCTTTAGAACTCGCAAATAGAATTTCGAGTAGCAACCTCGTTATTGTCATTTGATTGATCGATCAATAAAACTTTATTTATTTATTATTATTATGACAGGGAAACCACCCCACAACAGAATCCTTAAGGCTGCGTTTGGATGTTGAAATGAGTTGAGTTGAATTGAGTTTTTTTATGAATAATAATGAGTTGAGATGATTGAGTGAGTTTTATGGAACACATTTAAAATAAGTTTAAGTGTATTTAAATGTTAAAATGAGTTTAGATATATTTATATAAAATTATAAATATATGAGACCCACTGATATGACACGTGCAACCGGTAAATAAATAATAATAATAATAATTCACCCGCGTTCCATTCTTTTCATTTTTGTAAAGCAAGCGGATGAAAACACGAAAATCAAGGAGGAAGTGAAGAAACCGAGATATGAAAAATGAAAACAATAGAAAATGTGATTTGATTTTGTCAATGTGGGGCCCAAAATAAAAGTTGAACTGATGTTTGTACGTGATCTGATGTTTGTCAGAATGGCTAGTTGAACTACATTCAAACTTGTGTTTGGATGTTGGAAGCACTCGAAAAATAAACTCATCTGAGTTGAGTTTGTCATCCAAACGAAACCTAAGACTCGTTCCAGGGAATTTAAACTTTCGAGAACACTAGCACAGCAACCCATCGCCATAATATTCTACTTAAATCGCAATTTGATCATAAGAAAAATCGAACCTGTGACATGAAGCTTATGCCTTACCACTTGGGCTACCCATGGGTGGATTTGATAGATTTGGCCAGTGACGTGAGAATTTTTTATTTTAGATTAAAATTTAAAATATTATTTTTTAATATTATTATTATTTTAAAATTTTAAAAAAAAATTAAACTGAAATTTAAAAATATTATATTTTTTATTATATTTTATGTAAAAATTAAAAAAAATTATAATAATTAAATGAGATTAAAATTTTATTCTCCATCCCACTTGCCAAACCTATTCTAAAACTACGGCACATTTATGGTTTTGGTTGGTCAAAGTATATATGTTTATGAAATGCGGTCGACACACGTTGGGGCCACTTGTCGAAGAACATGGGAATCACATTCCTTTCCATTTATCCAAAAGAAAGCGATGAAAACTTCAAAGGCACGTACGGTACGTTGTCGCCCACATTGATGAAGGAAAATGATAGTTTGGACGACAACCCTTGATGCCGTCGTTAAATTTTATATCTTTTTTTTTTTTTTCAAATTTTGGAATTTTTTAAAATAAAGTATTAACTTCTCTAACTGATTTTTCCTCTAAAGAAAATTCAAAAATTAAAATAATAATAATAATAATAAGATTTAGGTTCGAAAAATAACAATTTAGATCCTGCAAGTTAGATGGACAGCAACCATAAAACTATGAAGCCAGACAAATCTGAATATATGGTAGCAGTATAGGCGGCTATTTCATCACAAGACAGATTTAATAACAAGATCAACAAGTACAAATGATCAAATTACATAAATATATATATATATATGAACCGCAACACCACATCTGCTCTCTTTCTTTTCCAACGCAGGAATACGAGCTAATTAATTTCAAAACCTGAGGTTAAAGATTTTGATAAGAAAAAATATATATAAGTTTAAAACGATGACTACAATTTCACCAAAGTATCATAAGCCCCCCACCAAAGCAGAATCGTCCGTTGCTAGAATTCCATGAACTGAAAAAAAATTGAGCAAGTAGCCTAAACGACAATCCCATGCGCCCCACCATCCATGCCTTTCCAGCTATCGGAGTCTCCTGCATATTTTAGATTTGATCAACCACTGTTTTTTTTTTTGGCAAAATTAATGATGCAAATCAATAAATATTATGCAACTTTTGCTAAAAAAAAAAAAAATCCAAACTGGACTTTTGGACACTGTAGTTTGTGTCATAATTTTAGTAGTCTATATTACAGAGAATTATGCATAGGATACATAAAAAGGTGACCAGTCAATTGGAGTTTGGTGGTAAATCAATCAATAATTGAAACAAGTGTGTAAACTTCAGATCAAAACTTTGACCTGGATTCATATATGCTGAATCACTGAAAAATGCAAAAGTGTATTAAATTACCGCTTAGGACGACTTCGGTCTTCCTCATAGTCCATCACTCCACCAGGTTCAGAGTAGATCTCCTCATGCCCTCGGAAGTCAATGTCGGCCTGCTTACAGTTTGTAACTTCTGCCACAATGTAAGTAAGACACATCGACCAACATGTCCCAAACATAAACACTAATCTAATACATTGTGGTTACAGGAGATCTAAAGGAGCATATCATCAAAGATATGGAGTTGTACAGAACCATAGGGTTGCAACTTTTATGAAGTAATGATAATATTTTTTTTATAAGTAACGTAATGATATATTTAAGGAAATTCATGCTTCAAGCTCCATTCATAAACCTTAAGAACATGGGACCAAGTGTTTTGACTTGTGACGCCCCCTCAAGCTTACAGAAAGAGGGTACAAAACTAAACAATAATAAAAGCAACGTGGACTAATTACAATTGGCATACCTCAGTTGGAACAATATTGCAATTATAACCCTATTCAATTTCAATGTCCACGGCTCTTCTTACTCCCCATCAACAGCTATTTATAATTTCTATGACAAGTTCTAGAACTACACCAAGGGCCAAGCTACAAAGCAATCGTTCCATTTTGTTAAAACTTTTAATTTAACTCTCTCAAGTATAAATAGCAAGTTCTATTGCTAATTAAATCGATTGGCTGTATTTTCCTTTTTTATTTTTTAAATTAATAAGGTACAACATCGTATTTATTTATTAGTAAGTATTCTGACATCATATCCCATGACCGGTCATCGATATTTGGTCTAGGTCAAATTGGTCCCCCCCGCCCCCTTTTCTCTCTCTATCAGTGACCCATTTTACTTGCTCAAAACTTAATAATAAATGCACATAAAGCTCCTACATATGAAAATGGGTTTACAAAATTGAATGAATAAATAAGAAGACAATTTCATTTCCATGGGATGTCCTACTTTAGCATTTAGATGTAGCGTTAAGTAATGAAGACAATTCAAAATGTAAAACTAGATTCAACTGACCTTGAGTGAAAGGGACTTCTTTACTTCTTCTACCCGATCTTCAACCTCCTTCCGGTGTTTTTTGTCGAACTCACTCATACTATCAGCCCATTTAATCTTCTCTTGAATAGACATAAGTAGATTATCTGATGTAGCCAACCTATCAATGTTCATAGATATATAGTAGATAAATCTGACAACTGTAATAACCATGATCTTGAATAGAAATTTAGTAAGTCATGAGGTGAGGCAAAGGCCAATATACCCCTAGATATTCACACACAACATTATTTGCTAAAAGGACCAAGTAAAACCCATATAGCATGGGATTACTACAGCTTACTAGTGAGTTGTATCATTTTCCATGTATTAAAAGTGACAACCAGGGTCTATAGATGAAGACAAAAGCAGGAACAACTCATGTTAAAGAGATTGTTCAAGAAAAGGAGATTCATTTTCGCAATCAGACAAACCACCAAATAAGAGCATAAAAGTGACTCAAATGCTATTTGAACCAGAGATGTACCAGTTTGACAGTGTATGTATCATGCTCCCAAGTTGACCAGGTCTTAGATCCCTTCCTGCTGCGAATTGAACCTGCAATACAAAAATAAATAAATAAACAAGTTCATAAAAACAACTTAAAGACAGCAGAGGATGATGAATTCAAACCTCAAAGCATCTGCGCAACTGATCCAGCTTCCCTCTGACTATGCCCTAATAGCAATAAACACCAACATAACAATCAGCACATTCTCATCATGCTTTTTCTCCATCTTACAGGTTATAGTAGCCCCACAATCAAAAGAGAAATAAATTAAGGCAGGGAGGTCCTCCAAGAACCCAAACTGAAAAGTGTGTTCAGGCAAGAAAAAAGAGAGAACTTCAATTAATCATCAATAGCATCTTTTAAATTACAAATAAATATGTATTTTAAATATAATAAAGGCATGAGCTGCTTAAAGTAAAAATTGAACGACCAAATATAATAGGATTTGCAGTTTGTGCAAAGAATTATATTATGCAAACAACATAATAGCTATATTCCAACATCATTAAAAACAAATAATATCCCCAGAAAAGGAAAAAAAAAAAAAAACAAACAAACAAAGAAACTGGCATCCCAACTAAATGACTGTTTGCTCAGCAGTTAAAAAGCACCACTGTAGTAGCCTCGTAGGTCATTAGGATGCAACAGCAATATGGAAATCAGAAGGAAGAATACCTACCGCATACATGCACTCGTTGATTAGGAAATCTTCCAGTTCACGTACATTTGTGACATCTAACTCCTGCATTAGTTGATCATAGGGTAGAACCTGGGAAAGGACTCAACAATTAGACTCATATAAAAAGACATGAGAGGAAGAAGATGACTAACATGCAACTATAAGGGAAAACTTATTCAATGACCTGTATGGGCCTTCCCCATAAAATAAGAAGGCAAAAAAAACACACGGAAAACTTGTATAATATAACAGGTAGTAGGTCAAAGGGAGAATGTACACAGAAGTTTTTAAAGTAGCGACTTTTACCACATGGTTTTCAGTAAAAGAAAGATGTGATATAATTAGTGACTGAAACCTACATGCCAAATCTGCCCTGGGTTCAGGGCAATGAAGCACTACAAACCTTTTATTTCTCTCATAGGTGATGATTATTACTTGCAAGTTAAAAGACAGAGAGAGAGAGAGAGAGAGAGTTCTTAATTAAAACTCGTGATTTAATTCAATTCCTGCATTTCAATAGAATCTACAATATCTTACTGCAACCAGAATTCATTTTGCTTGCAAATAGAACCTTTGATTGATAACCATCTATATAGACCAGGAATACTAGACAATCAACTTGTCTGCATTAGGCTGCAAGTTGACAGCTGTTTCAGAAAACTTTTAAGATTACTAAACTTGTTGAAAACAAAACAAGGGCACAGTAACCATTATCACTCAACCAGGAAGGAAAATAGCCTGTTCAAAAAGGGAAGAACTTAATAAAAGAAAATAATTCACAATATAAGGAAGAGTACCTTGTTTGTCTCAGCCAGTGTAAGTACAGTAAGTTGCTTCAATTTGAGGACTTGTTCAGAGACCAACTGCGGAAGACAGCCAGCATTACCTACAATAATAGACAAAATTCCATCAAATTATGCATTGCAGAAGCAAGACTCAAAGGTGAGGCTTAAGGGCAGTGAATTGTAAAAACATTCTAAATCAAGACAAATATTACCATGGTAATTATTCAACATCTGGATGAGCTTCCGTTAGTTTAGTGCCACACAATTCACTATGTTGTTTCCCTTTGTCAAGGTGAACAATTATAGATCCACTATTTATATTAAATTCTCAGAGGAATTCTAGCCAACATCTGGCTGGTACAAGGGGAAAAGGGTAGGACCAAAAATTAATGGATCAATAGGGGTTGCACACATCATCAAACATATCAGCGATTTGTTTCTTGAGAAGAAATATCATTGTCTCAGATTGTAAAGGCAGCTAATCATTAATTTTAATATCATTATGGGAGACTTGCAATACTACACATCCGTAATAAATTTTAGCACTTATTTCATAGGTTCAGATGTATGGATCTAAAAAAATACAGATTTGTCTCTGGATAGAGCACTTGAAACTTTTTTCTCCAGAAGCTACCAGAAAACCACCCGAGGGCCAACTGTTCCAGCTAAGGGGAAAGACCCACTGAAACTATTTGCAACACCATAAAGAATATTGGAAAGCTAGAAGAGTAAGGAAAATTGAAAACTTTATAACCGACTTCTCAAAACCAGGAGGTGAAGCCCTTAATTCACCTTTGCTTGATATAATCTGTCAAGTAAAAAAAGGTCAGCTGTTTATTCTCTTTTTCTTTCTTTTTAATGGCCCCCGCACATGTTACATTCCCTAAAGTCATAAATGTACCAATGATAGAATCTTTGAGGATCGCAAAAGGATGGTAGAGGAGCTCAAAACTTCTTCTTTCTTTTTCTTTTTTTTTTTTTTTTTTTTTTTATCAATACTCATTTATCTTGGACTGCCTCCATAGACTTTAATAGGCTAAATTTACATGATTTTCTTGTAACTTTATCTTCTTCTTCTAACTAAGAGTTTCTTTTGTATACTTCCCGTATACTTGAGTAGCGACTTTTGCGCTTACTAATAAAAGGTGAATTGTTACTCATAAACATAAGTCGTAAACCTACCAAAACTTTTGAGAATACCAAATATGCTGCATGTGACCTCACCCCCATGGATAACATTCAGCTGACGAATTCTACATGTACTTATAACTCCCATCCCTCTCACTAGAAGCACCAATAAACCTGCCTAATGTGGAAGCCTGTCCATCCACCCCATACTACTTGTCCATCTTTGTAAACTCAACTTTTTAAGAGAAAATCATTACTGCTGTCTCTTAAATAGAAATAAAATATAATTTATCCAGTTATCATTAGAAAGTTACCCACCTCGTAAGGAGATATCACTCTCGCCTTCCACCAAATACACTTCGGAGATGAAAATAAAAGACTAAAGTATTTGGCAATGAAAATAAAATAAAAGAAAAAGGATAGCAAGAGGATATCCGCTTACGTTTAAGGCAATAATATTTAGCACAGATTAGAAGGGAAAAAGCAAATAGCTCTACAACGAGTAGCCATGCCAGCACATCAGATTATAATGAATAATGAATGTCCTTATAAACCAAACCAACAATTAAGGAGTAACAAAAGGGAAAACATATACCAAAATGAAGCAAGACTTAGCATGCTTACGTTTGTAATCACTCCAAGTGCCATGTGCAAACAAACGAAGCACATCGAGGTATACAGAATTTGAAGTTCCTTCAAGCTGCAAAAGCTTATAGTTAAAACAAAGAAAAAGGGTGATTTGATTTTAATTAGTACTGAATAGTGAATAACCCAATGCTTCAAGGCACGCAACCTAATAATATCAAGAAAAGAGCCAACTCCAAAACTCCACTATCACCGAAAATAAAAAATTTAAAATTACATTAAATCAACAAAATACAGTCCCGTGCCATGTTTCAATCCACGAAGCATAACATCGGTATCGATGAAGAAAAACAAAAACAAAAACAGAATTTCCAAATTCATTTTACTAAATACGATTTCTAATCTTTTTCCCAACTTTTCAAGGGAAACCAAACAGAGCAGAGAGCAAAACCCAAACCTGGAGAACTGAGGGAATGGCGAGAATCTCGGAGAAGGCGAAGAGGGATGTATTCGAGGTGGCCTCGGCGATGAGGGGACAGAGGGCCGAACCCTGGAGAGCCGACGCTTGCTTCACGAAGTGATCGATGAGGTCTGCTTGCTTCTGCTCTATGTCCATTTTTTCTTTTTCTGCTTTGTCCCTTCCACGCAAGGAATCTACTTCTACAAAATTGAAATCAAACAGCGAACGATAATCGTGTGTCTGTAAAAGAGAGAGAAAAGAGAAAGGTTAGGGTTTGAATTTAGAGAAGAGGACTGCTAGGTGAATGAAGTTTTAGGTTCTGGGGGTCCGAGTGAATGCCATACATACTAACTGCTACTGCAGAGAGTTTCTGTTGACGTAAGTTCGGAAGTTTTGAGGGACGCCCGACCCCTACAAGGTTTGTCCTCCACCTCCAGCGCTCTTTTTCGTTGGCTTTAGGCCTTTGGATGTTCAGAGTAATTGAGATAATTATGATTAGTAGTGATTTGAGATGGTCAAGTGAATTTTGTGAAGTGTACTTAATATAAGTTTAGATGTATTTGAATATTAATGAGTTTAAATGTATTTATAGAAAATTAAAAAAAAATTACGAATTTCACGTGTAAAGAGATATTGAGTTAAAAAGGTTTGTGAGATTCTATATGTAAAGAGGTTTTAAATTGATATTAGTTTAATAATTTGAGATTTGAATATTTAGATGTTAAATTCAACTTAAAATTAGGGTGCTACCTGTATGGTGCGGGGCAAGGTGGACCCACCCCTCCTTGCACCTTGCGGAGGAGGGTTTCCAACCTCACCTTGCCCCCTCTCAATCTAATGACCTATTAGGTCTATAAATTATTTTTAGATCTAAAATTATTTTTAGATCTAAATTATAATATAAATAAAATTATAAATTAAAATTTATACATTCAAAAAGAAATATAAACTCATTAGTTGTATTTTAAATTATTTTGGCCTCTTAGGTCAACCTTTATATAGGAGATTAAGGCAATACAATAATCATACTCAATATTTGAAACCTCTATATTAATTTAGGATTTCGGATTAGAACCTTAAATTAGGATTTATAATTTAGGGTTCCAATCAGAAACTCATGTACAAAATCACAAATTCACGAATCACAACAGTTCACATTTACAAATCACATGCACAATTAAGATTCTTCACAGCACAGTTCACAAGTCTCATCCTTCATCTTCATTTAATCTCAACATTTATCCAATCTCCATAACTTAACAAAAAAAAACATAAAATACTAAAATTAAGAGGTTCGGATTTGAAGCTTAGCTTCAGCAACGATGATGCGACGGATATAGAGGGTGACGATGACAGAGATGAGCGAACACAGAACATAGTGGAGAGACGAGCGACAGAGAGAATTGAGAGAGACTCAGAGAATTTCGATTTTAAGAAGGGGAGGGGAGTCGCATGAGGGGGGGAAGATTAATTAACTCATACCAAACAACGATGTTTTATCATATGTTGTTTTATCTACATGGGTTTTTTTTTTAATATATATATATATAGCGGGGTTGGCCCCTTTTGTCCCTCGCCTCCGTTGGGGTCGCAGATGTGGGCAGGGCACCCACCCCTCGCATATGTGGCGCAAATCCCTCGCCCCGCCTGAGCGGGGGCATAGAGAACAGGCCAATGCTGTGGGGGGTGGGGCCCCGCTACCCACCTTTACGTTATACTTTAGAAGTCACTTGAGCTCCATGTCGAGGGAGGATTGAATGAACTCTCTGTTGACATTTCTTGAGTGATTCTTTCCAAACTGGTGTACCTCTATTAATGCTCAAGGATTATTTCCTTTATTTATTTCTTTCCTTTGTTGTTAGTTGTAGAGAATAGACAAGAATCTCTATAATTATTTAGGTAGTTACTGCTTTCTTAGATTAGTCTATCACGATCCTTAACTTCAGGATCTTACCATGTACAGTGGCTATTTATGCCACCATTGAGAAGAGCAATACAAGTTTTTTTTCAAAGAAACCTTATTTCTGACTTGTATCAGAGCGGTTTCGATCACCGCTAAACTCTCATATTCTTTTTTTTTCACCATGTCGAATGACAAAACTGAATCACCACCAATTATTCATTTTCAATCCGAAAACTCTGGTTTCACAACTAGCATCATTCTTAGTGAAGTTAACTACGATGTATGGTCCCAAATCATGGAGATGCAAATTGCAGGACGTGAGAAGCTTGAATATATTATGGGTAAAACACCACTTCCACAGGTTACTGATGCTTCCTATGCAAAGTGGTATGCTGAAAATCAAAAGGTCAAGGGGTGGTTGCTAACCTCTATGTCGCTAGATATTATGAAGCGTTATATTCGACTACGTACTGCACATGAAATCTGGAGTGCTCTTGCCAAAGCTTTCTACGATGGATCAGATGAATCACAACTTTTTACACTGAATCAGAGAGCTTTCTCTACCAAACAGACCGGTCGCCCTCTATCAATCTATTATGGTGATCTTGTGGAAATTTTTCAAGAACTGGATCATCTTGATAAGATTGTAATGAAAGATGCTGATGATGTTATTGCCTATAGAAAATCAGTTGAAAGACTACATGTACACATTTTCTTGAATGGATTGGATGCAGAATTTGAACAAGTCTGAGGTGAGATTCTTAGGAAGGACCCGATACTGGATCTTGAAGAAGCCTATGCTTACGTACGCCGTGACTCTGTTCGCAGAACCACACTAAATGGTGAAGTTGATCGTGTTGAGTCATCTGCAATGGTGGCATGTCGAGCTAAGCCTAAACTAGATCGATCAACTGGCCCTACCACTGATCAAAATTGTTCATCGAGATCTCAGAATCACAGTTATGAGATTGGAACAGCAAAATCAGAACGCATTTGTACTCACTGTGGTGGAACAGGGCATACTAAGTCCCAATGTTATGAACTGATTGGGTATCCAGAATGGTGGGATCCTGCCAAAGCACCCCGCAAACGGAACTCTAAACCAAATCATCATGCCTCAGTTGCAGTCGCAGAACCTTCCACCACCAAAACTCCTGAGGATGCCTCAACTTTAATTGCTACATCTGGTAAGGTTCTTCATACTTCCGCTCCTAGTAGTAGTAGTGAATGGATAATTTATTCTGGGGCTACTGATCACATGACCTTTGACAATCTTCATATTCAATCTATGAAACCATCTAAACAGCATATAGTATCCACAGCAAATGGTACTCCCTCTCCTATTATTGGAGAAGGTTCTATCGCACTCACTGAAAATTTGAGTCTCGATTCTATACTAGTTGTTCCAACCCTCAATCATAATTTATTGTCGGCTGCTCAAATAACTCTCACTCTACATTGTATTATGATTTTTTGGCCTAACCTCTGTGTTTTTAAGGACATCCGGACTTAGAAAACAATTGGTTATGGTACTAGAAGGGGAAAGCTCTACTACCTTGATTTAATGCCGGCAAGTTCTCATCAGTTAGCTCGAGCTTTCTCAGTGAATAAATCTGCAGATTCTGAAATTGGTTGTGGCATAGACGTTTGGGTCACGCATCCTTTGGATATTTAAAGAAATTGTTTCCAAAACTCTTTACTCAATTATCTGTTTCAGAATTTAAGTGTGATGTGTGTGAATTGGCTAAAAGCCATCGTGTTCCTTTTCCCATAAGTATGAATAAAAGTCCAGCACCTTTTATGCTTATTCACTCTGATGTCTAGGGTCCAGCAAATACCCCCTCTCTTAGTGATAAACGGTGGTTTGTTTCCTTTATTGATGATCACACCCGTATGACTTGGATTTGCTTAATGAAATAAAAAAGTGAAGTTAGTTCATTGTTCAAACAATTTCATAAAATGATAGCCACTCAGTATCAATCTAGAATACAAGTTCTCCGCAATGACAATGGTGGAGAATTTGTTAATCAAGATTTGAAACAATATCTGGATGATCACGGCATTACTCATCAAACTACTTGTCCTTACACCCCTCAGCAAAATGGGGTTGCAGAGCGAAAGAACCGCCACCTTCTTGAAGTTGTTCGTGCTTCCCTGTTTGAAACTCATATGCCAACTAGTTACTGGGGTGAAGCCATCACAGCTGCAGCTTATCTTATCAACCGAATACCCTTGAGTGTCTTACAATTTCAAACTCCTTTGGGTGTTTTTCATGAAGCCGCGAGCTCACCTACTGTGCCGAATCTGTCACCTAGAGTTTTTGGGTGTGTAGCCTTTGTTCATCTTCATAAACCATTAAGAAATAAATTGGAACCTCGTGCTCTTAAATGTGTTCTTGTTGGTTATGCTCAACATCAGAAAGGCTATCACTACTATCATCCTCCCTCTCGCAAACTGTATGTCACTCTTGATGTTGTATTTCACGAGACCAACATGTATTATTCAACTCCCAAGTCTTCAATTCAGGGGGACAACAGAATTGAATTGCAGACCCTTAATCATCACTTGGACACCTTGGATTTGGATGAAAGAATTGAGTGTCCAAGTGGTCAGCATTTGGATTATAGCAATGAACATCCAGATAACACATATGAGCATAATAATTCACAAGATGAAAGGATTCAAAACCAGATGGAAATGGTGCAACCAGTAACTCAGCCGACTACTTCCCCCTTCATAATGTACCAGTTGATCAATTGGTTCCTGAGTCCGAGTCCATCTCTGAACCTCAGGTAACTTTTGAAACCCACCTAAAGGTACTACCCCATCGAACCACAAGAGGAAAACCTAGAGTTAACTATGAACCCCTTCTTAATTCTAAGTCTCAATATCCCATGAGTAATTTTGTGTCTTACCATAGATTGTCAAAGGAAAGTGAAGCATTTGTGAATCAATTATCTACTATATCTATTCCTAGTAGTGTGCAGGAGGCCTTGAAAGATCCTAAGTGGAGAGAAGCTATGAACGAAGAAATAAGGTCCCTCCAAAAGAATTCAACATGGGAAGTGGTTGACTTACCTGAAGGAAAGACACCAATCGGATGCAAGTGGGTATTTACCATTAAATACAAAGCCGATGGTACCATTACAAGGTTCAAAGCAAGACTCGTCGCCAAGGGATATACTCAAACCTATGGGATCGATTACATGGAGACATTTGCACCCATGGCCAAGATCAATACTGTTCATATTCTACTATCTCTGGCAGTGAATCTTGACTGGCCCTTATACCAGTTTGATGTAAAAAATATTTTTTTGCACGAAGATCTCCAAGAAGAAGTATTTATGGAATTACCTCTTAGATGTATTATGCAAACCAAAGGAAGCAAACAAGTGTGTAAACTAAGGAAGTCCCTATACGGTTTGAAGTAGTCCCCGAGGGCATGGTTTGGAAGGTTCACCAACTTTAGAAAGTCTATTGGATACAAGCAAAGTAACTCAGATCATACTCTCTTCTTGAAATCTGACAAAGAAACAATCACAACTCTTATTGTATACGTTGATGATATGATAGTAACTGGGAATTATCCTGAAGAGAAGAAAGCATTGCAGAGTCATCTTGCCCGAGAGTTTGAAATGAAAGATCTTGGCTACTTAAAATACTTCCTTGGAATTGAAGTGTCAAGATCAAAGAAAGGAATTTTCTATCTCAACGAAAATATGCTTTGGATTTGTTGAAGGAAACAGGTATGACAGCATGTAGCCTAGTCAGTACTCCCATAGAGGAGAATCTGAAACTAAGTACACATCCAGATCAAGTTTATACTAACAAGAAACGTTATCAAAGATTAGTTGGGAGGTTAATGTATCTTGCTCATACCAGACCTGATTTAGCTTATGTGCTAAGTGTGGTTAGTCAGTTCGTACACTCTCCAAGTGAAGAACATATGAATGCTGTCACCCGTATCTTGCGCTACTTGAAATCATCTCTAGGAAAAGGAATTTTGTTTAAAAAGGGAGGCAACTTGAATATTGAAGGTTACACCGATGCCGATTGGGCTGGGTCAATAGAGGATCGACGATCTACATCTGGTTACTTTACATTTGTAGGTGGAAATTTAGTTACTTGGAGAAGTAAGAAACAAGAAGTGGTGGCTAGATCGTCGGTTGAAGCTGAGTACAGGGGAATGGCCAAGGCAGTATGTGAATTATTATGGATCAAGAATCTGATGCAAGAGCTACACATTGAGCAGACAAGTCCTATGAAATTATGCTGTTATACCAAGGCAACATGTGATATTGCCCACAACCCAGTCCAACATGATCGAACTAAACACGTTGAGGTTGATAGGCACTTTATCAAGGAAAAGCTGGAAGCAAGACTTATTGAAGTTCCTCATGTTCAGTCTCAAGATCAACTTGCTGATGTGCTGACCAAGGCAGTGTCCAACCAAGCTTTTAACAATTGTCTCGACAAGTTGGGCATGAGTGATATCTATGCATCAACTTGAGGGGGAGTGTTGACATTTCTTGAGTGATTCTTTCCAAACTGGTGTACCTCTATTAATGCTCAAGGATTATTTCCTTTCTTTATTTCTTTCCTTTGTTGTTAGTTGTAGAGAATAGACTAGAATCTCTGTAATTATTTAGGTAGTTACTGCTTTCCTAGATTAGTCTATCACGATCCTTAACTTCAGGATCTTACCATGTATAGTGGCTATTTATGCCACCATTGAGAAGAGCAATACAAGTTTTTTTTCAAAGAAACCTTATTTCTGACTCTCTCTATTTGGATTACTACTCGACCTCCATGTTGAGCAAACTTTTTGTCTGACTTTTGCTTGAGCCCTTGTCGAGTGAATTCTTTGTATGAGTTTCGCTCGAACTCTATGTCAAGCACCTTTCAAGCGAACTCTCTATATGAGTTCCGCTCCAATGACATGTCGAGGGTCTCTATATGAGTTCTGCTCAAGCAAGGTTGAGCTCACTTTGACCCATTTTCACTTTAACCCGCTTCAACACTTGTTGCAACACAATTTTACAAGCATTTTCACAAGAATATGCCAACACACTCATTTTTACATTAACATCTCTATTATATCCATATATATGATTTCTCATTTATTTCTATCTTTTTCTTTTTCTATTGCTCAATTAGTTTGATTTGTTGTTTTTTTTTATGATAAATAAATTGATAAATAGATATAGTTTGATGTGGTACGTCATATTGTAAAATTATTTTTATAATAAAATATATTTAACGGATCATATGAAGTTATGCCAGTTGATGAGATTTATTTTTGTATAACCTCTTTATATCTATAGGATTGTTATTTCAATATTGACCATTGATACATGCCCTATCACATCATTCCTCAGCCGTCGATTCATGGTACAAGGTAGAATCACTACAAAATGACCAAAGCGTGAGTCTCATATGCCATGCATGGCTATCGTGGGCTACTGCATCTCAACGTTTTTAGAGATTACACATGTCTCACCAACAGCTTTAGCTTCTTCATATTTATTAGATGTAACCCATCTCACCCCCTCCTCAACACCATCAAGTCATCTGAGTCCCACACTGCGACGAGTTCTGTCTACGGATGACTTAGGTCAATTTTTTTTTTCTCGGCAAAGTAGAATGCATTAAAACTGAAACTGATACATAGTTGTCTTATGGATACAAGCATAATTATAGAGGGGGATCTTTACCACTATGAAAATGTAAGATCTGGATCAGTCCAAGGATCCGCCCCAGATACAAGCACAGAAAATGTCATCTTCAAGTTTACTATTGTCAACAACCCCAAGCGAGAAAGCTCCACCATACGGAAAGAGGAAAAATAGCAGATTCACTCCTTACATGCGAAAGAACACAGCTTAGACGGGTAACCCCTCTCAGTCCCAAGTGATGAATTTATTTCCCTTAAATCCAACGACCACTGTGGCAGGGTCAATACTGCCACCGAGTGATCTATGAAGATTCTGTCTTGGAATTGTCGAGACATTGCTCGGCCTCGTGCAATCAGAAACCTAAGAGCAAATATCAGGCTTCACAGTCCTGACTCTATCTTTCTCTCTGAAACTTTATTGTCTTCTGTAAATGTTTCTCGTACTGTTAATAGTTTAGGATTTTTCCACTTTGTTCATATCCCCCCATCTGGGAAATGGGGCAATCTTCTGTACATTTGGCGTTCTGGTGTGGAAGTTGAAGCCATCTTTACTAATAGTAATATAATTTCCTGTTTAGTGTACTCTGATCCTCCTCACTGTCCTTAGCTTTTAAATTTGGTTTATTGTCATGCAAAGCACTCAGAAAAATAGAATTTTTGGGATACCTTGAACAAAATTTCAGACTCCTTTACAGGGCCAACGTTGGCTATTGGGGACTTTAATTTCATTATTAATCAAAATGAGAAATTTGATGGTAAACCCTTTGCCTGTTCTTCTACTTCGAATGGCCTCAAAAATTTTCTGGATAGAAGTAGCCTTATTGATCTCAAATCCTCCGGCCCAAAATACACTTGGTGTAATAATAGACATGGGACTCATAACATTAGGGAGAAACTGGATCGAGCTGTCATAAATTTAGATTGGAATTCACTGTTTCCAGATGCATCGGTTTTAAACCTAACCCGTGTTACATCTGATCACTCACCTATTGTCCTTAACACTTGTAGCCTTGGAAACAAGAAAAAATCCTTCAAATTTGAGGAATTTTGGCCTAGAGACTCATTTTGTTTTGACACCATTAAAATGGCCTGGAACGTCCACATTCTTGGATCCCCCAGTTTCATTTTGGTTAAAAAACTCAATTAAACAAAACATGCACTCAAATCATGGAACAAAATTTCAATTGGCCACATCCAGACTGAAATCAAAACTCTATCTGATTCCCTCAACCATATCCAATCAAAAGATCCTACATCAGACACAATCATCTTAGAAGAAGCTTTAAAAGAAAATATGAACGAACAACTTTGTCGTGAAGAATCTCTTTGGCATCAAAAATCTCGAGTGACTTGGCTCACATCTTCTGATCTTAATACCAAATTCTTTCATACATTCACTTCCATTAGAAGAAGAAAGAACACCATTACCACTCTCAAGAATCCAAATGGCGTGTGGACTATGAACCCCAACGAAATCTCTACTTTGTTTCATGATCATTTCACCAATATCTTCAGGTCCACCAATCCCGAGCCCCCTTTTGATCTTGAGGAACTCTTCCCTCAAAAAATCACGGCTCAAGAAAATGAGTATCTCTGCCAAATCCCTACTACAGAAGAGATCTTCAACATCATCAAACAAACCCCTCCCACAAAAGCCCCTGGTCCTGATGGCTTCACTGGGCTGTTTTTTAAGACATACTGGGAGATAATCAAAACGTATCTTATTGCAGTCATCCAATACTTTTTCCGTCAAGGCAAGCTCTTAAAAGAAATGAATCATACAAACATTGCCCTTATCCCCAAAATTGACTGCCCTAAGGAGGTCCACCATTTCCGTCCAATCAGCCTAGCAAATGTCACCTATAAATTCATTGCAAAAATCCTGGCCAATAGATTCAAAACGCTCTTGCCGAACATCATCTCTCCCAATCAAACTGCTTTTGTCTCGGAAAGACTCATCCAAGAGAATACCATCCTTGCTCAAGAAATATTCCACCATTTAAAAAAGAAAAAAGGAAAGCAATGGCTTATGGTTGCTAAGATTGATATGAAAAAAGCTTTTGATTACATAGAATGGTATTTCGTTCTTAACATCTTTAAAAGCCTAGGATTCAGTCAAACCTGGATAAACTGGATCAATGAATGCCTCTCAACTGTCTCTTACTCCATTCTCCTCAACAGCTCCCCTACTAGCATGATTCACCCTTCTCGTGATCTTCATCAAGGCGATCCCCTTTCCCATTTCCTCTTCATCCTTGCTAGTGAGGTGCTTTCATGACTTATTGACAGGGAGGAAAATTCTTATAATTTGGAGGGCATAAACATCACAAGAGGTGGACCAAAAATTTCCCACCTTCTTCTTGCAGATGATCTAATTTTATTTGGGAAAGCATCTCTGTCCACTGCCACTGCCTTCGCGTATTGTATGGACACTTATACTCAATGGTCTGGGCAGAAAATCAATCAAAACAAGTCCACAATCCACTTTAGCAACAACACTCCTTTAGCCACCAAAAGAGATATAAAAGACTTTCTCAGATATAAAACTTGCCCAGCAAAACTCAGATATCTTGGTTTACCTCTTTTCATTGGTCACTCCAACAAGGAAGTCTTCAAGGAGGCTTTAGAAAAAATTGAATCAAAACTTCAAGCATGGAAATATAAACTCCTAACCCAAGCTAGCATAACTGCTTTAATCAGAACAGTTGCAACTTCGATTCCCACTTATATCATGACCACTTGCAAAATGCCAAAGGGTGTCTCCTAAAAAATTGATAGCATTTTTCAAAAATTCTGGTGGAACAAGGACACAACTAGGGCAAATGGTTTCTTCACAAAATCTTGGGATTCTTTGTGCATACCAAAATCTTTAGGCGGTCTTGGACTAAAGCAATGCTCTTTGTTCAACAAAGCCTTAAACATGAAATTTGCTTGGTCCATCATAAATGACTCCAACAGCCTCTGGAAACACATCTTAACTGATAAATACCTCAAAAACTCCAACTTCCTTGAAGTCCAACCGAGACCCACTGACTCTTGGTTCTGGAAATTGTAACAGCCGCTAAAAATTCAATGATAGAATTTCTATTATCTTTAGGAACCGTAGTAAATCCTATATGGTTGGAATCCAACTAAGAACCCATAAACGTGTTAGAAACCAAAAATCCTATATGGTTTTATCCAAAACCTTATTGAATCAGTTTCTAGCATCGTGTTTAATCGCTTAATTAAATTATTTTCATATGCTATTAATCTTTTAAATTTGTGTTAGAACATCATTATCCAACTTAGTTAACTTTGGATATTTGATTGGGCCAATAGAAATCAGATTTGGGCTTGATAGCAACCCAAACCCTCTTAAAACCCATGAATTTAGGCCATTTCGGTTTAAGCCCATTAAGGCCCACGAAATTAGCCACCTTAGCAATGATTTTATCTATAATATTTCACCCTCCACCTACCTTATCAGATTTATTCAAGAGCACTTAAAATGTTCTTGAAGTGGATGACTAAGTGGACACCCCACTCTTTCAATTATAGACTCCACCTTGAAAACAAAATAATATCTTGTATATTTTAGTGGAAGAAAAGATCATTACTCAAGCTCCATTACAGACCTATCATCTTCTAAAACTTGTATAAATAGCCCTCTACCCCTTCCAACGAAAATCATCCCTCCTTTACACTTTGCTTTGTTAGAATACAAAAAAATACTCTCGGTCAGTTTTTATGAACTCTTTTGCACGCCTTATTTGAAGCTCTTGTAAGTATTTTCTCATAAACTTTCCTTCATTAAAGTTGTTTATTTTTTAGTCTAGTTTACGTGGATATCTTATTTGTTCCATTTGGAGATCATTTGGTCAGTCAAAAGTTGTTTAAAACCCAGAAAGGTCATTCTGGACGATAACCAGAGAGTATGTCATATTTTGGAGTTTTTAACAAAGTTAATGGATTGATCTTGATCCGAAATTATTATGGAGTATTGTTAACATAGGTATATGATTATTGGTTGAGGATTTGTTGCATGATTAAAAGTTTTGGTGAAAGATTTTCTTAGATTTAGAAACTTCGAATCTGGAAGAGGAAAAACAGTTTCTGTTTTGAGAAAGTTTAAATCTTTTATGGTCTAATCTTATTGCAATGACTTTGATATTTTTATTTGAGGATCCTAAGCTTCTTATGTACATGATATAATGTTGCTTTGAAGATATTTGATATTAGTTTCAAAGATATGAAATTTTTATGTAAGGAGATATTCGAATAGGCCAAGTGATGATGTTCTTGGCTAAATTAATGTTTTGGTTGATTTTTAACCATGTGATCTTGAGTTTAAAGCTTAGATCTATTTTAGGACACCTTTTTAAACCATGTGATGTTTTGGTTTGAAGATCACATCTTTATAAGCCATAGATCAAGAGGTTGATCAAAACAAGTTAGAAACAAAAATCAAGGGAAATGACCTATATAAGTTTCGGTTTTTATAGAATTTTAATAGTTGTGTTTAGTTTTAAATTTTTTTGAATTCATATTTAAGTTCAGAATAAAATCTACATGAGATATATAAATTTTGGTGATTTTTGGAGTTAGGATACAAAATCCTTAAGTTAGGGATATAATAGTCTTTTTCCACATGTAGAGGGTGAATTAATAATTTTACTCTTAAATTGATATTTTTCTATATTTCTAATTGTTAGTGATTAATTTATAACTTTTAAAAATCACTACTTTCAGTCTCTCGTGATCGTACTTGAGTTTTGCCTAGAAACGCGAAGACAGAGGTAAGTTAGCTTTTAACTTACTAGCAATTTGCTATGTATGGGTGATAAGTAAATGAACTACAGTATATGTATGTATGTTATTATATGTGCTATGCCAAGTCATTACATGTTTATATGTTACATATAATTTATTCTGTCATGAATTATTCATCTGCTACACAAGATATTCTGTCACGTATTGTTAAATATTGCAAGTAGTATGGATACATACAATCTAAGGAGATTCTGTCTAAGGAGATTGGAAATTCCTAAGTGTGTCCATCGTGACCCTCCAATCTTTCCTGGGAATCTAGAAGTTCTGTCTAGGAAATATTGATCTTTCCTGGGAACTTACTTAGTGAGTACTATTCATTTCTACGATAAAAATTCATCAAGATATTATCAGAAAAAAAAAATGAAATGTCATGTATGTCATGTAATGTATATTCACTGTTGCAAGCATGTTATGTTAAAAATGTAATGTTGTGTTACATCAAGGCTTTTGTCCTTTCATATTCAAGTCACATTCTGTCTCTAATACAGTTTATGTATTTCAAGAACAATCATGTTAAGTTATTCATGTCAATCACGATCCTAAGTACTAGGATGGAAAAATATCCTAGTAAAACTCATTTGTTCACGCTGGAGTGTCTAAATAGGTGTGAAATTCCCTGGGTTGACGAAGTATAGTCAACAGGTTGCGAATGAGACCTAACTAGCTGGTCACCGGAGCGCACCAGGCACTAACGCCGATGGAGCCACATTTTATTTTAATAAGTCATGGGGCCACAACAACTGTGGAGCATGAAGTATGGGGTCACAGCAATTGTGGCACATACACTACGTGAGACACAGCAATTGTGACACGTAGAATACATAGGGCCACAACAATTGTGGAGTATGTATTAACGCACTCACAGCTGGTGTAGATACCTGTGTTGTGATGCGGTAATCGGCAGGGACACATGGCTCTAGGGGACCCATGTAGCACCCACATGTTACGTTAATCAAGTTAAATGAAAAATAATTCAAACTCATGTTATGCTCAAGCTCATGTTCATGTTATGTTTCAAGTTTATGTCAAGTTAAGTCAAGTAAGATCAAATCCATGACAATGTTATGTTTCAAGTTCATGTCATGTTAAGTCAAGTCAGATCAAGTCTATGACAAGTAAGTCAAGTTCAGTTCATTCATGTTCATGTTATGTTTCAAGTTTAAGTTATGCCATATGCTATGATTACTTACGATTTTGATTATGTACTTATGCTTTTACTGTCATGCATGCATTATTAACCTGTGTGTATGTTTTATGTTAACTTGCTGAGATTTGTAATCAAATCTCACTATGGTAGTCCCAACTACCATTCCCCCCGAATGGTAGATTTTGTTACAGGATCTAAAGAAGAACTGGGAAACAGCCAACTGGACACGGTCGATTAAGCGACAGTGCGGCTTCAAGGTTAATATAGTAGTTAACTTAAAATTACTATATGTACTATGAAGTTACATCTTCAGTACTCATTTGATCACAATCATTTTGAACTAGTATTGTGATCTCTGATGTTTAGTATGCCTTTATGTATGAAGTATATTTTAAACATTTTGGGATATTTGAATTTGGTGCATAGTATTGCTAAAGAAAAAAAAATTATCCGCTGCGAATATTGCATAATGCTAGATGTATGTTAAGAACATTGCATCTTATATGTCATGAACGGAGATACGTAACCTTGTGTTGCATGTCTCGACACTTCAAATGTCCGTTCAATCCCAAGCGGAATTTGGGGGCGTCACAGAAATGCCTCATCAAGCAAAGAGATTTTCTAAAAACAAGTTTTAGTTACCAAAGTAACAATGGAACTTCTACAAAAGTTTGGAAAGACCTGTGGGTTCCAACTCTTCCTCCTCTCATTCCTCAACCAAATCCAACCATAAATTGGATTGAACCAAACTTGAGAGTTGCAGAACTCACTCTTGAATAACCTAGAAGATGGAATACTCTCCTCCTTCAAACCCTTTTTTCACCAGACTATGCAAAAGAAATTTCCAAAATCCCCATGTCCAACCACAATTTCTCCACAATCAATGACAAAATCAAATGGAAACATCATTACTCTGGCACCTTCTTGGTAAAATCTGCATATGCGGCCATGATTCCTCATACTACCAATCTTACCCCAATACTCACTGGAAGAAATTATGGAAACTTCAAATCCAAGATAGATTAAAGTTTCTCCTCTGGAATGTCTCTCAAAACATCCTCCCTACCAGAGCCCTCTTGAAAAGAATTGTCAACCTGGATGATGACCAAACTCTCTGCCCCCTGTGCCACACTAAAGAAGAAACCATCTCTCATCTTACTCTCAATTGTTGCTACACCATAATGCTTTGGAGGCATTTCAATTGGCCCATAGACATCACAAAGTTCACTCAATACCCAATTACGGAATGGATCAACACCATCTTGTCCTCCACTGCATCCTTGAATATACCTGATGACGAGTCCCAATCATTCCAAATTTTTGCAGCTTTGGCCATTGATAACATCTGGTATCTCCGCAACAAAGTTATTCATGAGTCTGTAAATCCTTCCCACACTTGGTTAATCGCAAAAGTCTCAAAATCACTCATAGACCACTACAATGCTTGGGAGGAAAAAAAATTGAACCTAGTGGTGGGAAGGCAATGCAAGCTAACAGGCTACTACACCATTCAATTTGACATAGCAATCAGACTTGAAGGCACAGTTATAGCAACCACCTGCTGCACAGACCAAGGCATCCTCCTCTTTGCAATTACAAGTCTGATTTCTAGCAAGAATCCGAACATTGGAGAGGCCACAGCTGCACTGATAGGGGCCAAAGAAGCACGACTTCATGAACTCAGGAAAATTCATATTGAAGGAGACTCAATACAGACAATCCATGCAATCCTTGGGGAAAAGCAACCAACAGATTGGGAAATGGAAGCAGTCACCAATGACATCAAATTTGTACTCACAGACTTTGAAGCTTGGTCATGTTGTCTATCTAACTATGTTATCATTTTTCCTAACTGAACATTTTGAAGACGAGGAAGTAAATCTCCTATTTAAATAACTCACAACAATGAACTGCAACACGCCAGGACATCACAGATTTTTTAAGGAATGGATCTCGTAGTTAGAATTTTTTTTTTGTGCGTTGCACTAAGTGTAACAATGTACTTGTTGGCCTCCGTAACAATGAGCTGCTTTGCGTATAAAAAAAGTGAAGACTGACTATTAATAAATTTCTCTCTACGTACTTCTTTATATTTATGTTTTTATTATCTACGACACTTATAAAAAAAAAAATAGTGATATTTAAAAGCGTTTTCACTCCACAAAATTTATATGATATAATTTAATTTATAATATTCAAATTTTAAAATTTATCTTTCAACTTGAAGAATGCCATGTGAATATGAATGATGTGTAATATAAAGATGTTCAAATAAAATTATTCTTATCATAAATAAGAGTTACAAAAAATTTTCAATCAACTATTGTAGTCACTTTTTTTAATGTTGAAAACGGTCTTTATCTAGCAGGGATGAAAGTATGATTTGACCCATCCAAATTGAACTGAATTGAGATAAGTTGAGTTTTTTTATAAATAGTAGTGAGTTGAGATGGTGGAGTGAGTTTTGTAGGACCCATCTAAGATTGAGTTTAAATGTATTTATGGAACAGCAGTGCTACAGGCAACCAACCCACGAAACCGTGGGGGAACCGTGGCTGATGTGGCCAATATATTAAAAAAAATATAACAAAACAGATAAAACGAAAAGGAGGGAAAGTTGAGATTTCAAATTTCCGAAGTTCGCTCTGGGTTTGGACTCATTGATAGAGGAACCAATACCTACGAGGGTATGAGATGTGCTCTTTTTGCCGGCCTTTGCAGCAACTCAATCCTGGTAGGTGCAACACTGACTCTGGATAAAGAACTATTGTTTCCAAACCTACTGTTGCTCCCTGCCATTGAAGCACCAGTCACAACGCCCTGGAACAATCCTGATGCAATCATGCCTCCCTTGTTTGTCTCTCGCTCTAGGACCATGCTACTGTGAGTAGCACAAAGACCACTCTTACCACTTGCAAATTTCTCACATTTCCCCTCTCCCCAAGTGCATCACTTGCCCCCGCCATGAGCCAAAACTTAGAATTACACGACAGTGTCTCAACCAAAACTTAGAATACCTGCTTTATTACACGTTGCACAGACAGTAAGAACAACAAAATTGTGGCAGTGATCAAAGTCCCCATTCCAGAATAAATAAATAAACAAAAGCAACTTTAGTTGCAAATGACTAAGAACACACGGCAAGCACATGTGAAACCTTTTACCAATTCCTAGTCCTATGCACGCGTTAACAATAGATGTTCCCTGATAATCAAACCCCTCGGTGATGTAGGCAGCTCATCTTGCTCTTCGGCATTTTCCTTTGTATCCATTTTTAAACACCTTCAAAGACCATCGATCCATTGCAATAGACAACCTAAAGACCAGCATAACACTAACATCAGTTCATCGAACTTGATTGATTCCACGAGATATCGACCTAATTAAGCAGACCCAAATGAGAAAAAACACCAAATCTCACATGGGTACGACATGGGTACGCTTAATTTCTTTGTGATCGTCAACTCAATGACTACCCAAATCCAGAAAATATCTGGAAACGCTCAAGATATCTAGAAAGTTGTCACTTTGACACGGGACATATGTGGACTCAAACTAGTTGATGCAGGTAGTCGAAAGCTGGTTAGCACAAAAATAAAAACAGAGGAAGTTTCAATACAAACACAATAATATATACATTAATAGAGAAAACAGACTTGTGAAACTAAGTTCTCTGTTGTAGTCGATCGCTGCTTGAAGGGGGGAAAATAAGGTTTGTGGGTTGAAGAAGAAACATACTTGTGAAACTTGAGGAGACGAAATCAGATCTTGAGGAGGAAGGAAGAAGAGGGAAACTCATAGAAGAGACGAAACTCAGAGGATCTTGCGAAGATGGAGATGAAGAAGGGTAGGTGGAGAAGATCAGAGGAGAAGCTAGCGAAGTGGAGGGGAGAGGGGGAAAGGGGAGAAGGGAAAATGCTTCATGCGAGATAACGGGTGAAGTGTCTTCGTGGAATGCGTATCTCAAATGAAACGTACCGTTTCATTAAGCCACATGGGACATGGTTACACAAAGGTTACCCCAGTCGGTTATATTCAGCATTTTTCTTTATGGAAAGTTGAAAAAAGTTGTAAGTCCCGCGTAGGACTGAACAAAAAGTCCGTAAATCCGACCAATATGCGGTTAAAACCGGAAACGGGTATTACTCGTTGCTCGATTTTAACCTATTTTAATTTCGATTTTCAGCTCCTCTTTTACATTCTGTTTCAGAAAGTTAGAGTTTCCAACTGTCGACGACGGTAACAGTGGAGGATTCAATAGAGTTTCTAGCGGCCTTATCGATGGTATCGTCGGTAATGACAGTGTCTTCTTTGGAAAAGTCAAGGAGGTCCTCCACAATGAAATGGTCTCCACTGGCGCCAGCAATTTTATTTTTGTTGAGTGACACTTTTCGGGTACATATTGTGGACAAAATCTCGCGCTTTGGAAAAACTCAAGTGCCTCCTTAGGATCTTCATTTTACATTATGGGCGAAACAAGGGTTACGGTTGAGAAAACTAGTGAGCGATGAGTGAGTGAAGTACTGAAACTCTCTCTTTGTCTCTTTGTCTCTCTCTCAGCACAGTCTCTTTCTGGAATTAGTTCTGTTCCTCCCTGTTTCTACAAACATTTTGGAAAGGAAAGTTTCAAGAACGAAACGGAGCACTCTATATATTCAAGCTAGCGATTGAGAATGAAGAAATCACAATCTGAAAAATCAAGCCCAAGAATAGGAGAATCATGGTACAATAACCATCTTCCCTGTTTCTTTCATTTTGTTTTAGAGTTTTTCTTATTTTATTTTACTTGGTTTGGGTTAGTGAGAGAAATCTCCCAAGAAAAAAAGAAAAGAAAAGAGAATTCGGGTAATCGGTTAATGGGTAATTGGTACGAAATAGGTTTGGGTCGGGATGGAAATTGGTGTTTTCGGCTCGTGTCAGGTCGGTGAACAGCCTTAGTCCCACGTGTAAAGAAGTGTTGAATTAAAAAAATGTTGTGGATCTCACATGTAAAGAGATTTTGAATTGAGACGAATTTAGTGATTTGAGAGTTGAGTGTTTGAATATTAGATTTAACTTAAAATTAAACTGAACTGAATTGATCTTAGTTCAATCTAAATTCCAAATGGTGCCTAATTTTTATAAGTAATTTTTTTTTTATAAGATTTATAAGTATTTTTTTAAATTGATGGAATCACACAATAAAATGAATACTTTTCATAATTGGAGGACTTTTCCATAAATCAGAATAAACTGATTCGTTCTCCTACTGTTGATTCGTTGAAAAAGGATAGGAAAAATAAAAGAACCCGGTCGGACCGAGTAGAGTCACAGACACAATTTCACAGAACCCGAAACCTATTTCGTCTGAGGAGGAGGAGAAAACATGGCGAAGGCAGGGCCTGATGCGCACAGCAACACAGCAGCAGTTCAAGCCACAAACGACGACGCTTCGGCCAGTAAACTGTGCGCACGCACTTTCGCACGCATCTGTTTCTTCTTTTCTTCCCATATTTCTCATTTACATTCTCGATTTTAAGCCTAATTTTACTCTGAATTCTTTCACATTTGCGTTTTAGTTTTCATCTATATCTAAGAATATTCACTCCATAGTTATGGTTCTCATGAAACTTTTCATATTTTTCTTTACTTTCTGATTGGTTTCCGAGAAAACGGGGGGAAATGTCCAACATGTTTCCTTTTCAAGTATAACTGGGTACTATTCTGATTTCTAGCTTGCTTGGGCGTGAAACTTACTAGCTATTGGTAACAATGACTCGAGACTCAAGTACTGTTTTATTATACATTAATACACTCATCTGGTTTAGAATTTTTTTTTTCTTTTTTAGGATAGTTCTACGGTAAACTTTCTAAATTCATCTTGTCTTTTTAGGATGTGGTACGGAATCTAGACCATTTAGTTAAATATAATGGTTATGATTTTCGGAACTGGTTACTCTGAAAAATCTAAAGAATCTCGATTCGGTACATACATGGATGTGTGTGTCTCTGTGTGGAATCTCATGATTTTAGATGTTTTAATAGATCATACTTGTTTACGAATGTAGCGCTGGAGAATAATACTAACCGTTACCTGTATGATAAAAGGTCATGTGTCAAGAAGGGGTACATGAAAGATGACTACATCCAGTTATTTGTAAGAAGGCCTGTCAGGAGATCTCCCATTATTAATCGCGGTATGACTTAGTAGCCGAAAAAGTATCGAGTATATAATTTTTGGCATGCTAATTATTCTTTTGCTTTATTATCAATTCAGCAAATCTCATTGCTTTTGGTTTTGCATATGCCAAGGTTACTTTGCCCGTTGGGCTGCTTTCCGAAAGCTTCTCTATCAGTTTCTTGATTGTCAAGGAGATACGGATGGAAAAGGTCCCACAAAGAAACAGATATTATCACTTGGAGCTGGCTTTGACACGACATTTTTTCAGTTGCAGGTGCCTGCTAATATATATTTGAAACTTTTTACCATTTTTTCCTTCTATATGCCTGTGCTTGTTACAATTGATTTGCACAATTATTTTGTAAGTTTTTATTTAGTTTATTAATTTTGTGTTTAATTAAGGTTTGTGTCTAAGGTGTGATTGATTTTTTCTTTCCTTGTGTGTGGCAGGATGAGGGGAAAGCACCGTATCTATACGTGGAACTGGATTTTAAAGAGGTGCGAATTTGATGATCCATAATTACTCCATGGGTTTGGTGGCACTTGCTTAATTTATGGTTGAGTTTTTAAGAGAACAAAGAATGCGGAAGAACTTCATGTTAACCTATCTATTACAAACAGATAAACTCTTCTTTCACTTCACTAGACTGGATGTTATTTGTTCAAAAGTAATGAACTGTTGCATACAACTTGATGTATTTAACTATGGTTATTTATGTCACGCAAGATTCAAGAAAGTTGCATAGTCGTCTTTGGATAAGTATTTATATGGTCGTTGTTTGTCAGGTAACCAGCAAAAAGGCGACACTTATTGAAAATTACAGTCAGTTGAGGGACAAAGTTGGTGGAGCAGTATCAATCTCACGAGGTAAAACCCCATGGTTATTAGTGCTGTGGATTCTTAGATTGCGTTCTCACTTAATTTTGAGTCATTTTTAAATCTCCTAATTGCACTTTTCCTTTCCTTTTATGTATAACTGTGGTAAAGATGCATTTTTTGGCTTGGATCTCATGCCTAAAAAAGCACAGAAGAATTTGTTCACTCATTTTGCACTTCTCATGTATTAGCTGACATAAATTGCATATGCTGTTGGAGTTTCCAGTTGGTTTGTTATATGTATTGATACTAAGTGTGGGAAGCTGCAGTGACTTCTCATTTGAGTATAGGCTTGTTGGAAATGAATTCTAGACTCTCTTTTAAGATTTTGTTCTGTGGTTGCACATGTAAATGCATCCGTATCTTAAGATCTTCAGATTTTGTTGGCCATATACAATTAAATACTTAAAAGTGTTCTGCTTAAACCAATTATTCACTATCTTACTTCTCAGAGAAAGGAGAAGTGCTTAGTGATCACTACAAGCTACTTCCCATTGATTTGCGTGACGCACAAAAATTAGATGATATCATAGCTCTGGCTGATATGGATCCCAGGTATGCAGATGGAAACAATTTTCTTTCTTTGTTCTTAGATATTTCTAATGCTTGATGCACGTTGGAGTTTTTGAGTAGTTAATGCCTTTTTAAGGCTTATGAATTTACCTATAGTCTAAAGTAATAACTGCAACTTGCTCTAGCTATTTTCTTTTTTCTTCTTGTGTTTTGTTCATTTAATCATTGAAGTTCCATCATTCTTTAACTGTAGTGAGAACTATCATGCTAGGGGTTTATTCGGTTTCTGTTTACAGATAAATTATGATATTATATGCTCTGTTTTGTAATTTGAGGGGTTCTCCCCCCTTCACGGCTTGACGAATCTGGTTATTTTGCATTCATGCTGAGGGATGATTAAGTTGCTTCATTCTAATGTTGTTATCAGTCTGCCAACATTTATAATTGCAGAATGCGTTTTAATATACTTGGATCCAGATTCATCCCAGGGTATAGTTGGCTGGGCTGCAAAAACATTTTCTACCGCAATTTTTTTCTTATACGAGCAGGTTTGCACCTCACAAACCTTGGAACCATTTGTTTTTCTGTCTGTTGATTGCTGTTCTTTCTTTACACTCCTGGGTCTTTCAGCTGCTATCTGGGATTGTATTATCATATGGTTGCTTAAAGTAGTATGAAAAATATTTCCTTACGTACAGTTTCTCTAACTCTCTCTCTCTCTCTCTCTTTTCCTTATAGATCCATCCAGATGATGCCTTTGGGCAGCAAATGATCAGAAATTTGGAGGTATGGAAATAAGTTTTGTTTTTCTTCTACCTCTGGAAGTGGATTCATTTGAGCCCTAATGACTTTTGATCCCTTTGGCGACGGGAAAGATATAGGGAACCCAGAATAGATGCCCAGAATAGAATGAGAAAAAAAAGGAGTTGAGAAGTACACAAGTGAGCATGCCCTAGGATTGATTATCATGGGCAAACTTACAATTTCATTCACCAACCTTTACACTGAGCAAGTCAGAATCCTGAAATACCAGAGAAGCACTATGATAGGTTATAAGTTTCATTCATTTTGGACACATTATAAGTAAGGAGAGTGTAGGGATATTCTTGAGAGAGTAATAACCGATTCGTGGAACTTTCTTTGGCTGTGTGTATGCGATCAAGATTTGCTGCTTACAATTGTGTTGATAAACTGCAAATATTCTCTCCAATGCCACCGTTGACAAGGAAATATATATTCCGGAGCAGGATAGATAGGATGGTAATACTTGCCAACAAAATTATGATGTTGGAGGCAAAAAGTTCAGATGCTTGTTTAAACATTTTGGATCATCAATTACTCCACATTGTAACATTCTCTTCCTTTCTTAACTTATTTTTCTTCATTTGTTCCTTCTAGTGGACTTTAGTGAGTGGTTCATGCCATTGTATCAGACGCAAAAGCTTACACAATTATGAATTAATATTCATGTTGCAACTGTTATATCTACAATGGCATATAGAGATTCTTTTTGAGGAATTCTAGATAGAGGTATAAGAGACATTGGGAAGACAATGTGTAGGGATTTTTTTTGTTGGAGTTAGTGCGTTGTGCAGAGAGAAGGAATTTTGAAAGATGAGCTTGACTTGTGAACTTGTATTCACCCTGAGATGTTATAATTTTCACTACATCTGAAATAAATAGACTCATGAATTTGGGGGGGGGGGGGGGGGAGGGTTGATAAATCTTCCCCAAAGAAGATGAGAGTTAAGGGCAAGGATTCCTTAATTTGAAGACTGTGTTTGTATTGATGAGTTTACACTTCATCGCTTGTGTATCTATTTCCAAGCTATTCCCTAAATCTATCAGATAAAATTACGATGCCAGCCAGTGTCATGAAAATTTTATTCATAACAAAAATTTTCATCTGTATCAGATCCTTTGTTGCTTCTTTATTTCAGAGTAGAGGCTGTGCACTCCTTGGAATTAATGCTACACCGACTCTACTTGCTAAGGAAAAACTTTTTCTTGATCAAGGATGGCAGGTATATCATGTATTTGCTGCGGTTGACAATAACAATGTCTTCTTTTAATATAATTGTTTTGCATTGATTACTTAAAAACAATATTGATGCATTATGGATGAATACACTAAACGTTCAATAAGTGAGCAACCCTTTTAAATGACAATAGAGAAGTCATCTAGCCAGCAAGATTGTCAGTGTAAGTGGTTGGATGAGGGTTAAGATTCTTTCAAATCTGATCCAATCCAGATGCAGTTATCAATACTGAAGATGGTTATCTGTTCTAATCTTAAATTTTATTTTGCACAAATCTTTTAATAGTAGCCCTCTATATGCCTCTTTGTTTACCATTGATTTTCCCCCAAATGCTTTCAGTTCTTTTAGTTTTAGATGTTACCAAAATTTTGGGTTTACTCAAGTTCATTCAAAATTGGACTTTCTTTCAGATTTTTTTTTTAACGTTATCTGTTGAGGATTAATATCTTGCATTTTTTTCCTTATGTCAGTGAAATGATCCTCTGTCCCTCTCTCTTCTCTCTTGGTTTTTTATGATTACAAATATTTCTTTCCTCTGTTGTATTAATGCTAATAGTTTGTATGTGGATATCAGAGGGGAGTTGCTTGGGACATGCTGAGAATTTATAGTGATTTTATTGAAGCTCAAGAAAGACGAAGGTATTTGCTCCATAAATCTTGTGAGATTATGAAGTTGTTCATTCCTGATGCAGGGTTGGGGCCGGATGTGCGGAGTGACCCATTATAGATAGGTTGATGGATAGTTGGCATATATTATTTACATATTCTTATAATATCTCAGCTAGAATTCTGTTTTCTTGATAAAACTTCCTGAGAAGATTTGTCTGCACTTATAGAAAAAAAGAGATTTGTCTGCCACTCTCTTAGAAGTGTAGCTTGGATGTGTTAGCTAGAATCTGTAAGCCATGCTTCTATTGTCTAATTACAGACTTCATATGTTAATGTACGTAAATAAAATTTGTTCATATTTGCTCAATTTGCAATTCTTGAGACGTCAATTTGTGAGTAAATAATCGCTGTAAAACACACCCACCTTTGCAATTTTGTAAGCAAGAGTTGTGTGTAGTCGTAAACTTTTCATTGAATCAAAGTTGTTATTCTTGAGCGAAGGGATAAATATTTCTAATGTGAGTATCCTTGAATGTAGAATCTTAAAACTTTTGATTCAGTTAATTAAGGCCTGTGCTTCTATGTGCCATATCTACTCTGGTGAATGAGTCCTATAGTGGAAAGAAGAATCTCTGCTGCCAGCCTTTAGGAACTTTTTTTCCTGCTTTTAGCTGTTCTCTAATCTCTTTGATTTGATAATTATTAGAGTCGTACCTGTATCCTATATTTTTGGGATGATTGAATCACTTCTTTACGAGGTCCTTAAATTTTTTGTGCCTTGTATAAAAAAATGCTCTTATGTTTTTAGTTTCTTGTAGGATATAAAGGGCATTTCTTTCCCTCTTTTTGCCTAACGTTCCTTCTATTCTTTTTTCTACACTTCAATTGAGAATCTCCTTTCTTTCTGAAATATTCCTGGAAGATGCTCATCTTTGATGTCTATTGATTAGGATTGAACGGCTGGAATTGTTCGATGAATTTGAAGAGTGGCACATGATGCAGGCAAGTCAACCCGATCTTTATTGTTAAAGAGAAAGGCAGCCAAGATTCTTTGTGTAGCAACTGAATGAAGTGGGTGGGCTTGGAACAGATAGAATTGGCCCAGAGAGAGAGAGAGAGAGAGAGAGAGAGAGAGTTAGTTGTGAGACCAGTGTGCTCAAAGTCTGTAGGACTGGTGGTAACCAACAGTCCAGTTGTTTTGGGTTACAGCCGAGTTAGTTGAGTGACCCATGGTACCTACCTGGTTGCCATTGTCAGTATTATTATTTTCTGCTATTGTTTTGATATTTATTCCAAATTGCTGATTTTCAGGAGCACTACTGTGTGGCTTATGCAATCAATGATGCCATGGTATGTCTTAACATTTCCTCAGTCTGGCTTTACATCTGGGTAAAGGATATGTTGCATTTGCACGGTTTTGGAGTTGCTCGGCATTAAGAAAAGAATTTTTTTTTTTTGGGTGTCAAATTACATCTCTTTCATTATCATCCATGAGATAAATTTAATAATCTATGAGTAGGAGCTGGCACTGCATGTTAATGCCTTACCCGTTTGATGGTGTACAAAAGCTTGATTTGACGAGTTTTTTGGACCATCCTACGGCATATATTATCACAAAAGTTCAATCAAGGATCAAAATCTGAATTCAGCGAACTGTGTTTATTTTCATTTCAATTTATCTACCAAGTAACTAGAGGAGGATGGGTCCCAATTCTTTTGTGATAATGATGTAGCTAGATACATTAATCATTTGATGGGTTTTGATTCTTTTGCCAGGATTTCATAGCAAGATATGTCATCACTTCCTTTTTCTGTCTTTATCTATTCTTTTCGGAGGGGATGCATGCGGTTTGGGTGCTGGCTCTGCGGGAGAGTTTATATTGGTCAGATACACAAGATTGCCTGACACTTTCCTGTTTCCCTTTCATGTTTCAGGGTCTCTTTGGGGATTTTGGTTTTCCGAAAGACCAGCAACACGTGCTTAACCTCTCATCATCTCCGCCATGAGAGCATGGAGATTCACTATTAAATACCATATTTCTATTGCCAAGTTTGGTTAAACTATTAGGATCGGCGAAGCAAGTGATGCAGGCACGTGCCAGGTCCACGAACTTGGGGTTTGTCAGGTAAAAACAATGGTCTGGTCTTGCTAGACTCCAGAAGGATCGTGTTTTATTTGCTCTACTTGGAATACAGATCCAATTATCTGTCCTTCATTTTGTTTTATTATAAATATATATATATATATATATATATATATATTTTGCTTGCTATTTAGCAAAGAAACGTGGCGGGCTCCACTCAGCTCCAATGATGACTCTTATTATTGGGTTGTGGGGTCTTTGCATGGTTGTTTCTATATTAATGTAATAATGCGATTTCTCTAATTTTCTCGCATCTCCTTTCTTGCCCTTTTTGTTTGTTTGTATTCTGCTGGGATGACCTCAAACGCCTATGAGAATGGCGGATTGTGGAAGACGAAAATGTGGCATCGGGAGGACAAAACGGGTAAGATCCCGAGTAAAGCATGCCCTCATTCCACGAAAGATGTGTTTGCCTTGGTGTAGGAAGTACATAGACTAGAGTAAGAAAAATTAAGACTGTTCACATTGGGGTAAGAACTAAGAAGTACATATAAAGGATGAGGCAACAAGGGAATTTTTACATCATTTAGCAATTTGTTTCTTCAGAATAGGGAATTTAAAATGTCAAGATCATGAAGAAAAAGGCATGGATTGGGTGCGCTTCTTGTATTTTTTAGAGAAAAATACTCTTTGCACATTTTACGTAGCAGACAATTTATACATGACATCTCAAACAATCAAAATGATCACATTGAATCTTTCAAGTTCCAACTATCAAAACTAATTGATCCATTGCACTTCCTGGTTACTAAAAATTTAAAAATGTCATCCCTTTAATTCAAGCCCTTAAAAATGATGAAAAATAGTGACATTGACATAATCTAATTAGTAAGATGTTATCTAATTAGTAATTTGACAATGCAATAGATGGGAGTATTCTGTTCCTTATTATTTTGGACATCGATCATAGATGTTGGGAGCGAGTGAGTCAAGGCGTTTGGTAATTTTCGGACCACCTGAAACAAACAGCATTTTACGAAATGCAACGCCAATGGTAAGTTCAGTTTAGAGAATGGATTTAATTGGTCGAGTGATTGTCGTTTAGGACTTTTTTTGAAACTGCTTTTGTCAGTTAAAGCTAATGGTAATAAAATTCATTATTCTTGAGCCATTATCTTTGACATGGAGCCACCTCCAAAGAATCCCGAGGTATGTGCGAGAGAATGAGTAATTTGGAGCCACGACAAGGAACACTTTGTCATGGAATGTTTTTCATGATCTAATATGAAATAGTGGACTAACCTAGTGTAGTAGCAGTACTGGTACCTATACCACAATAATAATAATAATAATTATTATTATTATATTATTACTTTTAGAAGATAACAGTTCCATTTAATCGTTTTTTTCTTTGGATTTCCATCTTGCTGTACATGCCCATACCTCTATTTCTCTCTCAACCTTTTGGTGTCTGTCTGTTTGGCTTGGACTTTTGATGCTTATAAAACCCAAATTTAAGGAAAATAATTTATTGTTGCGACTTTTAGTGAACCGAAGCTTTTGTTTACCGATCAGACAGCAGATTTTAGATTCTGCCAATTATAATATATATGTGTGTGTGTTCCCTCAAAGTAGAGGAAAATCTTGTTATGGTTTTTGTACTTGTGCTCTCTCATGTAGTTTTTTCACATTGTTTCTATAATGTTGAAGTTATTTTGAGGTACGACTTCCCGTACTAGAATGAATAAGGCAGGCACCTGTTCTTTCTTGGTCTTGTATTTTGAGGGAAAAATAATAAATATACAATACTTTTTACAATACATTTTACAATTACATTTTAAAATAAGGATATTATTGTAAAATAACTTATAAAAGTAACATCATTTTATCTCACTTTAGTGATATGAAAAGTATTGTGAAGAGTGTTGCATGGGTATCATTACTCTTATCACCCAGCATACTATATACAATTGATCCGCTCCATCTATAGGTGTTTGTTTTTCAGTAAAGCTTTTATCTAAATAAGAAGAGAAGAAGAAAGTCTTTTCTTTTCTTTGTTTTGAAAAAAAAGGTGATTACGTGGTGGAACCGTGGATGGATAGTTGGGTCCAGGGAATGTGACAATGTGGAATGGAAAGATTGGGCCAAAAACATTAAAAAGAAAACCCTTTCACCGTTTTCAATCTTCTGCCTTTCACCTCTCCCTCGAGTCTCCCTCTTTTTATTGCTTCTTTTTTTTTTTTCTTTTTTTTTTCCCTCCAAGAGGACCCACTTATTGCGGAATATCTACTGGTATCTGACTCAGTATACTTTCAATCTATGCTTTTTAACTTTCATTCTTGCAAATGCAGCAGCCCTTTTGCAGAACACAACACAACAAAGAAAACAGGGGGATCTACAGCCAGTGGAGGCTTTTTATAAACGATCAACTACAACCAAGCAGACATGCCATGCCAATAATTCCATCTACCATATCATAAACACCCAACAGCATAATTCCATCCTTTTAATACATTAATAAATAAAAAAACGAAACAGAAAAACGAAAACCATTTTCACGGCAAAAAGAAACAAAAAAATCCAGCAATGCAATTGCTGGACTTGACTCAAAATCAAAGCAACAAGGCCCCACACAATTCGGTACAAATAATCCCAAATCTCCCAACCTCTCATACAGGCAAAGTCAGTACCTAAAACAGACGGAAGTCTTCTCAATTCATATTTAATTAAATCCAAATTAACATAAAATTATCAAAACCCCTTAATCAAACATTAAAAAAAAATCCATTATTTTCTGTCTGATAATGAGATTTGAAAGTGATTGACCTAAGCAACTTACTATTATTAGATTAATTAATCTGCCCCCTCACTAAAATATTACTAATTCAGTTAGTTCACTCATCAGTGAAAATAAATCCAATAAATAAATGAGGCAAGCAAAAGGTGTCCACAGTAGACCCGTATCCAACCAATGCAACTATAAACACCTCTCTACCTCTCTCTCTCTCTCTCTCTCTCTCTCCAATTCGGTCTCACTCACCGAGTCACTCGTTTTTCGCCACCGCCGGTAACACCACTCAAAACCAGTAATTCGGTTTTGTATTTACGTTGATAGACAACATATACTATATATGGGTTGCGCAGCGTCGAAGCTCGACAACGAGGACACGGTGCGGCGGTGCAAGGAGCGGCGCCGCCTAATGAAAAACGCGGTTTACGCTCGCCACCACCTGGCTGCGGCGCACGCTGACTACGTCCGTTCCCTGCGCCTCACTGGCTCGGCACTCTACTCCTTCGCCCAAGGCGAACCGCTCTCCGTATCCGACCAAACCCCGGCCGTTTTCCTCCATCCACCAACTCCCTCCAACCCCATCCCCCCACGTGTCCCCTCCCCCTCCCCTTCCTTCCATCAACCACCGCAACCGCCTTCGTCGTCTCCCACTATGGCCAGCTCTAAGCTCCCCCACATCCTCTCGTCTTCTGCCACCCCTACTCCTCGAAGAACCACGTCGTTGAAGAAACCGAAACCAAAGCCGAAACTCCCTCACATACTCTCCGAGTCGAGCTTTGCTAGTTCCTCTCCGCGAAGCGATTTCTTCCCCAACGCCTACCAGGCCAACTCCACCTACTCCAGCACTCCGTCCCAGGCGTCCTCTGTGTGGAACTGGGAGAACTTCTATCCTCCCTCCCCTCCAGACTCCGAATTCTTCAACCAACGGAATACCCAGTTCCACAGTGGAAGAGTTGACCGTCCACAACAACAGGATTTGGACCAAGACGACGACGAGGAAGACGAAGGAACCGAGAGGGAGTACGATTTCTTCGAGAAAAAATACCGGGAGGAGGAGGCCGAGCCGGCCACAGAGGCGGAGCGAGAGCGAGAGGAGGTTCACTGTAGCGAATGGGGGGACCATTACACCACTAGCTCTTCCGAAGAAGAACTGGTGGATGACGGCGACGGGGATTCGAGATCCGAGATCGGTACCCGGTCGAACTTCGGCGGGGCATCGTGGGTAGCTGCGGAGACGGAGACTGAGCCTGAGCCTCCGCGGAAGTATCCGACGATGACGAAGTCGGAGGACGCAGGGTCATCTGCGGGGAGCTATCGGACCGGGGAGATATCATCGGATAACATGAAGATGGTGGTGAGGCACAAGGACTTGAAGGAGATCATGGAGGCTATTAGGGAGAATTTCGACAACGCCGCTGCGGCCGGAGACCAGGTTTCGGAGATGCTGGAGATTGGCAGGGCTCAGCTCGATCGGAGCTTCAGGCAGCTGAAGAGTGAGAGACTTCCCCTTTTATTTTAATTCTTAATCATTTTATTTCGAATTAAATGTTTAATTACCGAGAAAATGTAGGAAAGATTAATTTCCCTCCAACTATCCCAAAATTTCAATAAATTCGATTCAAAACCCTGTCTAACCGGAAAACTTAATCACGAGCAGTCAAATTTTCCCTAATTTTTTCAGCACCCAATCTGAGAATTAAAAATTTAGATAAGGAGCTTTTGATTACCAAATGCTGGTTAATAATCTGCAGAGACAGTGTACCATTCAAGTAGTGTGTTAAGCAACCTGAGCTCGAACTGGACCTCAAAACCGCCACTTGCGGTTAAATACCGGATCGACGCGGGTTCGCTCGATGAACCGGGCGGCTCAAAGAGCCTCTGCTCCACCTTGGAGCGGCTCTTGGCTTGGGAGAAGAAGCTGTACGAAGAAGTCAAGGTAAACAATTTCTCCCTCAATAACCCTAATATTATTTAACTAATCCGTTACCAATATTTTTATGGAGTTTTTTTATTCCTTCTAAAATTAGACTGTTTATCATTTAGCATTATTAACATTTAACAGTATTGTTTGAGAGTAATGCGAAGTCTATAAAGACAATTAAAAAATAGACTCTACATGTAATATGTTAAATTATAAATAAATTCTAAAATAAATTTTTAAAGTTTTTATATTTTTATAGAAGATTGATATAACGTTATTAGAAACTGCCACGTAGAGTAATGTAATTACAGAAGAGTGGAATAATAACAGAAGTTTGTATTTTTTTTTTTTAGAAATAAAATTGGCAGTCGCACACTCATTTAAACAAAAAATAAGAAGAATGATATTTGCAGTTGTGATATACAGAGCGCAACCCTTTTAAAAAAAATGAATAAATATGAAATTCACATGATAAAAAATTAATTTTTTAATAATAAATTTTACTTTTTTTCAAAAAAATTACGTTATCACTCTATTACTGTATCTAGCATTACTTAATAAATAAATATAAAATTTATATAAAAAAATTTAATTTATTAATAGTGGACTCCATTTAAAAAAAAATACGATATTTGCACAAGACTATGATATGCAGCCCATTATTATATTTTTTTCCGATCCTTTTTACTGAGATTGGTGAGTAGGATATGCGGCCCCATGTTTGTAGCGTAAGCTTCCCGCAATATCCGTCTATATAACGTAATTGTCCTCGTTTGCTATTTTGGGTGGAGTGTAAATTGACGATAATGCACCTGATGGGCAGTGGGTGGGAATCTTGTAGATTAATTAACCTTTGTTTGTCTCTTAATGACAACAATGCCCTCTACCAACATGACTTGCTATATACATGAAACGCATTTGATTTTTTTTCCCTGGAATTTTTTTATCTAAATATTTGGTGAGTATTTGATGGACTCTGAGGACAAGGAACACTGGGTTAACAAAAAATTGTCCGCTCACCGGAGAGATATAAAATATGTATTGTCTATGAAGCTTTTGGAATGAAATTTCTTGACTTTGTTATGTGGCTGCAACAAAGAGCTTTTATTCCCCAGAGTTTACTACCATGAACAGCAAGTAATGTCTAAATTATCAAAAGATGGAAGTGTAGTTGATTTAAAGTGGCACGAGGTTTCACGTGTGGTTATGCTCATTTTCTGGCCAGGTTGAATGATGAATATTTGCTGTTGCATTTAATTTTTGTTAAAACTATATGGTTTTGAAATCAGTAAGTGCTGATGATTTATCTATGAATTTTAGTCCAGAGAGGGCGTGAAGATTGAACATGAAAAGAAGCTGTCCACGCTGCAGAGTCAGGAATACAAAGGAGAGGATGAAATCAAGTTAGACAAGACCAAGGCTTCAATAAAGAGGCTGCAGTCACTAATTATTGTCTCATCCCAGGCTGTCTCTACCACATCAACTGCAATCATCGGTCTTAGAGACTCTGATCTTGTTCCCCAGCTTGTTGAACTCTGTCATGGGTAATGTCTTCTCTTTCCATTTGTTTTGGTGAATTTATTTCTGTGCATAGAAAGACATGACAATGAGAATGATTCACATATTGACTGTCACATTAAATTTTGGTCGGTTTATGACGATAAGATCACTCCTAATGCTGGCAGTAACATGATCAAGATAAACACATAAACTCAATTGCGTGATTTGTATGGTTTAAATACCAAGAGGTATCTTGTTTTAAATACTGAATGTGGCTAAATTTGATTTCTGAGTTTTTTAAATTTAACCACTATGACATGCTGAAAGATAATGAATATTTTTAGCCAATTAAGAAATTGTTGAATTTTTCAAGTTAGAATGGTAGAGTTGTGCATTTTGCCATTACGCATGGTCTATGATGTTAGAGTGAGCCTACTTTCACATTGAGGGTTTGAATCTTGACTTTGGTACTTTAATTGAAGCATTGTGATCCACTGTGCCACTTGCTTCATCTCCTCTGTAACAACACGTGCTTTATTGTCCTGGACTTTTTCAGTTGCAGGTTACCTGTTGAAATTGGACAGTGGCCTAAACTTCACCGCTCCAATTGTTTTTTTCTGTTGAATCTGTAGGCCCTTTTGGGGCCAAGCATAATTGATGGGTGGAAGTAGGTACGCTAGACTTCACTGTGATATGTGACCCACAATTGTCTGTTTCCAGAGGATTGAATTGGTTGCTAACTTGCTAGACACCGATTAACCAAGTCAAAAAAATCATTGTAACTTCCGATAGGGCAGTGCACGGGACTGGGGTTTACTCTGCAGGAGTGGGTCTAAAGAGCCCTGCCTTGAAGAGGTTTCCTCACATAAGAAAAAAAAAAAATCATTGTTGTCATTATTATTGTCGTTATACCAAACTTTGAGTAGTGCTGGTATGGTGGCATTATGATAAAGTACAAGGCCACTATAAATAGCATGATGATTACGGGATGATTCTTGCAGGAGCAATGTTGGTTGGCTATTAATTTTGCCATTCTTTTAAAATTATGCTAATGCAAATGATCAAAGAGTCCCATGTACTGCTTTTATATGAGATCCTTCTGTTTCTTACCTGTGGGTCCATTCTGTGGTAGCTTCTAGCTATGCTGTACAAGTGGGACTTTTTGGTAGACATGCGATTAGAACTTCTTGGTAATGTGATAGATATGCTATATGTGAGTAGATATGGGATATGGGATATGTGATGAGCAGCATGTAGGTATCTAGCTTGAAATAATGAACTGACAAGTTGGGACACCCAAAAATTAAAACAACGTATTTATTTTGTGTCATACTGTGTGCAGGTTTATGTACATGTGGAAATTAATGAACCAGTACCATGAAGTTCAGAACCACATTGTGCAGCAAGTTCGGGGCCTCGTGAACCGGTCAACCAAGGGTGATGCAACCTCTGAATTACACCGGCAGGCAACTCGCGACCTTGAATCAGCTGTTTCTGCCTGGCACTCCAGTTTCTGCCGCCTTATAACATTTCAGCGGGACTTTACCCAGTCCCTCCATGGCTGGTTCAAGCTCACCCTCTTACCGGTTAACAATGACAACACAAATGGCAACAGTGAAACATCCGAAGTATATGCCTTTTGTGACGAGTGGAAGCTTGCCCTTGATCGTGTTCCCGACACAGTTGCTTCTGAAGCTATCAAGAGCTTTGTCAACGTTGTTCATGTAATAACCTTAAAACAAACTGAAGAGCTCAAGATGAAAAAACGTACTGAAACTGCATCAAAGGAGCTTGAGAAAAAGGCTTCATCTGTTAGAAACATAGAAAAGAAGTTCTACCATTCATACTCCATGGTAGGTATTGGGCTTCCTGATCCCGGACCTGAAAATGGGCAGATGTTGGATGCCCGTGACCCACTTGCCGAGAAGAAATCTGAACTTGTAGCCTGCCAAAGACGGGTGGAAGACGAGATGCTGAGGCATTCCAAAGCAGCCGAGGTGACGAGAGCAATGACACTAAATAATCTTCAGACGGGATTGCCAGGAGTTTTTCAGGCATTAACCAGTTTTTCTGCGCTCTTTACAGAGGCGCTCCAGACAGTCTGCAGCCGTTCCTACGCAATCAAATAGATTGCATACAATCATTCTGCGCGCATGGGCGTCTGAGGTAATTGGGAATCCATAAGGGCTGGGTTATTTATTTATTTATTTTTGTCGGCGGGCTCTTACTATTGTTACTCATGTTATTAGTTTTGGGTGTTCTTTCCTACTTGTAAATTCGAGGAATTTTTTTATTTTCTCACCCTTTTTTTTTTTTTGGCGGAAAGAAGAATGTCTCTGTATAGTAAATTGCTGGGATTGTTGTACCAGAGATTGACAAATTCTGCAGATGAATAAATATACGCCTTCTACTTTCTGTAATGAATAGTTTATAGCATGATTTTTCGAGTTTTATGAATGAGGTATTCCACCAAATGTTGTAAAAAAAAATTAATATTTCTAAATATTTATTAACATGAAATATTAAATTATTTTAATTTTAAATAATCACATCTATGGTGATTTAGTATATAACTAAATAAATTAACGCAATAGAAACAAAGTCTGTTCTTCAAAAATTATAAAATCCAACCAATTTGGATTTACTCGAATGGAATTTTTCATAAAAAGTAGGTTTGATTCGGGCTGTCATTGTCATCACCGAAAGGTCATTTCATGCTTCAAGAAACGAATACATGGTTCATGTCAGTAAATTGTTACAAAAAAGAAAGGCCAAAAAAAGAGTAACACGATAAGGTTTAGATTCCATATGCATGTAACCATTTGGTGTAATGGTGGATAAGAGGGGGGACCAAAAAGGAAATAGCTTAGACAAAAGGATTATATAAAAGTAAACCCACAATCTGATGTAGTTTGATATGATACGTCAGATTGTAAATTTACTTTTATTGTAAAATAGATCTAACGGATCACATAAAATTATATTAATTTATAAATTTATTTTTGTATTATTTGTAGCACTTCTCGGACCAAAATTCCCAAGTAAATTGATGAAACTAAAGCAAAAGAAAGTTGAGTGTTGTGGTCCTATTCAATTCTTTCTAATCATGATGAACAGCTTTTTGTTTGAAACTCCAAAAAGGGTTATCATTTTGGGTGGGTTTGTTGGGTCCCCCTTCCTTTCATTTCCTTGGACCCTCTAATACTGTCAGGACTCAGGGCATTACTTTCGAATTCTAAACAGACAGCAATTTCCCTCTCCTTCATCTGCTTTTTCCATCTTGCATTCTATTCTATGTATGTATTTCAAGCATTTGGTCACCAACAAATCTCAAGAAGAAAAGTGATAAATTTGATGTTGAAAAATTTATTCACAAATTAAGTCGCTGGTCACGAGCTTTGGACTTTTGGGCCTTATGTTTGATGCCTCAGACTCCCAATTATTTCTTACTGTTGTTTCTCAGTTTCTGCCAATCTACAAACCTTCAACGTGTGATTTAATGCAAGGAAGCTAAGAATTCATGGAGTTACAGCAACGCTGTATTAAAAGGTAACAGTATTACGACACCACTAAAGAAGAAAGGTCGGAGTATCATTAACAAACTCGAACTCGTTATGTGTTGTGTTGTGTGTCCAAATATGAATATGTGCCATGCAGACCATGCACGATGCACCCTTAATAATCTCCTTTGCATTGCTTGAATAACACCTTTTTTTTTCAATAACAGACCAAAAACGATAAAGAAAATAAATTATTTATAAGTTGCAACTGAAAATCTTAGCTTCAATAACTTCTCAAAAGAGAAACACTAGTTCTAACAAGAAAATGAGTTTTCTACTAACATATTTGGGTTGGGAACTTGGGATCATCTATAATGATTTCGATGTCAGACCACGGTACAACCCGACAGGTGGAACCATCGTACTACATGGGTCATAGAAGTGTCGATTTTCTAATTGGATTGGTGGTATTCTGTTACGAGGCAGGTTAGCTCAAGTTCATTTGCAGAATGAAATAATTCATGAAACTTCATTTTGGATTAACCGATGATACCAATACAACAAAGCATGTCAATCCTGTATTCCAAAACTAAAAGAACTCGAAGTCCAGATACTTACCACCCCCAGACTTCATGTCTGTTCCTACAATCCTTTTACTGCTACTACCAACAACCCCAACTGTTTCAACTGCTCCAAACTTCCCCGGAAGTTCGGTTTCCATTGGTCTTGGCACTTCCGGTGGTGTGCTGCATCGTATTAGAGCCCAATTAACACCTTCAAAGAAGGGGTGCTGTTTGATCTCAGTGGCGCCCCTCTTCACCCCAAGCCGGTGCTGCGGCTCCTTAACCAGCAAGCCCCGGATGAGATCCCGACTCGCATAGGTGGTTGCTGGTGTGTCCGGGACTCTGAGCTGCTGCCCCACCACATTAAACAGTGTGGCACGGTTTCCAGAGCCTTTGAATGGGGTTTTACCATACAATAATTCATGCAAGAAAATGCCAAATGTCCACCAATCAACTGCACTGCCATGGCCTTCTCCCTTGATAATTTCTGGGGCTAGGTATTCATGGGTTCCAACAAAAGACATAGATCGGGCTGCGGTAGGCTCTGCAACAAGCTCTGGAAGCGTCCTGGCTAGCAAACCAGGCTCACCACGTGGTCTTCGGTTCTTCTTGTTTTTTTGAGGGAAGAGCCGCGGAATAAAACAAGCAGGCTGGATGCATACTGAAGAAGGCTCAATACAAGCAGGTTGAACGCAAAATGCACCACCAGCTGACCGTTTTGAAGGGTCATAATCAAACGAGGTTTTTATCAGGGTTGGTGAAACAGTACATCTTAGGGAAAGGTCGAAGTCTGAAAGCATTATATGGCCATCATCACGAACAAGCACATTTTCAGGTTTTAAGTCCCTGTAGACAACCCCAAGCATGTGAAGATACTCAAGGGCCAAGAGAACCTCAGCAGCATAAAATCTGCAAATGCCAAGAAATAAATGATTATATTTTTGTCAGCTGGAAAATAATTATGAGGGCAGCATAACATTAACACATCACTATTGTGCCACAAAACGACAAATGCTTAAATCAGCAACTTCTTACTTGGTGGTGGTGGTGAAGGGGAGAGGGGGATTTTCAACAATTTATAATAAACATCCAGCAGAGAACATTCCAGATGGTAGCGATGGATGCAAATCTGACCATGCAAATGCTACTGATCAATGTAAATGGTTAACATGCTTATTTTGCTGAACATTTTGCTTAACTATGGCTTTATATACAACAGAAGGTACTACAACAATTTTTTTTTATATAAGTAAGAAAAAAAGAATTTATTGATCCACATAAGAAGATTTTTTTTTCTTTGTTGTAGTAGAAATGTAGAATGTACTACAACAATTAAAAGATCTGTTTCAATCTCTTCACAGGAGCTCGGACAGTAAACAGAGGATTTCCCATGTAGAAAGCGTCTCGAAGAGGTATTCAAGTGGAATAGCACAATTGTAACTGGAATTGTAAAGATGTCTTGTTATAGCACTGAAGATGGTACACCCTCACAAACTTCATCACGTATAACACCGCATCCTATAATATCATTTTTTTTTTATTAAGTAACAGAAAAATCTCCTATTTTTCCTTCTCCAGGCATTGATGATATTGCTGCCACTATTGAAATGTAGGGCCAAGAATGAGAAAGGCAGGAATTAGGTAAGCACAAGGTTCCTAGATTAGGAAGCTAATACCGCGTCATAGCTTAGCTTTGCCTCCTTCCATGGTGCATGTCCCCAGATCATTTTTTTGTTAAGTAGGTGCATGTCCCCAAATCATAGTCTCATCAGCAACATAAGAAAGACTAAAGAAAATAGTGGGCCGATTTAATTAAAATATTTATTTGATTTCAGTGAATACATGGGTAAGTAGGTCAACACTCAATAGTTTCATTAATGTGGATCATCATCGGATACGAAATAAGCAAAATCATATCCGCTGGCTACATAGGACACGTCTTCTCTCATCATTTTGTTTTATCTGCAGCTATACTACATGTATTACAAACCACTCCAAAAGCTGAGGCAATTAAATGGACAATATCATAAAGGTCTCCAACCCAAGATGACTAACCTACCTTGGTGAGCCTCATCATTCTATTTTTGTTCAGCCCCTTGTCTGCCTTCTGCCTTCAAATTTTACCCATCTTTTAAAAGGAAGATAAAAAACGATCAAAAGAGTTGCTCAAGCATAATCATGGCCTAGTTCCTACAATCCATACTTCCAACATAGAAGTATGACACAGAAACTGATTGCCTACCAAACAAAACTAAGCTCTCATTTGACCATGGTAAGCATTACATTGCAGCAGAAATGTACCTACACTCTGTACAGATTTCAGAACTCATAGAGAAGGTGAAAGCACATGATTATTAGACAAAGTAGATTAAAACCTATGACCACCGAGGACAAGACAATTTTTTTGTCCTTCATTTCCATAAAGTGGAACTTCATTAGGATGAGGGAAATAATTTACTTAGTTACTCACGATAGTCGGGCATGATAGCATGAAAGAATGAAGAACCTTATGGTGAAACACGATGGCCCTAAAGCAGCAAGAAGTATGACTTCAATTGTAAAACAGAGACCCAGATTTGTTGAGGGAGGCTTTCATTGTAAAAGAGAGGCATCATGTAACATAAGAGAGCATCACAAGTGCAAACATGTATACATTGAAAACCACTTGAAACAAGAACCACCACCACAAAGGTATGAAAAATAAAGCATCTCTTCATAATCCTAATTATACATGCATTCAAGAATTCTCAAGGTGGCAAGAGCATGAACATTAAAGCTTTTTTACCCTGAAAATAAAGAAAAGTAAACAAAAATGAAATGGTATGACACAGCCTAAAGATATACATATATGAGAAGGTAGGTTGCGACACAAGAAAAGATAACAAATTAGTGCTAGACAGATGAGGGAAATTAAAAGATTATAAGACATACCGTGCAGCATACTCAGAGAAATGTTTCCCAGGTTGCCGCTGCCTCAAAGTGTGCAGATCACCCCCTGGGCAATATTCCATGACTAAACAGGAGAACCTGTCCGTCTCAAAATGTGTATATAAAGTTGGAAGGAATGGATGGTCCAGCAACTGTAAAATCTCCCTTTCTGTCTGAGCCCTAGTCAGTTTCTTCCTGCTCGCAAGGGATGCCTTGTCCATTACTTTCATTGCAAAATAACAACGAGTTCCACTCAGCTCTGAGAGATACACGCTGCCAATATCACCACAACCAAGCCGCTTAAGCAATCTAAAATGACTCATGCCCAAAATTCCATCCCTTGATCGGATGGCAAGGATAGCCTTCCACCTTGGGTCATTTCCTTTGTGAGGCTTATTAGCACTCCCGGTAATGTTGCTCCAATTGCTATCATCACTAAGCCCACTACTATCACTTGCCCGACTAACACTAGTTTTTTCACTTTCAAGTGAATCCCCTCTAATGCTCCCTTTTGTACTCTCGCAGTTCCTCTCCAAACTAAGCATTCCATCACTCATGATTGCATCACTCCTATATGTACTGGCACAGCTATTGACAACACTCATAGCTGTCACAACACCAATACTATCAATGCTACTATGTGGGCTTACATTGCCGCTTGGAGGCAGAGAGGCATCCCATACACATTCCTTCTCCTCAGAATCAGCGGGAAGGAGAGAATTTTCTGTATTTTGTGATGCACGTGGAACTGAGAAAGGTGAAGACAATGCACCCACGTCATTTGGTTCCTCAACCAAACTCTCAGTAGGTGAAAGAACAACTGGGCCGGGTTTCTTAGGTGGAACCCTGATCGAAAGATCTTCTAGAAAAGGACCCTTCATAGACAAGCTCTTCATTAAGCATCCAGCCTCAGATTTGTTTTGACCTATTGGTACGTAAACTGTTCTCATTAAATCTATATCAATAGGTTCGGGGGGATGACTAGCACCAGAAAATGAACTAGGACCACCTTCCTCATAAGACTTCTCACTGCCCTTAAATGTAAGGGCATAAGGCATAAGTTCTTCATGTTGAGGCAAAGACGTTTTTCCTTTCCATGTTCTTACAGGTGCAGGTGAATCTGAATCTTGAGAGTCTCTCGCATCATACCTGCCCACATCGTCTCTTACCAACACCATGCGCACATTTGGCATCTGACCCACTTCTTTTACAGAAGCCATACGTGCATTGGACAACTGACCCAATTCTTTCACTGAGGCTATACGTGCGTTTGATACCTCTCGCACATTTGAAAGCTGACCTACCTCGCGCGCATTTGATAGCTGAACTAGCCGGCATGCATTTGAGAGCTGTCCAAATTCTCCTACTGAAATCATATGTTCCTTTGAGACTTCACTGGCAATCCGCACTTTTCCAGCAAGTGCCTTTGATTCTGGAACCCTCTCCATATTCTTAAACCGTGTATCATTACATCAAAAAAATTTAATCGAATGACTCTGCAGATGAGAATGAGATTTAGTCAAGTGGGTGCTTAACATTGAAACCGTGTAATTTTCATTCTCATTCCACGGACTACCCGTGAATGTAAACTTTTTCCTAATCAATGCAATACCATTCTCCTAGAACTTCTTCACTTCCACCCTATGCAAGCATTACTTGATAAAACATTTTTCTTTCATCCCTTTAGGCTACGAAAAGCACAGATATCATATATAAATGAACACAAAAGAGATCCATGAGGCACACACAAACAACTAAATACCTTGCCTAAACCTCCATTTGGTTCACAAGAAAGTATTTTACAAGACGAGAAACCAAAAACCGTCTATGTTAATGTTGGTATCCTAAATTACGAGATACTCACCTCAACTACTAGGTATGGTAACACGATAGATGAAGAAAAGAGAGAGAATCCATTAAGAGGAGGCAATAGGACAACAAAGGGCAAGCGACTACGGAATGTGAATGAGCTTGTAGAAGCATGATAGCAAAAATCCAAAAACCACGATGACCCTTTAGAGACTTGTACTTCAAAACATCCCAAATTGCAAAATTCTCAGGAAACCGACCAGATCATGCAACTAAAACCAGATAAAAGACTCATCAAGTCGCTAAGTTTTCACGCGCAATCAATTATATTACATAAACGATATACTATACCACACAAAATTCGCAGAATAACTCTAATCAATCTTTTTCGAAAAATAAAAAAACAAAAACAGAGGAAAAACAAAACCCACAAGCTGATAGAAGCAGAAAATGACAAATTCACCATATTTTCGTAACGACATTAGAGCACATTCCCCATATAATCTCTTCCTTTTTTTCGCAAAACTCCCAGAAAATTACAAAAACAGAAGAAGGAGGAGGAGAAGACAGGCATGGAATCTGAAATCCAATTAAAGAAGGAAAAAAAGAAGAAGAGCGGAGCAGAGAAAGATCTCGAAGTCCCAGAAAAGCAAAAGAAATCAATCAACCTAAAATTCCCAAAGCAGAGAGAGAACCCACCAGTCATTAAACACAAAAGAATCAGAATCCGTACGGATGAGACACGCCCCGTCCTACAACAACAACAACAAAAACAAGCAATGTTCTTCTTCTTCTTTTAACTAAAATAACAAGATGGTGAAAATCAATAACACAACAATTTTTTTGTAGAGCTCGAGTCGAGCGGTGAGAGAGCTCTGCTCGAGCTCCCTTAATCACTTTTTTTTCTCGCACCAAAGTACAATCAATCCTCTCACTCTCTCTTTCTCAGTTTCTCTTCTCTGTGCCTAGAGGTAAGGAATAGGGGGGGTATAGGGGGTGGCTCTGCCAAGTATAAAAGCGCTTTTGTGATGGTTTTTAATGTTCTCGATGTTCTTGTTGTGGGTTTTCTCCTCTCAGCTTTTGCTTTTCTAGCAGTAGAGGGCAGTACTGCTTTTGCAGCCACACTCATGTGCAACACTGTGTACGCGAGAGAGAGAAAGAGAGAGATCAAAGAGGAAGATAGATGCAGAGAGAGAGAGAGATGGAGGGTTCTCCTTTTTTTTTCATTTTTTCAAATTATTTTTTTCTTTTAATGGTGATGTGGGGTCCAGTGGGTGGGGTCAGGTGGGCCCAGAGGCGGGACCAGCTGTGTTCCTTCTTTGAGCGACACTTTCTTTTTCAAGGTTTATGTTTGATGTGTCGTCACCGTGATTCCCTGGACCGTTCTCCCGGATCGGGCTTGGGCTTCACTTTTGGTTTATGCTGTAACCACGCGCACTAGCAGGTGCGTGTGCGTCTTTATAACATCTTTTTATCGTTATATTTTTAAATATTATAATTGTTTCTCAAATATGTTTTAAAAATCCAACTGATGCATGTGATTTTCAGTTGCAATTCTTACTTTGTAGATCTTTCATCACTGCATCATTAAAATATTCACATTAGTACTGACCATTCCATGTGCCACTTGTTAGGCACGGCTTAAAAGTTATATATTTTAATAAATAAATAAAAAAATTAATTATTAAAAAAAAATTAATAAACACAAAGACGGCCACCCATTCTATCGAGCAAAGGTGTCATTGCTAGCTTTTGTAAGTGAAATTGAATGATCGATAATAATACAAATACATGTATTTGTGACTTATGAGAATTTATTATAATTGAAGTAATTTAATATGCAAGAGTAAGAAGAAATATTTTTTAATATTTTATTAATAATGAGGATTGTAACAATTAATACACATTTAAAATTTATCAATAAAATATTGAATCTTCCAACAATAAGAAGATTTTGATATTGTGAGAAAATAATGTTAATGTAAATTATTTATTATATTTCATAATATAGAACTATTCACTTATTTCAAGTTTTTTTACTTTAGGAACGAATTATGAATGAAGGGATTTGATTTGAGTGCGTCTTCACTTCTAGAATTTAGTATCAAAATGGCTCAAATTCTCATTTGTTACGTCATAAATATATTGAGAAAGAATTTAAATCAATTTTCTGAAAAAAAGAAAGAGTCACGCTCCATAATGGAGCGTCTAGAAACGCTCAAGTTGTAGGGAGTCATAAGGTCATGAGTGAGTCATGACATGATCAGAATCGCTTTGTCTTAATTCTCTCCCTCTCATTTTTCCATTTTAAAGGAATATTTATTAGAAGACGGGTTGCGAATAGAGGCTGGGTGCACCATGATGTGAACACAAAGGATGAAAGGTGGGGTCACCTTGTTGCCCAAAGTGGACCCACTTGAACTTCTCAGTGTGGAATCCCCATTTACTCTAATTATTATCTTGACCACCACCGTAGGTCTTATGTAGTATTTGGAGAGGTGGGTGCAATATACTATGATAAACAAATGATGTGTCTATAAGATAAATAATAATAACAATAATAAAATAAAATTGATTGATAAGAAAGAAATAAAATCTTATCTCATCATTATAATTTTATTAAATATTTACATAAAATATAATTAATAATTTAATTTTTTAAAATTTTAAAATAAAAATTATATTCTAATAATATTTTATTCAACTTTTAATTTTATTCTTATATTATCTCATTTCATCTCATCTCATCTGTGTAATCAAACAAACCGATTCAATACATCTCAAGATTAAAAAAAAAAAGTTGTGGGAAAGATAGAAGGCAAATTTCAAGGACTTTCAACAAGTCATGTTAATTGCCTCTTAAAGGTCATTCAATTGCATATAATAATATGATCTTTGTCATCCAAGATAGCTCTTGAGCAAATTCATTGTTTAACATACTACAAAATGTGTAATTACCAAGGGGGTAATGATTTATGTTGGGTTTTAACTAGAATAAACAAACAATGTAGGGAGAAAAAGAGGGACCCTATTGGTTTTACATACATTTATTAAGTTGGAAAACACTTGATTATAATCATTAAGAAAGTTTCTCTTCATAATCCCTACATCCTCGATTGCATTGTTAAAATGTAACAAAAGCAAATTGGTAACCTTTGAGTGAGTCTATGATAATGTCGTCGGCACGAAAAAGTTACTTGTTGGAATTGTAGCAAAAAAATAACCTTACTTTCTGTTATTTATTTTATCATCTGTAATTATACTGATTATTTAATAAAAAAAATGTAAAAATATGGTAACTTATAATATGATATGAAATTAAATGAATTGCAAAAGCATTGCATGAGCACATGATAAGATCTTAGATTGGATTTTATTGGTAGAAACTAGGTAATAAAAAGTGATCCCAAAGTATACAAACCAGAGTAACAAGGCATGAAAAGGCGCGTGGATCGGGACAGTGGATTTAATCAGAGAACAGAGAAATCATACGCCCAAAGCAATATTAGCATATGAAAGCTAAAGTTCCAAAAATACGTTAAAAAATGCCACGTAGGCAAATGCTTCTCCTCCTCCCCCTGAAAGAAACGGTCAGAATGGACATTTCAAAGAAAAGAAAAGGAAAGGGAGTGCGCGTGCATGGTCAATCAGCGTCTGCAGTCAAATAATTGACAAAGAAGACAGCGTCGGGATCGGTTAGGAGTAGAGGAGATTGCGACGATTGATATATAGAATCAGATGGGGATGATAAAAGTTCCATCACCGAATGGCCCCGACCTCTCTGTCGCCGCTCAGGACAATTTTTTCTGCCTTTCTTATTTGGTTTCATTTATTTTCACACCTCTTTTTAATTTATCTAATTTTCTATAATTATTATAATTATTTAAAATTTTCATATAAAAAAATAAAAAATTCAATTTTCTCAGATAACAAAATAAAAATAATATTATAAAATATTTTATAATAATATTTTATTTAACTTTTAATTTAAATCTCAATTCAGTTCAGTTCATATCATTTATAAAAACGAACGAGATTTTTATTTTTTTTTTTCTGTTTGTCTCATAATCTTAAATTAATTTTAAAAATAAAAATTCTATTAATTAATTGTGGGTTTGGAATCTCTATTAATTCCTTCATTACAGGCTAACAATGTAATCTACATTCAATAAATTTTAAGACTCCATGATGATATGGTATATACGTACCATGAGTCAGTGTCCATCATGTTTAATATCCAAGCATAATGGAGTCACCCACCATGGCATGTCACATTCATGAAAAATAGGAGGTCTTTCCTCGTTTAGTGAAATGAAAATGACTTCTTATGCGTGTGCCCTATGCAGGATGCAAATACGCACCGTTTAACTAGAGTTGGTCATTTACTCTTTCCAATTTCAACCTTTTCCGTACTAATAAAAAAATTATCATTACAAACATATCTCATAAAATCTAGTATGGTATATAATTACGTCCATTTATAATTTTATTTTAACGAAAAAGTAGTTTGGACTCTAATTTCGTGCACCGATAATTTTACTATTTAAATATTCATAAAGACAAAATTATCCGGTTCCCAAGAAAAATATACCTAACAAACTTGACCAACTATTGAGTCAAAGCATAAGTTTGTGAATTGTGACTGATTTCCAACATGCGGCCGCACTGATTACATTTGTCTCTCTCCAATGCCCCTCAGGGACCCGAGTTTTAGTACAAATTACATGGTCCTAATTTGGAGGTAAAACAACACGCCAAAAAATCAGATGACATGGCAAAATATTCTCTTATCAAAGTAATCGAGATGAGAAAATGATGACGTGGCAAGAATCTAGATGGATGATGTGGATCATGATTGGTTCTATTTTTTTTTTTTGTTTTTTTGTCGTGGACGGTCACGATCAGTTGGACAACAAGCTGTCATGTGAGATCTCTAATCCCACGGAAGTTCATATGGTTGGTGATTAAAATCATTAGCCCGAAATCCCACTCACCCACTCAATGCCTAAAACCCCATAACCCCATTTCCGAAAAATAAGAAAGAGGAGTTTTGCAATCTCTCTTGTGGGGGCTTGCTTTTTGAAAAGATGGGCAAATTAGAGGTTTGAAAGTGTGGGTTTTTGGTGTTGGAATTAGGAAAAGGGAGAAGGGGCATTCAAAGGTGGGCTCTTTCATGATTCCTTTCTCTCTTCAATTTGGTCCACAAAAAAGGCTTTTTCAGCTAGTGTTCTCAGTTATTAGCTGTGAACACCGCACCAAATGAGGAGAATAGCCTCGCTTTTCTACTCCTCTTGATGAGAGAGAGATAGAGAGAGAAAAAGGAGAGAGGAATAGTAGTAAATATAAATAATCTGGAAGGTTTTGAGCTAAACTAAGTTTGGAACTTAAAATTCATAACTTCTAGGAATAGGGATCTGGATTTTTGAAACTTCTACAGCCTCATTTCTGTTATTTTTTGGTCAGGCTGCCTCACTTTAGTGTTTCGCTGTAAAAGGAAAGGGGAAAAAAAGAAGGCTGGGCTGTGTTTTTGAAAGAAAACCAAGTGGTGCTAGAGCCCAAACCCTGGTTTTAGAACAAAAACATCAGACACACCGCATTGGAAACTGACCTTTTTTTTTTCTGAGACATTGGAAACTGACTTCAAATGGCATAAAGTCCCACCAAGTTCTGGCATCTGCACCAACGAGAGTGGAGGCAGGGATCCTTTGGCAATTATATATTTGGTTTACTGTTGAGATGGGACCAATCGACAGTTTGTTTTGGTGAAACCAGGGCCCTGCGCACTGCTTATAGTGTGCTTAGCCACCAACTACTCAAATACGCCCGAAGTTTTACACAGTATAAACAAATCACTTTACTCATTTGACTTCCACGCTTTCAAGCTTGTATGGCCCAATAAACACATGAAAGAATTCCCTTTTTAAGGCCCAAAACCCGATGGCGAAGACTGAAGTTCTTTAGCGACATATATAGTAACCTACACACACATCTCCAGACACACGGAATATTGCTTCTGCAGCCCTGTTGCTTGCTTCATAAGTCAGATCCCCTGTCATGGATGTAGGACCTGTTACTGTATATTCAATTACTTTAGTCAAATATTTGGTCAAAATTCATGCCAGCTCCTAGGGCAACTAGCATTTTTCTGCCTTGCAGAATTATGGGTCTCAACCGAAAGAAAGAAAGGGTTGATGAATAACGTTTAAAGTTCCTTGAGAGTGGGCTGAGAGCTAGCAAGCACCCTAAAGATTTATCTCAACCTGCACGAATAATTTGGAGCATGCATGGTGTGGTTGTTAAATTAATCATCCGTTTCTTCTCTCATGTTCAAAATACTTCCCGCAGATTCAGCAACTGATTTTCGCGAAGGCAGAACGAGTAAAATCACAAAATGCACCTCTCTTGACATGTAGAAAAACATGACTTTTATGCGTTACGGTTTCTCAAACGAGGCGGGCCGACAGCTAAAACATGAACATGCAAAGCATGGACCTCACCACCGGCCACCTGAAGTACCCCTCAACAATTTTATCAATTACGTACCTGTGATCTTTTAGCATAAGCCACACTCATTACAAAAACAATACCCTCCCAGGTTTTGAATTAGCAATTGATCTGTAATTAAGTTATAATGCGAAGGAGGCAGCTAATCCTAGTCGTATTTCCCTCTCTCATCCTCTTCTTCTTCTTCCTATACTTCTCCTTTGTCTTATTCAACGCCCGAGTTGCATCCCCTTCGATTGCCAAATCCAAACTTGCCGAAACCCCTGATGATCTGCAGCATAAACAGTTCAGTCTCTTGATTGGAATCTTAACCTGCCCGGATAAGTATGAACGCCGCCATTTCCTTCGCCTCGTCTATGGGATCCAAGCATCTCCCCTAGCCGACATAGACGTGAAGTTTGTCTTCTGCAACCTCACAAAAGCTGAGCAAAGAGCATTCATAGCTCTAGAAATCCTTCGTTTCAATGACATTATCATCCTCAATTGCACCGAGAACATGAACAGCGGAAAGACCTACACTTATTTTTCTTCCCTCCCACGCATCATTTCGAGGCGTTATGACTATGTCATGAAGGCAGACGATGATGTTTTCATCAGGCTTGCACCATTGGCATTGTCCCTCGAGCCGTTGCCTAGGTTAGACATGTATTATGGATTTGTAATTCCATGCAGTAGCAAGAATCCTTTCGTGGATTACATGTCGGGGATGGGGTTTTTGTTGTCGTGGGACATTGTTGAGTGGATAGGGAATTCTAAGATCCCCGAAAACGACACCTATGGCCCTGAAGATAAATTGGTTGGGAAATGGTTGAAGATGGGAAATAAGGCAAAGAACCGATATTCTAACAAGCCGGCCATGTATGACTACCCGGGAACAAACGGCAGGTGCTCGCACGACCTTATACCAGAGACGGTAGCTGTTCATCGATTAAAAAGGTGGGATCAATGGCTGCATGTGCTTGAGTTTTTCAATGTAACCAAAGAACTCATGAATAAGCGTTCCAAACTCTATCATATGTAAAATGATGTAATTATTATATTCTTGAAAATACGTTCCAAAAGTTTCTGCAGGGGCGTCGCGTCGTCTCGATTGGCGCCGTTACAAGTTCAATCAATGACTTGACAAAGATAATATTCCTTCCACCTTTCAAATGCATGCGTTATAAGAAAGCCGCGTCTATGAATCGATCCCTTCTAATTTATCTGATATTGTGCGTGCGTGCTTCAAATTAGTTTAAAACTTAATTGATTTCCTTGAGAATTAAGTCTCTTAATTAATTAGCATTAGTTTACATGCATGCAGCCATCGTTCGTCTTTGATTCTACCATCACATCATGATCATTTAATTACATGATGAGAATTAAGTTCGTGTTACATGTATTTGATCTTCTTTGTGGCGAACGCGCGCGACAGAATCAAATTTAATTAGCATTTAGCAACTTATAATGCGTATGTTGAAGTTTCGAATTAGAGGATCAATTAGCTGATCTGATTCCAAATTAAGATTGTCACAATATAATACATATGACATGATCTTTTATATATATACTCTTAGCCCCCACCAAACTTTGTGGAAATATATAGTCATTTTGGTTATTTTACTCAAAGTTGTTCTTGAAGAAAAGAAAATTTAGTAGATTTTTTAAAAATAACTATGGCCCCTAAAAAATTTGTAATCTAACCCGATTTCCTTTAACTGCAATCTTGGCTATCCCTGTTAGTGTTATACTTTTTTTTTTTTTTTTAAAAAGTGCTATATATATATATTGCATGTATAATCTCACTGTAACATGTTTGAATATTAATCGAAAAATAATTAGATTGTGTAATTGTATTATTTTTATTCTTATGTGGCATGTGTGCAATCTGTAATCTTTTTAGATTGGATCTATAATCTTTTTTTTTTTTTTTTTCCTTTTATTTGATCTATAGAGATGATATACAAGATCTATGTAGATTATAGTATTCTTAGAGTATCTCATAACTCTTTGAATAGTAATGTAATTATTTGAATTAAAATATTTTATTAAATTTTGAAAAATGAGAGAGAAAAAAATTAAATAAAATTATTATAAAATTAAAAAACTATTTGAATATAATTCTTTAATATATTTTTTTTAAAGTTTGAAAAAGTTGTATTAATTTTTGTGTTTTATTTTTAAATTTGTAAAATTCGTAATAAATATGGAATGACTATATGAAAATGTTGAATATCTGAAATTGAAAATTATTTTGCATTTGAGTGATGTTTAGGAAAAAAATTATAAAAAATCTTGAAATTTTTTATAAATTTTTCATCTCACCTCATTATCAAAACCTACCCCTAATTTCATATAAGCAATGCTACGTACGGGGACCCCATTTAGAGATTGTATGTGCAAGCCCAATCAATTTTATCTTTAAATTTTTTTAAAATTATAATAATATTCTTATCAAAATGATACTTTTTTACATTTAATGAAGAATTTACACAAACAATTTTCATTTAGAGACTGCAAATAAAATTTCTCATTCTGTATATCCTCTTTTTATTACTATAAAATGGCATATATATCAATTAAACTATAATGTAATTGATGATGTTATTATAAAAAATGATATACCAATTAAAAAGCAACTCAATCATTAATCGAGATTATGTACAAGAATGTATAAAATTATGATTTGATCTTTCACTTTCTTTGGATTGTGAGATGAGCTTAGATGGTTTTACATGAAAGTTGAATAAAATATTATTAGAATATTATTTTTTAATATTATTATTATTTTAAAATTTTAAAAAAATTAAAATTTTTATATAAAAATTTAAAAAAATTTAATAATAAAATGAGATTTATCTAAATAAGGCGTAAATGGCTACCGACGAGTGGGAAAAGCAAAGTTGGATTTTTATGAAACTTAGAAGGAAGATGAACAAATGTGCCACGTGTAAGAAGGTCAACGTCTCCGTCTGAAAACCTACTGAAGTTAAGATTGTCACGATATAATAATACATTTGACATGATCTTTATATATATACTCTTAGCCCCCACGAAACTTTGTGGAAATATATAGTCGTTTTGGCTATTTTACTCAAGTTGTTCTTGAAGAAAAGAAAATTTAGTAGATTTTTTAAAAAATAACTATGGCCCCTAAAAATTTGTAATCTAACCCGATTTCCTTTAACTGCAATCTTGGCTTCATCCCTGTTAGCGTTATACTTTTTTTTTTTTTTTTTTTTTTAAAGTGCTATATATATATATATATATATATATAATCTCACTGTAACATGGTTGAATATTAATCGAAAAATAGTTAGATTGTGTAATTGTATTATTTTGATTCTCACGTGGCATGTGTGCAATCTGTAATCTTTTTAGGTTGGATCTATAGTCTCTTTTTTTTTTTTTTTTTCTTTTATTTCTATAGAGAGGATATACATGATCTATGTAGATTATAGTATTATTAGAGTATCTCATAACTCTGTGAATAGTAATGAAATTATTTGAATTCAAATGTTTTATTAGATTTTGAAAAATGAGAGAGAAAAAATTTAATAAAAATATTATAAAATTAAAAAACCATTTGAATATAATTCTTTAATATTTTTTGTAAAGTTTGAAAAAATTGTATTAATTTTTATGTTTTATTTTTAAACTTGTAAAAATTGTAATAATTATGTAATGACTATATGAAAATGTTGAAAATCTGAAATTGAAAATTATTTTGTATTTGAGTGATGTTTAGGAATGAAATTATAAAAAATATTGAAATTTTTTTATAAATTTCTCATCTCATCTCATTATCAAAACCTATCCCTAATTCCATAAACCATCCTTTTATTACTATAAAATGACATATAAATCAATTAAACTATAATGTAATTGATGATGTTATTATAAAAAATGATTTACCTTTAAAAAGAAACTCAATCATTAATCGAGATTATGTAGAAGAATGTATAATATTATGATTTGATCTTTGATCTTGATTGGATTGGAAGATGAGATGAGATAATTTTAAATAAAAGTTAAATAAAATATTATTAGAATATTATTTTTTAATATTATTATTTTAAAATTTTAAAAAATAAAATTATTTATTATATTTTATATAAAAATTTAAAAAAATTATAATGATGAAATGATATTTATCCAAGGCGTAAATGGCTACCGACGAGAGGGAAAAACAAAGTTAGATTTTTATGAAACTTAGAAGGAAGATGGAACAAACTTACTGAAGTTAAGCAGTGACGTGGACTTGCAGCTGAGGAGTAAAAAGAGAAAAACCCAAGAACTCGGAAACTGACGCTTCCGTTGTCCGTTTTCTCAATCCATTAAGCGATTCCCCCAACCACCATCCCCGACGCTCTCTCTTTCCACGTCCATCCTGCCCCCAGATCTCTCCCCGTTTCTCTCTCTTTGTGTCTGTTGCTATGGCGGTGGTCTCGGAGAGCGCGAAGAGGATCGAGGTGTCCGAGCCGAAGGACCCGTCCCCTTCCGGATTGGCCGCTGACGCGGCATCTGAATCCTCATTGATCGCTCGGTCCTCCTTCTCCGCCGATACACCCGATCGTAACGACTCTTCCAATTCTTCTCCAAATCCTTACAAAGATGCCGAAGCTCAGGTACCGGATATATTTCAACTCCAAATGTACATATATCTGTGTATATGCACATGTTAGTAATTGTGTGTATCTGTGTACCGGATATGTTACTTCTTGTGAGATAAGAAGTAACTTGGATTGTAATTTGGTTACAGAGATTTGTAGGAAAATGGAAGGAAACCATTGTTTAACTCTAGAATTGGTGTTTCTGGGAATTTTTATGGTTAAACGTGATCACTTCTAAATGCTAATACGCTACCTTTACGTAAATAGAATTAGCTCAAGTAAGCAAAACACCTCTACGTTAGTATTTAGTGAGGGCTTCGACTTGATGATAACTCTTTCACTGAAAGTTCCCCGAATTTGGTTAACAAAAAAAAAAAAATTGTAAGAGTGATACCAAGTCTATTTCGTAACTTGGGAATGGCTGATTCCGGAAATAAAGGCTCATTGGATCTTGAGTTGAAGATTTTAGGTGTCCTTAATGTAATGGCAATAACAGAAAAAGGGGGGGGGGGGGGGGGGGAAGGAATATAAGTGTGCAGTAGAATATACTTTGCTGAAAGTGCAGCAGTGTTGGACTATCTACCAGCAAGCAGTCTACCCATCAACAGGTTAGAGATTTTAAAAATGGCTAATATGATTTACAGTGTAATCCCTTCTTGTCATTTGGTGCTTGTATGAATCAATTAAGAGATGTTGTATATCTTGTACATGTTATCCATTGTGCGTGTGTATTTTCCTCAAATTATGTATGTCTCGTGCATTTACTGTATTGTTAAAGCTTGATTAGTGCCATACATTGTTTAATATTTCCCAAGAGAGAGTTAAAAGATGCCTGGAACAATCTTCCATGAGGTTTACTGACTAGAATTTTTTTTTTATATAAGTAAGAAAAATATTTTGTAGGCATAAGGCACAAACATTGAGGCATACATCCTGCTAGCATATAGGGTTTCATGTTTGGCCCATATATGTCATGTACTCACACCATTTATCTCTTGTGCTTTTCTGTTACAGTCTCCAGCACTCTTGAGGAGTGAAGAGTATCGACAGTTGTTTCGTCTTCCACCCGATGAAGTGAGTGACTAAAGGGTTTTTTTTTTTTTTAAATTTTATTTGGAGGGAGTAATTCTTTAATGTTTCATAGTTGATGGTTTCTTTGTTGAGTAAGGTGTCCATTTGTTCACCCTTATGAAAATACTGATGTAGGGTTATATTTTGTGCATCTTGGCTTGGAACTTCCAATGTTTACATAAGTTAGCCTTGTTGTAATTATTGCAAAGGTAGTTCTATCACGTTTTTATGGTTATCTTGTGGATATCCATGATATTCGAGATATTGAAACTAATTATTTATTAATATCTGTCTTTATATATTGCTTTGGAAAATATTTTTCTCTCTTCATCCATCCATCTCTCTCTTTGTCTATCTATCTATTTTTCTATCTATGTATGTATACATGCATACACACACATATGTACAAGATTTTTCAAAATTTTGAATGGTTTCCTTTGTTTTTATTATTTGAAAACATGCTTAACCTTGCCACTTTTCTTTTTTTCTATAGGTCCTTGTTGAAGATTTTAATTGTGCTTTACAGGAGAACATACTTATTCAGGTTATCTTTATTTTTATAGATCAGTCTTTAATCTTATTTCACGACTTTGGTTTTGGAAAGTGGATTATTTTTTCTCCATTGTTTTTATGTCCTTATCTCATTGTTTTGGTGGACGCATCAAGTTACCATTAATTCTTTTTTGGTTAGCAGTGACATATTGGTTGTTAACAGCCCACCTATTTTTCTTCTGTATATCCATTTTAATTTCGTGACGGTAGGCTTTAATGCTTAATTTTCTGCATTGTTCCTAATTTTCTGAATATATATTGGTTTCAGGGTCATATGTACCTGTTTGTTCACCATATTTGCTTTTACTCGAACATATTTGGATTTGAGACAAAGGTATGATGAAGTTCCTGATTGCAATTAATTGAATTCTGCTCCCTTCTCGTTCATTTTTGTTTAAAGATTCCAATTTACTTCCATTAACTTCTTTCCATAATTTCTTCCATATTTGGCTCCACTTTTACTTGGATTTTCTTCTCATATAGTATTTCCATATTGGGTTTGGAAACGGGTGGCATTTTTTGTTGACTGTTTGACTTGCATTTTCTGCCCCTAACAACACCAAAAAATATGAATAGTGGAAGATTTATCGATAACATGAGCCTCTTTTTGACATTATCTAATGTGCTGGAAGGTCTTCAATCAACCCTCTTTAAATATTTCCTCAGCCTATTTGATGCATAAAAATATCATAGTCTGCAAGTGAGTAAGGACTTTAGTCATCCTTTCCAAGGTTTCAATACCGTTGGGAGTCAACCCTGCACAAATTTTAGAATATAGCCCCAATGTTTAAAGATATGGTCCAATCAGATCCTTACTTGATTTGAACCGGTGTCTAGATCATTCTTCTTTGCATTTGTCCTTGTTTCTCCAAAATGGTTATCAGATGGAATTGAATTTAAGCGATTGTTGCCACTGAGAGTTTCTATTTTGAGAAACATAGTCAGGACTTCACTACTACACAGGATCTTGGTGGCTGTTCAAAATCAAGAATTGCAATTTAAAATAGATATGAGGAGTTCTGCTACTTTGTTTCTGTTTTCCATTGTCTGGAGGCTTCTTAAATTATCTAACATTTAATAGATAGGCATACCCTCTGGAATGTAATTTATTTATGAGATGAATGACCATTGAGTTTTACTATCTTTATGTTCTTATCTTGATTGTGACACTTTTGATTACTATATGCTTCAGAAAATAATCCCTTTCCATGAAGTCACTGGTGTACGAAGGGCGAAGACAGCAGGGATATTCCCTAATGCCATAGAAATTGTTACTGGAGGCAAAAAGGTAATGCTAGATATGAACTTCATTTCTTCCCTTTGGCTTTGTAGAGATGATGTCTATAAAAATGTGGTCTGAATTTTTTGGTATTATCTTTGTCATTTCAGTATCAGCTGCAATGTCTTAACCCACTTATTATTTGGCAGCACTTCTTTGCATCTTTTCTGTCCCGTGATGAAGCTTTCAAGATCATAAATGATGGATGGTTGAATCATAGTAATGGTGCCAAAGGAGCTACAGAACAGCAGGTGTTAAATACATAATTTTTTTTATATGGAACAGCAGGTGTTGAATGAGAACTTTGTTTATTATGGTGAATAATGTCAGTTTGTGAAGTTTTTTATGGTTTTTTCACCAACCAGCACACTTCTTAAAATGTAATATGTTTTGTCACCTTTTATCTCTGTAGAGAGAATATTTATAAGTGGATCATCCTCTCAATGGGGCTTCTGTGTTGTCCTATTCCCTAGATGAGCCACTTGTGTTGATTATAAAATTCCCAGCTAGATCTGAGGAGCTACTGTGATCTTTATGGCATCACTAACATAAATTAGTCTGCCTCTTATGATTATTAGTTTCTTGGTGCGTCTATGTGGGCTAGATTCAAAAAGTAATTGTTGTGTTAGATTTAGGTCATGTTATGAATAAGATGTAACACCAAAACATGGCACTAGCTTCGCTGTGACGTTATATAGGCAATCATTTGGTACTTCTAACGTCTGAGCAGAACAAGCGGCTTAATTTTGATCTGTAATTATTATTATTATTATTATTGCCTGCAATATGAACTTTATATGTGAAAAATGAGATTTCCCAACTTTCTTGAAGTTCTGATTAGTAATTAATTCTTCTTTTTAAGTCCATGTGTATCCAAATAATTTATAACATATCTGACTGTATCCTGAAATGAATGTCCAGAGACTTAATTTTGTGCTTATTAAATAACGAGATTTAAGCGGTACACAGACTTAATTTTGTGCTTACTAAATAATGAGATTTAAGCACCCCAGTTAGTTTCACACCATTGCGTTGGCTTCTTATTCTTTGCTCTAATGTCCTGATTCTACCTCAGGAATCAGCATCTGAATCAAGCAGCCAGGAGAATGGAGGGGTTCTAATTGAAAGGGTCAAGTGCTTTGAAAGCCCAGCCCATGAATCAGACTCTCCGGACAGGTATTCCCATGAGTAACAATTGTGACACTTCATCGTGGATTGTTGTTTTCTTTCTGGGGATCATTTAGGTTATACTGCATGTATGTGGTTTAGGAATAAGGATCCTCCTGTATTAAATGATTCGCTGCCTATCATTGTTGAAGATGAAACAGTAACAGCAACAGCTTCAGAGCAGCAAGATAATGTAGGGGATGCTGAACCGGTTCTAAATGCTGAACCTTCATCTTCAGTACAGACTTTGATATGGAAGCACGAGAATATTGCTGCCCCCAAGAGTGAGTTTCTTCCTCAGTGATAGAATGTTTCTTTGTTGTGTCGCTTGACTGATTTAAGCCTGTTTTTTTAAGTTAATAGAGTTTGATAATCATTTTTTCTTGTGTTGCTCCAGTCTGAAAATACATGCCAGCAATGCTGTTTTCACAGCATTGTTTGACTGGATGTCAGCTACTGATAGTTTGTCGTCTTCATCTTTTTAAAACTTTCTAGACATGTGTATTCTTGTCAATGTACAACCTACTGGATTCGACTTTGCATTAGGAGTTCCCTTAGATTACCTAATACTGGTTCTGATGGCTGGGTCCATATACTTGGGGGCTTTTGGCTTTTTTTTTTTTTTTTTGGGGGGGGGGGGGGGGGTGGGTGGGTGGGACTCAGTGAGGTTTCATGTCATAACAAAGAAAAAACTTCTAGACATCTGTAAAGCACATGCATTGGTGTTTGTATATTGCTTATAAGCTAAAATTTTAAAAGTTTACATGGCAGAATAAGTTTCTGCTTATTTTTTGTATTTCTTTCTTTGATAAGTACTGTTGTTGTTAGTGTAATCATAGTTGTTATCTGTGTCATGATTATTTGAGCTGTGTTTTTGTCATGCAGTACCAGAATTTTATACAAAGGTTGCAGAATCAAAGATTCCGGTAGTGTTGCACTTTCTTTTTTCTTTAGGAATTATTGTGTGGTTTTCACCCTTTAAGTTCATCATCTTCAAGTTTCACCACACCAATGTATTGAGTTTGATTAACTGTGGCATCAAGTGAATTTGGTTTGGAGTTAACACCAGTTTATGTATTGCAGATAAAAGTAGAGGACTTCTTTAGTTTCTTTTTCACAGATGATGCTTTTAGTTTCACGGAATCATTTCATAAAAGATGCGGAGATAAAGGTAGCCTGTGCAGTACTCCTATGGAATTTTAGATTCAAATGTGCATATTTTTAGTTTCCTCATTGAAGGATGTTTAGCAGATGTTTTTCATATTTTTTATCTTGTGATTTTTTTATGCTTTTCAGAGTTTCAGAGCAGCTCTTGGTATCCTCATGACAAATATGGGCATGCCCGTGACGTGTCCTTTCAACATCCAATAAAACTATATTTTGGTATGACCATGTGAACTGTTCTCATTGTCATGTCAGCCTGTACAATTGACATGTTCTGTAATATATTTTTCTTTAGTACATTCTCTTTTTCACATAAAAAAATGTTCTATAGATTAATTTCTTGATTTGGCATTCTGGTGTGTTGTAACTGATATATTGTATTGCTGTTAAGGTGCAAAGTTTGGTAGCTGCCAAGAGATCCAGAAATTTCGAGTTTATAGAAACAGGTAACTAACATTGTTTTGGTTTAATATGTAATAAATAGCCTTGAGTTGCCAATAAAAAATAATGAACCTTGAGTTTTTTAGGCAATTATCATACGTATCTCAGTAAAGGACTTCATTGCTATTTTTACTGTATTGCCTCGCATTTCATGAAGAAGAGGCGTTGATTTATATTTGTTCATCTTATAAATTTGATTTAGCAGCTAATTTTTTTTAAGCTGCTATCGATTGTTAATGGAGAATATTGATTTTATAAGTATTTTGATAGCTTACTAGTACCAAAACTATCTTCTTTATCAATGTCATTGTCATGTTGGTGGTGGTTATTTTTGTTACTTTAGAATGAGATTGAGCCATGAGTAATGAAAATGGTTCTGAATAAGTATAAGATTATTTTAGGAGGAAGATAAGCAAGTCATAATATAGAAAGTGCCAGGTCAAAAGGGAAGTTCTATTAGTTCTACTGCATGCGAAATATGAGATAAATGATATTCGCCTATTTTTTAAGGGCACCGCATCATGCAAGTCCTCATACTAAGAACTAATGACTTGATCAATTCTATGGTGCATAAATTGAAGAAACCGATGGAATTTGATGCAGTGGGATGGTTAGATAGTAAAGTTGATTATGGATAATATGGAGAAAATGCTAGCAGTTTTATGAGTCTTCCAACTCCTTTGCAATCCAAATTTGCCTTCCTCTGTGGCTGTCTTGTGTATATAAGAAACTATTATGATAATTAAAAATGTTCGAATAGATTCATGGAAAATCTATAAACAATAAAAAAAACACTTGGAAGAGGAAAGGTATCAAATTATGAATTTTCATGAGATCCTTATTTACATGCATGAAGATGCAAACTATAAAAATTAACAGTTGATACCAAGGAAGATGTAAGAAGATAATGACCGAATAATTTTTATGAGGAATGCTCATTGAAGCTGGAATTGCTTTAATGTGTTCACTGGAGTACCCATTAGTAAAAGCGCATAAAGAGTGATGTTAGATCTAAAGATGAGAGAACATATATAATGCTAGTTCTGTGTAATATGAACTTAAGCACGTTCTGCATAGTGAGGCAGTCTTACTTTGGCTAAGGTAGATATAGCACCATATATTGATCTTAATATCGTGTCATGTATTTCTTATGCTGGCATGATTGTTCTGAACTGCTAGTGCACCTTTGATCTTTTCTTATTTTATTACTTATGCATATTTGTCAGTTCTTTTATTTCCTCAATCTGTTTTTTTATTTTTATTTTAATAGGTAAAAATATTTCCTCAATCTGTTTAAATCTTGAAGAAAAATGATCTGAGATAACTTTATCTAATCCAAAGGTATGATTTTACGAAATTGTATGTTATTTGCTTGATATTCTCACTTTTATGTCTCCAGTCATTTGGTCATCGAGACATCACAAGAAATCAGTGATGTGCCCTATTCAGATTATTTCCGTGTTGAGGTATAACCCATAACCTATAACCAAGCTTGTTGGACATGTCTAGTATGTATGATTCGACTTTCCTGTAATTTATATGCTGCATGCGTTTCTGAAATATTCTACATTGTGGTAAATATTTTGAGTAAGATATTAAAATTAGGCTATTTAAAAATAGAAAGGAGGTGTTCCTCATCTTTCACAAACAAGCCTTAAAGAGGTCATGATTAACACAATTCATTATTGTGGTATTATTGTCCGAACTTACTGCATGCCACTTATTTATTTGGTCTTAGCAAACTACAATTCACTTTTATTTCTTCATTTTTATTTAACTTGTTATTTAAACCCTATGGTTCTGATCCATGCTTCTAACATGTGTGCATTGTATGTTGGTTGATTTTATCTGGGCAGGATTTTCACCTTGGTGTATACCATAAGCATAAAAAAAAAAAAATCACCTTCCAATAGTTGTGGAGAAAGTCACTAAAAGTTTTAATACAATTCCTTGCTTTTTTAGCTAGGTTATCAATGTCCATATAGCCTTATCGCAAACTTATCATGTTTTATCTAGTAAATTGGTACCGATAAAAAAAACTAATCATGTCCATGTATATCTGTATTGTCTTGTCGCTATTATTATAATATTTTTTCTCTACTAAAGATTCCGATAATAAAGTGACATTGAAACCCAGTTCATTTTTATCTGCATCTAATATCAGGGGCTTTGGGATGTGGAGAGAGATGCTGATGGGTCGAAAGAAGGCTGCATGTTGCGTATATATGTCAATGTGGCATTTTCCAAAAAAACTGTATTTAAAGGTTTGTAAAGTGCTAATACTTTGTTTTGTTTTAGTTTGTCATCATGCATTTTATATTTATCGACAGAAAGGTTTGCACCTCCAAGTACTAATTATAAGGTGCCTCATGTTGAACATTGCTCTCTGAGGATTTTCACAGATAATGGGGGCTCCTTTTAGTCATTGCTTACATGATTCAGCGTCTGCCATTATATTTCTGCCAAATTATAATTTACCTTAACTAATTTAGACAATAAGAAGTCAAGTAGTTATTAGGGTAAAAATAATACAGGTGGGGTGGGCTAAAATTAGTTGATGTGGCTGCGTGCCTTAAATCTAATGTTGCAATGCATGGAATTTTATATTGTTCTATTATCAAAGAATCTTGAGTTAGTCGTGATTTTACATTCCACAACTCAAATGGAACAAATGTTAGTGATTTCAATTAGGAGGTACTTTGGTTGGCTTTTATTGTCATACCATATGTGTGCTAATGGTGGCGTTAAATAGTTCCACTAAGTAGATAAATGACATAAGATAAATTTGATGGACCGAGTGATTTTCCATCAATTAAATTGTAAAATAGAGATGTTTCTGGACTTCCTGCTTTAACAGTGTCCTGAAGTTTGGACGAACTTACTTTTTTCATTGAACAAAAACAAAGCAGTTTTAACTTTTATAGCACGTTTCCTATCTAATGCAGGAATGGTTTACTGCTTTTGGTAGGCATCCCTAGATTTGGCATACGTAGGATTGTAGGATTTTAAGAAATACTACTTTGTAGTTGAAATTGGTACCCTTTATTCAGGGGAAAAAAATATAGTGTCTTGAAAATAGGACTCTCTTATGTCAAGTGAAAAGTTAAAACTCAAGAACAGAAGACACGGCCCTCTCAGTAAAAAAGGTGAAAAAGCTGTTTCAAGTATAACGATATTTACATGATGGTATGCAGAGATATCTTGAATTCCTAGTGCATGTGCTGGATGAGCCTGAGGAATGCTTTAGGCATTTGAGTGTCTTCTTTCTTAGATTTCTCCTACTCTTATACCTCATTTGGTACAAATAGAATGCTTTTATGTTTTTCTGAAATTTTCAGATTTTTGAAATTGTGCTTGCCAAAATACTCTTGCTCTCTTCTTCGTGTATCCGTGTGTATTTTTCTTTTTCTTGTAATTTCAATTTATTTGTGGTAAGGGTCTAAAAAACAGTGTCTTGATTGAAGTGTTACATTGAAATATGGACTTGATTTGATGCAAGATGGGTGTATGTTGTCACAGGCAAAATAGTGCAGTCTACCGTTGAAGAATGTCGAGAGGCGTACTCGACCTGGATAAGCATGGTATTGTTTTTCTGTTTGGTGTACATGGTTATTGATTTTGCGTTCTGTAAGTGCTGTAATGCATTTAAGAATTTGTATAATTATTACTCTTTCAGGCACATGAATTGTTGAAGCAGAAGAATCTTGAAAACAAAGAAGGTTGTGCTGTTGTGAGTTATATTTCAGTAGTTTTTCCAATGCATGATATTTTATGCTTTGGATGTTGCAGATGATTACTTAATGTTAACTAATCATATGATTCTTTTCAATGGAGTAGAGGGATGTGCTGCTGATAGCATGATTCGGAATGGTGAAGGTCACTTGGAGGGTGAAGCGAGGACAGGAGAATCTTCTGAAAGGTCATGTGAATCAAGTGAACATATGAGAATGCACCAGATATCTGAACCCACGGTTGCAAAGCAGCAAGTTGGAAATCTCTTGCAAGGAAATTTCGTTGATGCTACATCCCTGGCATCTTGGCTAAGAGAATTTATAGTGAAGTTAGGATCCTTGAAAAGCCAAAACCATATTTCAGTACTTGCAGTTATCATTTTTGCTGTAATTTTCTTGATGCAGGTATGTACTTTTCAACCAGCTTGTTAAATTTCTGCTATTCACTTAATAATCTAATTGAGCATTTACTCTATGGCATAAATACTAGTATTAATGGTGTTTTAATTAATTATTTTCTATAGCATTTATACACCCATTTCCAAAATTATAAGCCAAGGATAAAATGATAAAAATTGCTACTCCATAAGACAGGTTCACAGTTTGTTCTTTTTTATTCCCCTGCAGTTGAGCATACTTGTGCTATTAGCTAGGCCCCAACACATTCATGTGAACCCCCAAGCCGACTACATGAATAGCATGGGCAGTGGAGTGGGTGGGACTGGAAGATCCTCTGAAGCAATGGCTTGGATGGAAAAGCGAATTCACCACCTTAAAGATGAGATGTACATGGTTGAGTCTCGGCTTGAGAGGATGCGACTTGAGCATGCACTACTGAAAGCAGAACTGAAAGACCTTGAGCACCGTAGTAAGCAAAGATAGTCCTTTGTATATCCTTATCATTCTCATCAGGGTAAATTTAATTTTCCTTTTCTTACTTTGTAACTTTTAAAAAAAAAATTTACTAGCTTCTTTGTTATGACAATTGATATCATTCGGAGAAAAACGATATGCAGATTGAGCCAATGACTCAAGATCCACCTGTACTAATACATTCTTCTACGTTAATCTAGTTTTGAGGCGAGCTTCCACAAATGCTAATGCGAATGCCTTGATCCATGGAATGCCTTTCGATGCACAACATATATATCTCTTGTAAAATAATCTTGTCATTTGAATTACCCAATATTTTTTTTCCCTTTCTGAGCAAAACTGGATAGGTTTGAAGGAGATTTCGGCACTTTCTATCTTGATGTGATCCTAGACTGACTCGTATTCATAGGCACTCATTCTTTCAAGATAGATCAAGTCATAAATAACATGACTGAAACCCCTCCGAGGATAGGATAATAAGCATGATCAGTCTTTTTATAGTGCAACTGAAACCAACTCAATAACAACAGGGTAAGTAAGGTACACCCAAAACTTTACCGTCTGCTCCACCTCTTATAGTTGTGACTTGGGGCCGACTTAAATGACTTTAAGCAGGATAAAATTAAGAACCTGTGGCAGAGAACGCATCAAAAGAGTGCACATGTTAAAGAAGGTGATCTTCCAGATGTCCCAATGCTTATCATTTGCAGAAGACCACCGACCTTCAAACCTCCAAAAGTTTCCCCTTGCAAACGGCTCTGTACTTGGAACCCTTTTGCATTCATAAGTGCTTTAAGATTCTGATAACGATGGGACTAAAAAAATAGCAGTGGGGTGGCTTGTTTAGGTAAAAAAAAGAAAAAATGAACAGAAATACTTTGGGACCCGAATGGGATTTTTATTTTTTTATTTAGTGATTAAAAAGATATTTTTTAATAATATTGTGAATTTTTTATTTTTTTTAAAAGTGTTTAAGATGATTAAAAAAATAAAAATAAAAAAACAAAAAACAAAAAAATGAAATTCACGTTCGGGAGCCAAATTCGGACTACCTTTTCGGTAGCCGTAGCACTGCTAAAAAATGAAAGGGCGCTGCAGTCTCTGTTCATGAGGACGAGTTTGTATGATTTGACTAAAAAAACGTTCGTAGCCTTGGTGGGGGCATGTTCCACGTTGTTTTTGGTTTGAGTAAAAGGAGGAATTGTCGTTGGCTGATCGTACTTCTTAAGCTTCTCAATCGATGGTTCAACGTCAAAATATACCAGAGTATCAATTCTGGGCAATTAATTAAAGTTGCGGCGCAGCACAGGCGTCGTAATCACCTCGACCGTCCACTTCCTCAAGCTCTTCTCTTGATTTTTTTTCCCCTTTTATTGGATGAAATCTCTTTTTGTTCACAGACCTATTTGGAAAAGACAAAAGAGCGTTTTTTATTTGCAAAGCAGGACAAAAGAAATTGTTTTGACATGTTTTTCCTGTATGATTACTCAAATTTCGGGACTGTAGCTTTGGAGAAAAGCATATAATATCCTACGGATTGGGTGCCCATCAATGTCATTAATTATTACCGATTACCAAATCAATAAGAAAGTAACTCGGTAAACTTGTGGGGCTACGTCAGCAAGCTAATCTTAAGGATACGTTTGTATGTTAAGAATATTTTAGATTATCTCTAAATAGTAATGAAATAGTTTATAAATATAAGTAAAATAATAGTGATTAGTTTGTGAATAGTAATATAATAGTTTGAGATAGTCTAAGCTCCCAAACACAACTTAGATATCTCAGAATATTTGTAAATAATACTAAAATAGTTTGTGAATATATAGTAATGAAATTATTTGGGTTAAAATATTTTATTAGATTTTGAGAAATAAGAGAGAAAATATTGAATAAAAATATTATAAAGTTTAATTTTTTTTAATATTATTTTTATTTTAGAATTTAAAAAATGTATATTATTTTTTGTATTTTGTTTGAAAGTTTTGAAAAAATTATATTGGATTTTGAGAAATAAGAGAGAAAATGTTGAATAAAAATATTATAAAGTTTAATTTTTTTAATATTATTTTTATTTTGAAATTAAAAAAATGTATATTATTTTTTGTATTTTGTTTGAAAGTTTTGAAAAAATTATATTGGATTTTGTATTTGAATAATAATTAAATAATGATTAAATGAACAAATTTAAAATTTAAAACTAAAAAATATTTTATATTTATATGAGATTTAGAGAGAAAATATACAAGAATATTTAAAAATACATGTTACTCAAAGAGCAATTCTACACAACCTCCTCAACCTCCACATACCATATTTTTTTAAATTTTAATATTTTTTAATATATTTTTTTAATTTTTTTTTAAGTTTATTCTTTTTAAACTAATTTAAATTTTCTATTCATTATTTATATATTAAATATTTAATAAAAAAAATATAGTATATAAAGATTATGTAAATAATAAGAAGTTGAATAGATTTTTTCTTACTCAAATAAAGCAAGTGTTTGCTCAATATGCTGGATCACTGACTTGGAAGCATCGCATGACTTGGAGCAGAGATTAGGGTACTTTTTCTTTGGCCTTGAAAAAGTAGCACTCGCTAGAGGATATGGTTCTCTCTCTCTCTCTCCAAATATATCATGTGTGGAGGGTCACGTTATATATTCCACTGACAGGAATGATCATCACCTACTCATTGGAAAGGAAAGTGCGTAGGCATGCATATATAAGAATCAGGTAGCTAGCTAGCCAAGGCCTCCCTCCATCGGCTCACCACAAAAATAAATGGGACCCGATCCTTCAGTTTATTTTGGAAATAACTTTCTCATTTATACAAAGTCATGCACGCAATTTTTTATTTATTTATATATATAAATATATATATATATATATATATATATATATATATATATATATAATATATGTTCCATTTTGCTGTGATGACAGAGTCTGAGACTGTTTTATGGGATATGATATTTTTATTGCTTTTTAACATTTGAGAGTTAGAATATATATATATATATATATATATAGATGATGATGATTCGATGATGTTGTCGTGCAAATTGTTGCTCGATATTGTATCGTTGGAATTTGTCTTCCAAAGATATTTATTACTGTTGATGACCACATTTTCCACATTGGAGGATGAGCATGAATGCATGCATGTTTTCTTTTGCATTATTTTGGCCGCTATCCATTGATCTTTGCTAGTACAGTAGTATGTGTACACGCTTGATGTCCTTTGCTAGTACAAGTTGTATATATGTTCCTTTTCAATATGATCTAATAATATTGTCTGACATATATGTTGTGATCAGCATCTATCTAGATCAAGGCTAATCCTTTGTTGATACGCAAAAACCTAGCTAGCTAGGCATTGATCATCTTGATGCATTCAGTACTATTTCATTGAAAACCACAGGCTAGCTAGCTAGGAAAGAAAAAAGAAGAGAAAGTCCTCACGTTTAATTTAGAAAAACAAATCAATAATAATGTAAAGATCGATATCAATGAGCAAGTCGGGATCTTTCTTTTCTTTTCTTTTCTATTTAGTTGTGCTACAGCGGAGCAAGCAAAGATCAATTAATAAACCCTACATAGGTTACAGTACTAACAAAGATCGATCTCAGATATAATAACATAAATCACTAGTGAGCAGGGCCGTGATAAATTCCGACACGTACGTGAAATTATATCATGTTTCCATCTAAAATATTAAACACGCGGTCTCCATTTGGGAGGGAGGCACAACAAGAAATTTGCCCTTTTGCGGAGAGGTGTGTTCACCGCCAAAGGCATGTAAATCGCCACAACATATTAGATCCGGCCAAAATTTGTTCGCAGCAAACTTGTCGCGAATAACAAGTCTGAGTTGATCAATTACGGTGGCCTTCAACTTTCGTCGCCTGGAAGATCTTTTGCCGCGAAAAAATTTTGTCGAAAATAATAGTTTCAACGAGGTATAAACAGTTTTGGCGTTTGATCAGTTCTCCGGAAATAATTATTTTCGGCGATTACTACACGCCGAAAAAAATTATTGCTGCGAAAAATACTCGCCGGAAATAAAGTTAAACATTTAAAAAAATATTTGCGGCGAATCCTAATTCGCCGCAAAAAACAATTATCCTCCAAAAAAATATAAAAGCTTCAAACCGTAATCATCAAAATCCAAGCCCTGCACTAATTTTATATTTCAAGAAAAATCTATAAAAATCCAAGCAAAATAAAAATTAACCAAAAGAATAAAAATAAATGTACTCTAAAGGTAAAAATCATATAAAAGTTGAAGTTTGAAAATTGTATAGTAACCAAAAAGAAAACATCAAAGTTCTCATATATAGTAACAGCTGCATGCTGCATGTTGATATTGAACTTTCACTACTTATTTCATATTTTTTTGTAGTTGTACCAACCCCATTCATGATCATGGTACTAGCTACCAACTTTTGAGACGCCCTCAATCACCACCTTCTTCTTGGCAAAAGATGGCAAGCAAAATGAAGCTGAATGTATCTGCAATATCATGTAGTATAATTAGTACTTAAAAAGGAAATCATGCAATATTATATATTATCGAACAATTTATAAGAAGATCATCAACTACTTGCAGACAAGGGTATGTAATATCCATGGAATAACTTAACCTCTGAGTTGTAAAACTTCAAGGGCGCTTTTTGCTACTCCAAAACTCTCATTTAGATGATGATCAAATATAAATGATCGATATCCAAGCCATGCAGAACACCTCAATCATCGATATCCAAGCCATGCACTAATTTTATATTTCAAGAAAAATCAATAAAAATTAAGCAAAAGAATAAAAACTAATGTCCTCTAGAAGTAAACATCATATAAAAGTTGAAGATGTAAACATGACATATAACTGAATGAACAAGTCTGACAGAATGAATAAGTCTTGTTTATGATTCTTGGATGAACAAGTCTCAAAGAATGTAATGAGTCCAACCAAAACAAACATAAAATTTTAGGCTCCAACATAAAAACTAAATGATACAAAACATTAAAAAAAAAACCAACTTAAGTAAGTAGTGAAAGTCTAAACCAGAGCCTACTTATTACACACTACAGAGCCTAAACCAGTCCTCAAGATCATTCAAGAATTACAATAGAATTACTTATTTTGCTATAAAAACCAACTTATTCTGCTATAAGCTAATTATTCAAGAATTACAATAGAAAACAACAGTGAAATGAAAGTTTACAATAGAAAACAAAAGTGAAATGAAAGTCTCAAGACACCAAACCAGCAAAAAATCAGATTGAGAGACCAAATCAAGATTAAAAACTGAATGATACAACATAACAGGATCAAACAAGTTTAAAAAATGAACCATGCTACAAAGATTAGATTAGAGAGCTTACGATAAGTGAATGAGCATATTGTGGTTGAAATAAGTAGAGAAAACTAGCTTCCGAAAGCTGTCGAAGGGTTTCTGTGTAATCCTATACAACGATTTGAAAACAAGGTCAACACCAGTTTCTGAGAAAAAGTTTGGGGAAAAATTAAAAACTATTTTAAGTTTTTAATTTTGCTAGTTAGATTGGAAACAAAGAGTAATTCTCTCATTGTTGTGAGAAGACTGCTAGTTAATATTTATATATATTCTATATCTGCATGTGCATTAGTTTGCATTAGGGTATATCAAATCATTACATATACATATATGTCCTGAAACACAGTTCAATTGATCAAGAGAACGAAGAAGAACGGATAAATGAAAAATAAATCAATTTAAGTAGTGCTAGACAGTGTTGTAATACAATCGTGCTGTAATATAACCAATCCTCCATAGGTCTTAGACAGTGCAAAAATACACCAGCGTGCCACATATTGGGTAAAATTCCACCACCACAAGGCTGGTTGTAACATTAATTTGAGACTCTAAAACTCACTGTTACTACCCTCCTCAGCGTGCATTTATTTGATTAGATGTGAATTAAATATTTCACAGCAGCTAGAGCTAGCACAATCCCAAAATCAGATAAAACCCTCTTCAATGAACTAAAATCAAATAAAACCCCATATTAGGTAAAACCTCATATTAACTAAAACCAGATTAAACCCACTTTCATGAACTCCCGGATGTATATCACCCAAAACAACATTTGACCAATCTCCTAAAACCCGAAATCAATTCTAGATCAGTGTCTAAAATCCAAAACCATCCTTCAACATCAAAAAGTCCCTACTATAGATAAAGCAATGCAATTCGAAACAGATTCACAATAAATTTGTAACAGATTCACAATCAATCATGGAGAATATCCAAATAAAAGTTACTTACCCACATACGACGATGGGGAAAAAAACTGAAAAACACAGACCCATTCATTGAGCAGCAGCCCCTCGTCCACACTCCGGTCGAGATCCCCACATACGACAATGGAACCGAGAGAGAGATAATTAGGGCGAAATGGAGAGTGGGAGAAATGAACGGAGAGAGATAAAGGAAAGGGAGAGAGAGAGAGAGAGGCGCAAACACAGAGATGAATATTGAGAAAGAAACCTACGGAGGATTGAGAGACTCACCTCCTCGGTGAGGTGGCGATGGCACGGCAGCAGAACGGCGGTAGCAAACTCATGCCGTGTTTGCTTTCTCGACCGAGATCACTGAGAGAGAGGGAGTATCGATTTTGGGAAAAATAAAGAAGGGGGGAAAAAGAAATGAAACAAGGGGGAAAAAGAAAGAAGGGATTCGGAAGAATATAATCTGACATTTTGCGGCGGTTAAAAATCGCCGCAAAAAATCGAAACGTCGCCGTAAAGGCTCATTCGTGCTTTAAACTGAGGCTGTATATGTGATTACATTTTGCGGCGACATATTGTCGCCGGAAATAGTCTTATTAGCGGTGATTTTCTCGTTCTCCAGAAGAAAAACATGGCTACAGTATTTTATGGCTTATGCCGTCCAATTCTTGCTCGCGGTAATATTTCTTGGCCGCTTAAGCGGCTTTTTCTTGTAGTGAGGGGAGCCACGGCCACATGATCCTCTCTCCCAAAAGAAAAATATCCTTCGTCTAGGTTGGCGTAACCAGCTACAGAAGCAAGCTCCTACGTACGTGAGTGGCCGTACCCAATTAATTGAGACATCTAGAAATAGAGAGAGTTGTAATTAGTACAGTACCTCCCCTTCATGCTTCATCTCATAAAATTGGATCGATCCAATTACTGGTACTTACATGATTTTAATTTGCATGCATGAATAATGTCAAACACGTGAATGATACATATATACATATATATTATCACATCCTTTTATATTTCCTTAGGGTGCTACCCCAACCCTCATGCGGGGTTGCCCCATTCCTGCACCCAGACCCCAACATAGGGCAGGGGGTTGCCTCTCGAAATCCGGCCTTGCACCTTGGGGCGGGTTGCCCCGTCTGCATGCCAGGGGGTTGGGGGGTGGATTGACCCTCTGATCCATCCATCGGTCCCCCTACCCACAACTCATGACGAAAAACAAGCGGGAAATACAAAAAAAAACACACACACACACACAAATAGATGCATACAATGAATTGAAAAACAACAAAATAATTCAAAATAATATATATATATATATATCATATGATAGAGATATACCTTGGAAGGGAGAGAGACAGAGAGAAATAGCTTGGGGGGGAGAGAGACTTGACCTCTGCGTGGTGCCATGCCATGTGATCGCACCACCACTATGCTCTGGTAGGGATTGAGAGCAGTGAGAGGTAGGAACAACCACAGACAGAGAGAGAGAGAATAGACAGGAGAAGGGTTAGATTTAATTATAATCTAACCCTAAACAACGTTGTTTATGATGTATTATTTTAAAATAAAACCTAAGCTAAAATCATAATATTGTTTTATTAACAGATTTTTTTAATATATATATTTATATATAATTATAAATAATAGTGAGTAGAGTTAGGGGTATTATGTGGGTGGGCTTGGGCCTAGCCTGCCCCCGCTGCTTCAAGCGGTGCGGGCGGGGCACCTTACTGCCCACCCCTAAATTATTATTTCCTTTGCATTCATTCCTGCCAATTTGCTGTTGGGGATCCAATGTGTCTTGATCAATGAAGTTGCTGGCTAAACAAAGATTGCTATGGAAAATTACAAAGATTATTGCTATCTTTTTAGACTTTGGTGGCATTACCGCTATCGAGAATTCCTTTTGATAAATTCTTTCAATAAGTGTATTTGTTTTTTTTTCATGTACTTTTTTAATCATTTTAAACATTTAAAAATATCGCAACATTATTAAAAAATAATTTCTTAATCACTAAATAAAAAATAAAAGTATTGAAATCCACGTATATATCGGGAGACTTAGCATTTCCCAAGATTCTATAAGCACATATATTAAGGAATGCATGCACATATATAAGACCCGCGTACGAAATTACTATGCTTAGCTATTGTAGTTATAATATTTGTTACGGTGGGTAAGTATTAGATTTATATTTAAATAATTGTGTATCAACGTACGTACGTACTAGTGTCACGTGATCTCGAGATTGATGAGTGAAATGGGATCCTTAAAAATTCTTATTCAAACTTTAAAATTTAGAATAAAAGAAAAATAGACCCACAAGTGAATTTTTTTAACATGAATATTTAAGCATATATATATAATAAATTCGAAAAGATATCAATAAATACAGTATAATTCATTTCATCTGTACATTTCTCTCCTATTCTAACCCGAGTTTGTATTACAATAATTCTAGAGTATTATAATCCACTAAATAGATAAATACTACCATTCCAAGTAAACTAAAGAAGGAAAATCTAAAAAAGAAAAAGAAAAAAGAGAACCGACCTTTAGACCATTCAACTTTACCACACAAACGGCAACAGATGATCATTTTCTAGTGGGTGAAAAATAGAGGAGATTTGAAAAAAGGGATATATATATATATATATATATTTATATATCAGATACCATGTAATGGGTATTTTGGCTTTAGGATAGTGTCAGCATTGAGAGTAAGAAGATTCTGATAACGATGGTATAGAAGAAGAATGAAAAGTGGGGTTTGAGAGGACGTACAGCAAATTAAAAGGCTGCTTTCTTTTGTTTTGTAATAAAATTCTCTACGACTTTTATATATATATATATAGAGTTAGGCTGTGGCATATGGCATGTTCCACATTGTTCTTAATTATTTTGTGCACAAAACTGTTGGATTTATTGAATGGATTTTTAAGAAATAATTTAGCTGCATTTCATAAAAATAAATTTATAAAATAATATTAATTGATGTGATGCATCATATTATAAAGTTATTTTTATTGTAAATGAGACCTAACTTATCACTAAATTTACTTTTTGTAAAATATCTTTATGGTTAAAATACTTTTTTTAATAAATAAATGATATTTACAGTCATAAGTTATACAAATTTTGTGCATTTATTTTAAAAAAATAAATAAATTTAAAATCTGTATAATTTTTTTTTTTAATGGTATACTATTTTTTTAAAGATAGTGCAAGAATTACACGTTAAAATTGTATATAGTATTATTTATTATTATTATTATTTTCATTTTTTCGATCCTTGGTGGTGTGTAGTGTGATATTAAGGTGCAATTTGGATAATAAGTTGATATGAGATGAGTTAAGATGAAAGTTAAATAAAATCTTATTTTTTTATATTATTATTATTTTAAAATTTAAAATTTTTAATTATTTATTATATTTTAT